>JARHVA010004350.1:737500-865000 GCA_037957365.1 Torreya grandis | reverse complement strand
AAGCATAGGCATTTTGGTGGAATAATCTTAGAATCATATGGGTGCAATCCTTTGTTAAACTAAGCCTAGCATCATATTGGCACTTGAAGGATCACATGGCTACTCTCACTTTAAGTACTCATTTTGGGCTTGTGCTTCTATCAAGGATACAAATGCTTAGTGCATGCTCTATAATCAATAATATCTATATATTTATGATGATGTCATCATTTACTATAGGGATTCCATTAAAATTGTGAACCAGAAGCAATCATGGACTTTACTTAACATAATTAAACTTAAAATATAATACTACATTTATTATAAATAGTTAATTTAGCAATATAAAAGATGCATAGACCAGATTCATTATGTTTACTACAACCATTATTTATAATTAATCAAAGTTCAAATACATAGTATATAGTTCATAGAGTTTAGAATAAAGTAAATTCCTTGCTCAAACTACTTAACAACCCAAAGGCTCATAGGCAAGCTTGGGTGCTTAAAAATGGAGACTTCATGGAATCCATTCTAAGCCTAAGAATAATGGCTACCATAACAATGTGTACATAAAATTTATAATTTTCTAGAGCTTCACTACAACATATTCACATCATCATATTAATTGGTTCAAGATCATTTTATATCCTTCCAAGAGCATCTCCACTAGGGTTGAATTCACACACTAGGTGTTGAGCTAGAGCCTTGGTGATCATTCCCACTAGCTCCATCACCTTATGAATTATACATTATAGTTTCCATGTATTTACAATCTTGGAAGATGCCCTAAATATTTGGGAATTAGTTATCCATCTACCCAACTAGTAAAAGGTATACAATGAAACCTCCAATTGATGCTAAAATGCCAAAATGTCAATCATCATGCCAGATGATTACCTCATGCTAATGTGGATTTTAAGCTAGAATGAATCCTTACTTATAAAAATAAGGGGCCCAACATTACTCCATAAAAAAATATAGTCCATCCTCAAACTAGGCTATCAAGGTCTTTGGTGTGTAGAAATTGAGTGCACCCTCCTTAAGCTCGGTGCTTAAGTATTCAAAGCCCTTAATGGAGAGGTTGATTCCTTCAATAGTGCTATCCATTTTGGTGGAGGTATCACTAAGTGAAAGCACATCAGTCTTATCCAGATCTTTAAGAAAGGCCTCTACATTTGCCTTTGCCTTTTCCACACTCCCATCTAGGATTGTTCCTTGCTCATAGGCCTTAGTTTATAAAGCATACAAGAGTTATTCAAAGTTTTCAAAGTTTTTTTCTTGATCCTTTATTTTATTACTAAGTGTATTGATGCTCCTAATGATCTACATGCATTTTGACCTACTCAATGAGTACAACTGCACCATCAGATTCTCCTTCTCTTCCTTTTCTTATTTTAGGTACACGTCTATGACTAATGCTTAGTTCAAGAAGATAAATAATAAGGCATAAATTGCATCTTCACCCTCCTATAGTTTTGAAAAGAGGTCTTCTTCCTCTTCAAGCTTAAAATTTATCTCTTTTTATAGTGTGACACATAGGTCCTCTTCTTCTTTTTCTTACATCAACTCAAGTCTTAATCTTTGGAGCATCTATTACACTAGCACATAGATTTTGTTAATCTCTAAGAGGTCTGATATATTGATACCAACTAGAAGGAATGGTTTACCCATCTATATACACTCACAAAGATTCTACAATTTGAATTTGGCGGCTTCTGCTTCATCTTCAACTTCTTTGTGGAGCTTCTTCCATTTTTTCCCCTACCATCATCGATGATATTCTAGAATTTAACTTTAGTGGTCATTATAATAAGTGCATTCCAAGATTGTACTAGTTTCATATCATGAATATTTATAAGGAGGGAGTCTTGCCCCTCTTTAGGCTCTTTTAGGCTCGAAGTAGCCACTCTAAGCACCTTAAAATGAGGCTCATCTATATAATGATCAAATGTAAATGCAAGTTATTTTCACATCCTAACTATGACATCTTGGGAGGGGGGGAAATGATGTCATACATGTAAATCTCATCATCCCTCCATACCTTCTATGCCTTCTCCTTTATGCTCATCTTTGCATTGTCTTTCTTGATAATGGCCATCTTTATTTGTTTTCCTTCTTCTTCAATTGCACCACCATTCTCTTTGGTACTTTTTTTAGAGGACTCATCTTGTTTTTCCTTGGGGTTTCCTTCTTCTAACTTATCCCCTTCATCCACTTCTTCTTCCTAGGGTTTCTCAATTTTCACTTCTAGGGTAACTCCCTTGGTGATAGTGTCACCTTTTTACTATTGGGGTTCCTTAGCTATCTCTATTTATTTTTCTAATGAACCAATGTAACCTTATTTTTCTTCAATCACCACTTCACTACTTGGGTATGCCTATTGTGCATCTTATTTTACCTTCTTGGTGGGGTCAGTAGGCACTTGCTTAAATACTTCCATGGCTGGTCCTACACTTGCAAAAACTTTCCTAGCCATTTTCTTTAAAATCAAGAATAAATTGCATTAACTAATTTAATAAAATCACTACAAGAGGTGTTTATTTATAAAATACTAAAAGAGATTAGATCTCCTAATCTGTAGGAGATTACAACTAATCACACCTAAGAAATACCCTAAATAACTAACATATGTCAATCAAAGGTTAATAAAACCTTGAGACATTTATTATAATATAGCTAGGATTAATTAATGATTCTAACATTCCCCCCCTTAATTGATCATAAACTAAAGTGAAGAAGAGAGAGAATTCTTGAATGCCTCAAACTTATCATGTACAAGTGACTTCGTGAAGATATCTACACACTGATCTTGAGTGGGGCAATACTAGATCTATATGTTGTGTTATTTAACATGTTTGCATATGAAGTGAATCTGAACCTCTATGTGTTTGGTTCTCTCATGAAACACTAGATTGCAAACAAGACGTGGAATGCCCTAATTGTCACAATTCAGAATTGTAGGCTAAGTCTATGGAATTCAAAGTCTTGAAATAATTTGATGTATCCATATCACTTCATATATAGCTCCTATTGTAGCATGATATTTTGCCTCTATGGAAGATCTAGACACATAATTTTGCTTCTTACTTCCCCATGAAATTGGACCAAATATTAGAAAGAACACAAATTCAAAAGTAGATTTCTTATCATAAATAGAAGTTGCATGATCTACATCCATGTATCCTCTCAAGAAGAACTTATGATTCTTCTTATACTATAGGCCATACTCAACTGTACCTTTGATGTATATCTATACCTACTTTACCACTTTCCAATGTGACACCTTTAGTTCTTGCATGAATTGATAAAGATAATTGACAACAGAGCTAATATCTAACCTAGTATATGTCAAGTAAATGAGACTACCAATGAACTACCGATAGAGAGTTGTATTTACTTCTGGTGATGGATTTATATGAGATAGCTAAAGTCTTATCTCCATATGTATTACAATACGCTTACATTTCATCATCCTAAATTTATTGAGAAATGTCCTAGTATACTTCATCTATGAAACAAAAATGTAATGTTCCTTCTATCATACCTCCAAACAAATATAATAGTGTAGTAGCCCAAGATCTATCATGTTGAATGATCGCTTGAGATCATTCTTAGTTGTATCGATCATCTTCACTATGTTGCCAGTGATGACTAGATCATCGACATAAACAATCAATATAACAACCTCCCCCCATGCTCTTTAAGGTAGAGGTTAGGATCATATGGACTCCTATTGAATCCATGTTGTATGAGATGCTCATCAATATTGATGTACTAGGCTTAGGGAGCTTGTTTTAACCCATAGAGAGACTTGATAAGCCTACGCACTTTTTGTTCCTGATTAGATGCCAAAAATCCTTTAGGTTGAGTCATGTAGACTTCCTCTTTAAAATATCTATTAATAAAATCAATTTTTATGTCCATTTGAGGGATTTTCCATCCAAATTATGTAGCCATAAAAAAAAAACCATTTTGATAGTCTTTATCTTAGCTATGGGAGCAAAAGTATCCTCATAATCAGTACCTTATTTTTGAGCATACCCTTTTACAACAAGCCTTGTCTTATACTTATCAATACTACCATATAATTTGTACTTGGTCTTAAATACCCATTGTCATCCAATAGGTTTCTTCCCTGGTGGAAGATCAACAAGCTGCCAAGTGTTATTCTTCATTAGTGATTGATATTCTACATCCATTGCATCTTTCTAAGGTCTAGACTACAAGGTTTCTATTTCTATAAAAGGCTCATATGTTTCTTGCACAATACTCATAAGGGCCATATTGACCTCTTTGTGAGACATGATTTGAGTCCTTAGTCTTGAAGTGGATGTTTTTGGTACTCCATCCAAGTTAGAATCTTGCATAATACTTGTATACCACTTGGGCATATGCTAAACTGTAGGTGGTGGTGCTAGAGGTTATATTTGACTATCTTCTTATTCACTTTCACCATCACTATCTAAAAATATTATAAGACTTTTGCCTCTATCATTTAATTATGTATAAGGTGGACTGAATCCACTATTTTAATCAAACACTACATCTTTTTTGATTAGTGCTTTCTTTATTTCTAGATCAAGGAGCCTATATGCCTTTGATTATGCACTATAGCCCACAAAAATACATTCCTTTGTTTTCTTATCCAAATTATTTCTTTTCTTCTTAGAATGTGCATATATGCCTTGAAACCAAAAAAACTCAAAGGTGAGTTACCTTTGCTTTATTCCCTATCCAAGCTTCATGTGGTGTGATTCCATCAAGAGCTTTGGTGGGTGACCTATTCAACAAGTAGACTGCAGTGTGACAAGCTTCTACCCAATATGTATTAGGCAATTTTATATCCTCAACCATGCTATACACCATTTTCATAATGACCCTATTATGCCATTCTACAATTCCATTCTACTAAGGTGAATATGGATCTATCAATTGATGATTGATTCCATTCACACTAAGGATGAGAATTTTTTATCGGTGTATTCCCCCCATGATCTAAGTAGAGGGTCTTGATTTTCCTACCAATTTCATTTTCACCTATGGCCTTGAATTATTTGAAGACTTGAAAATATTTATCTTTAGTCTTCAATAAATATACCCACATTTTTCATGAGTACCATTAATAAATATCTAAAAATATTTGTACCCTTTGAGACTGAGAGTAAAATGCCTATAAAGATTGGTGTGCACCAAGTCCAACTTACCAAGTGATCGATACTCAGTTTTTCTAAAAGGATTTTTTATTTATTTTCCTACTAAGCAACTAGTACATATATTAGAAGATTTCTTGAGTTTGGAAAGACCATGAATCATGTCTTGTTTTCTTAATTGAATCAAATATCTATAACTCAAGTGACCATATATTATATGCCATAAATTGCCTAGTGCTTGATGATCATTTTGAACAAAATCAAGATGAAACATTTTTCCAATGTTGGAATATTTGGAAATCACTTTGAAATGCCTAGACTTGTCTTTGATATGGAAAAACATTTGACCATTTTAATGATCAAATTCAACCATGAGGTTGTGGTCAAGTAGATGATTAATAGATAATATATTTTTTGTAATCCTTGAAACATATCAAATATTTGAAATGTTACAATTTTTATTTCCAAGTTGAAATTTGATGTCACGATTACCCTACAATATATATGAGGTATCATCTCCAAGTGATACATTTCCCTTTGACTTTGATTTTATAAAAGTAGAAAACTAGTCTTTTCTACCTGTCATATGTCTAGTTGCTCCTAAATCAACATACCAAAGTACACTTGGATGATTGGTAGACTCATGTGTTTGAGTAGCTAAACCATTTTCCTCATTTGAAGAATCATTGTCTTTAGCAACATTGGCATGTTGTTTAGGATTGAATTTTTTCTATTTCCACCTATTTTTTTGTTTTGGTTGCTTTTTTTTAGTTTATGGTGACTTGTTGAAAGATGAATTCTTGCTTGATGAGCCTTATTGAAAAGTGTTGTACCAACAATGTTTCAAGTTATGTCCTTGTTTTCCATAAATTTGACATGATTTAAGAGAATGCAAATTATTCCCTTGTTGGTTATGTTGATTATTCTACTTTGGAGATGATTTCGACCCTTCATGGGTTTCTTCCCCTTCTGATTTGATGCAAGTGCATGCTCATCATCTACTTCCTCTGAATTATGAATAGATTAATCTGGTTGTAAAAAATTGACCAAAACCTCAAAAGTTGGTTTTTATCATGTGACATTCAATGTGGTCACAAAGATCCTATATGTGTGGGTAGTGCTCTAAGGACTATAGGGACTAAAGAGTTATCTATCACTATTTCATCCAAATATTGAAGCGAAGCTCACAAATTTGCAAATATTCTAAGGAATGCTTTTACATTTTAATCTAATTTGAGCTTAAGAGTGTGCAATTGGCTCTGAAGATGAAAGATTTGGTTTTGATTTTGGTACCCTTGTATTTACCCTTATTCAATTTTTAATAATTCTTCCTCAAGTAAGCATTGATATATCATTTTATTTTAATTGGTTAATATGTTAACTCTTCCAAGTCATTACTTTTTTATTAGAAATCATTCACTTGTTTTATTGGTTTACGAAGGATTTTGTTATCTTGAACTACCAAACTTGAACCTTTTTCAAAATTTGATGCTTCATAGGTTCAAAGTTCATTATTATATATTCTTGAAAAGCCACTCACTTTTGGTTCATCATGAGAATTTTTTTTAAAAACATGTCTTTATGTTGATTCTTGTTTATTCCCTTAAAACTTTCATTAAGTTGAAATTTGTGAGTATAAAAAAATGACAAAAACCAAGCTTGAACCCATGTACTCTTTTGGTTGGGATACAAAAGTTCATTGTGTGTGGAAGTATAAAAGCAAGAAACAAAGATGGAGAGAATTAACTAGAAAAGATTATATTTAGAACATTTTATACCATGAAACGTTTTAATTCATGAAAATCAAGGGTAATGATTATACATTAAGGTCAATTGTGGAGATCACTTGCAATTAATGCATGTGTCAGAATTTACATCATATCAATGGAATTTAACATGAATGTATCCATTTAGCAATTATTTGATCAGATTTTTTTCCCTTATCAAATAACGAGTACACTAATTTGGAAAAATAAACACATAAGGTGCCACAAAAGCACAGTGCTAGAGGTATCAGATTTTCTTGATCAATTTAATAGAGAATTCAGATTTGGCGAAAGGTGAGTTTCAAATTTTCTCATAATTATTGCTATTTATATGTCAAAAAGAAAAGTCATTTTGAGTAACTGATACTGTTAAGAGGTTCAAACATTTTCTATTTTATTTATCTAGATTCTAATCATGAAAGCTACAAGCCTTGGTTCTGAACATGGTTCAAGTATTGTTTGTTCTTTGCCTGAATATGGGGATGCATTTTTGGCTCAATATGATTTGGAAGATTTTAAATAAAGAGATAAAATTCTTGCGTCTACTCTTGTGTTGGAGAAGATAGTGGAAAGTGGTCTAATTGAAGTCATAGCCTTCCCCATAGCCATATAATGCCCTGAATAATTCCTTGAATGCATGAACAAATATGACCCACATGATAGATGCATCGGAACCATTAATGGATATGCATTGATACCTATTAATATAGAAACCATAATGGCTATAATTAAAATCCTACCTAAAGAACCATATTCAGACCTTAACATTTATTCCTCTTATAGTTATTTTTCATTAAAAAAGGCAAACCATAAGAGTATAAATACAATAAATTGGTTGTTGAAGTTCCAAAAGGGAGGTTCAAGGTTCCCCAAAACTTTAAATAAAAAACATATGATACCATAAGTGAAATATATTATCATGTTGTTGCATAGACTGACATGTAGTCCTCAAACATTCTTTTGGGAGGACTCAGTGTATTTATTTATTCAAGTAATTCTTAGTGGAGAACAATATCTAAATTGGGTAGAGATCATAGTAGAGTAATCACATTAGGGTTTAAGCAATCTCTTGGGGAGTAAATTTTTTTATATGTCTTCATATCTTTTCTACTTCCTAGCATCTACAAAATAATAAATAGGGTTAACCTCATAAACCCTTAATTGAAGACATCAAAATTTATGATTATTATCCCCATTTACAAATACAAAAATGGTATGAAAATTACAAAAGGGTTAATGATGTTTTAACTAGTAGAATCGTTTATGAACTAATAGAGAATGTTCATAAAAGGATGTCTGATGAAGATATGCAATTGATTAGCATATATGGTAGCTATTTCTATCAATTTTCCAAATTCACCTATATTAGAGTTGGAGGTTTTGAAGGTGAACATATGAAAGTACACAGATATGCCCTTGACTGCCTTGCGTTAATTGAATGATGTAGGCAATTGGCTCATGTAGACAAGAAAATATTAATGAAAAGAGAGTTAGGTATATCTTTTCCCATTGAACTTATTCATTATATATGCCAATCAATTTTTGAGGCCTTAAATATGGAAGTGGGTCTAAAAAAGTTTAATTTTTAATATTATAAGGCCAAGGCTAAATTTGATATTAAGGGTTTTAATAAAGATCATTTAGAGTTTATAAAACCATTTTCACACATTCCCAAAATAGAATAATATTGAGAAGGTTAATCAGATGATTTTGAAGTCAGAAGAAGACTTTGGTGTAGATTTTTTTAAAGCCAAATAGTTACTTTTAATCTTTAGATGGATATTGCCGATATAATAGATGATGGTAAGGATATGGTTGATCCTTAGTATGAATAGGTAGAGAAGAAAAATATTCTAGAATTTGATTGGAATAATTATGAATAAGATCAAATTGATGTTAAAATGATCCCTATGATAATAAATAAAAAATGGTTAAAATAATAGAGACTAAGAAAAATCCAGATTGAATATCTTCAACCATATGCCCCTATCAATGAACCATCATCTGTTGTAATCTCTTCTAATACACTTATTGATGTTTGTGATGTATGTGTTTTAAAATCAGAGGTTAAAAATTATTCTACCTCTAAAAATTCTAAGAAAACCCTTGTAATCAATTTGCCTAACCATATTACCAGGTCAAAAGCTAAGAACGGGAAGAAGAAAGAATCTCTAGAAAAAGTTATTATGGATATGAGTTTAGAAGAAGACTTACATAGGATGATAAGTGATCAAGGTCATGATTCAACAATGGTAAAGGGAAATGATATAGATCAATGGGTGGGAATCACCTTGGATTCTACCAATTTAATAGAATTACTGGATTCCCCTTCAAAGCAACTTATTCTTGATAAGGAAACCCTAGTTACTATACCTTAGTGGTTATAGACATCAATTAACGAGAAAAGGAAAATAGTTACATTTTATTTAAAACTAGAGGACATGTTCAACAAATTTATAGGGAAAGATCCTAATTATAAAAATCTAAAAATTGCTTCCAAGGTAGACATTGATCCCAATACAAGAAATTGGAGTGTAGAGATAGTTCAACTAGTGACGAATGATGAAGTTCAAAATCCCACAACATAGGATTATATAGTGGAAAGAATAAAAATCATAGTTTCATCAAGAGATATAGATGTACAACATATTAAAACATCCACCAAGAAAATAGTAAATCAAACATGTTAAGATGAAAGAGATAAGAAGGAACTAAAACATGCATTGTGCTCGACTATTGAATACATTGATGCTATTCATAATCTAGGTCCTCAGTCCATTTCTTATTTACCCCTATATTTTGATCCAAAATATATAATTAATTAGTAAATGCTTGATCAAATACATTTAAGTAAGATGGTAATGAAATATTTGATGATTAGTTAGATGGGATAATCTAGGAAGGCACCAAATATATTAATGGTTTAAAGAATATATATGATGAAACTCTAATTACCATTGAGGATTTGAAGATACAGATCATCTTATGGGAGAAATATGAAACAAAATGGATAATTAAAATTAACCAAATGATTGAAATCTAGAAGTATGATGTGATAAAAAAATTATTAGAGAAGAATGTGGCAAATTTGAATGATAGGACATTATATGTTTGCAGAATCTTGAATGGAGAAACTTAGTGTCAAAATAGGGGTAAATAGAACTTATAAAGTTGATTAAAGAGTTAACCAAATTTACTCAGTCTCTATATCATGATTTAGAATGTATTAATGTAAATTATTTAAAAGATGATGGAAAACCCGAGGAAGATATCAATACTGTGATATAGTCATTTAAAGAAAAAGATTAAGTTTATCAAAGAAAATGAAAATCTTGTAATAGATGATTTTTTTAGGGTGTCAAAAGTGGAATAATTACTTCATCTTTGTGTCAAAGCTCTTCCAGAGCATGTAAAAAAAGTATCTGATATTCAAAATATTAAGGAGGTTTAGAAAGAATAAATTAAACATATTGGAGTTATTAATTCTCCAATAATCTAAGAATTAATTGCTGCATTTAAGGAATGGAACATGCAACGTGTCTCTTATATGAAGCAAAGCAAATCAGAAGATTCTAATGTGCTTCCTCAGTAGTGATCATGCTACTTTCAAGCTTTCTTTTTTTAAGTTAGATACTTTACCTAAAGGTTCTATCTTTTAAATCAGTTTTGGAAACTAAATCCTTCTAAGGGTTAGAGTTTGTTTAACTTTGAATTTAAATATAAATTACAAGTGAAAAACTATATATATTTTTTAAATGGGACATGTAAAGTGTCTAAAAAGCTAGAACTTTTTTGAACTTTGCTTTTATAATATGATGTTTCCCTGTTTATTTCATCTATTAATGAAATAAAAAAATAGTTACTACAAACTTAAATCTATGCATTTGAGTGGATGAAGATGATTTTCTATGTGAATTCATGCTTTAAATGTGGTAATTGTTTTTCTATTGAGAGTCTTATCATATATATTTTATCAATTATTATTGGTACACAAAATCTAGTAGTATATGTATATACTTGATAATTGTTATATATGAAATCTATGTTTGCTATCATTGAATAGTTTCATAGAAATAAATATTACATTCATAGCATAGTGATGTAAGGATGTTAGTCTGCCTTAAATTATTTTTTGGTTAAAAGTATATCCAAATGTTAGTGTATTTTTTATTCATTGATGATCTTTAAAAATGGAGTTGTACCTTAATTCAGAGGGAAATTATTTATGATAATTTACCCAACTATTTTTTAATTATTTATTCTAAAAATAATAGGTTGAAGGGTCAAACTAAACATTATCAGAATAGGACAAATCTATCAACCAACAAATTTTTGGTGACTCCATTGGGGATGATCGAACTATCGTTTATGATTAATCGCCCTAATATGAAGCATGATAGTGCTTCCCCATGAGAACATAATTCCTATTTTACAACATAATCTTGGTTTCCAAGATGAGAAAGAAGACATAATGATTCAATTAAATACCCTTGCATAGTGCACTCATCAAAATATTTATTATATAGAAGAGTAATTTGAGTATTAGAAAGATAAGAAGAATTGGATGACAATTTAAGATTATTGTTGCCTAGACAAAGAAGGAGACAAGCTGAAAATGCAATTAGAAATTAATTCCTAGAAATCTCAAGAGGTCAAAGTAGCTTAGTAATTAATAGTTGGTTATTCAGTTATGATTTAACAAGATGTCTTTTAGAAGATTAAAAGATCTTTGAGGAGAGAAGGAATTGATGATCCTACTTTACAAGCATTGATAAACCTAATTTTTTTTTCTAATCCTACTCCTATTAGAAGAGCCAAAAGAAGACCTAATAAAGCCTTGGCATCCTCTATTTGTCAACTTTAACTCTCTCAAGCACTTTCATCCCTTCTACCATAAACATTTTACCAATGGCCCAGCCTTGCGGAGTGCTCATAGTACCTTTGAATCTTAGAGCTAATATAAATCCTCTAACCAAAAATGTGAGAGAAAATTTTCATAAATTTAATGGAAATGGAAGGCAATCACCAGATGAACATCTAAATGCCTTTGTTGAAGCATGCGGTGTATTAGGTGTACAACATCAAGATGTGTCTATAAGACTCTTTGTACAAACTTTAATCGATACTACAGTGCAATGGTTCTATCACCTACCTGATGCTACTATTACAAAATGGGATGATATAAAAAATGCATTCAAAAATAGGTTTAAAAGCATAGAAGATGAACATTCTCTCCTTGCTCAATTAACTCAGCTTAAGAAATAAATACATGAGCCTATAAGATAATTTATAGCCAAATAAAGCAACATCATGCACAAGATTCCAACTTTTAAAAGGACAACTCCAAAAAATCAAAAATGTTTTTTTATTAACTCTATGCCTCCTGATATTAGTTTTCACCTAAGAAGAGGTGGATTTTCCACTTTAGTAGATGTAACAATAATGGTAGTTAGATTATAATATGATCATATCATGGCTATAAAATAGAAAAAACAAGTTCAAACACCTAATGTTCAATCCTCATCCCCTACAGATCATGTGGTTCAAAGTTTAGTTAATGATATGATCACTCTAAAAAGACAAATGCCTAAAGCTAGTATGCCATTCCAATAACCATATCAGGATGTTAGCTTAAGGATAAATATTGATAAGGAATTTTAAATTACACCAGTGTAACCAAGGTTAGCTATTGAAGCTCCCTCTATAAAAGGAAATATGTGTGCATTTCATTTGATTACTGATCATGATGGAAATTCTTGCCTAAAGATGGTTAGATATGCTCAAATGGATGATACTAAAGATATGTTGGGAGAAAATACTAAGGAATAAAGGAAATCTGAAGAACTTGGTGACTCTGAAATACACTTTTTAGAATATGATTCTGACTCAGAAAGAAGTGGTGAAGTATTGGTTACTCTTGAGGATCCTTCATGTGCTGTGCTGACCTAAAGTTAAAAGAATTCAAAATCTCCAAACATTCAATCTTCTCAAGGAATGCCTGTCAAAAGTAAGGAACCTCTCACTATAACTACTAACATTGGATCAAAATTTCAAGATGTTTAATTATTATGAAGATCTGATCATGAAACTTCTTCTAATATTATTGAATTTTGTAAGACTTCAAGAATTAAAATATCCACTAATGAATACCTTAAGTTAAATCCTAAAGAGCTTGATAAATTGGTGAAATATGTTAAATATGATCATTCATGAACTAAATCCAATAATTAACAAAATATTAATGATGATTCATCAATTGCTGAACTATTTGCTTCTCCACCTGAATCACCTACATACATGCCTAAAATGGCCATCAATGCATCTAATGATACACTAATTTGGTTGATATGAAACCTAACCCATTTTATGTTTCCTTATTTATAAATGGTCATAAACTCAGTAATTGTATTATAAACTTGGGTGCTTCTGATAATAGCATGCCCTCTTTCATATCTAAAGCCTTGGGTCTATCCCTTACAAAAACATTTAGTAGGTGTTATTCTATGGATGGCAAGCAGATTCTTTTACTTGGGTAGATTAAAGATGCATAGGTTTCTCTTATAGCTTACCCTGATAAAAGATTGAAGTTGACTATTTTAGTGGCATACATCCCTACCAGTTATGGAATGCTGTTGAGAATTTTTTTTTGCAAAGATCTAGGTATGGAAATTAAAATGGATTGGTTGGAGGCCACAATTCTAGTGGGAAAATGGAAAATAAAGCTAGAGCCTGAAAGTAAATGCAGGTTTACTATGTTCCCTTTTGATGATCCTAAATCTTAGATATTATTTTAATAATGTAAATTTGGTAATTTTTTTCTAAGGATGTAAAGGAAGGATATATTTCAAAATACACTCATTTAGATAATCTATGGATCATGGAGTGTTATGGTAGTTGCACCACTACTGGCTCTGAAGAAGGAGTACTTTTGATTTCCCCTAAAGGTAAAATTTTTCCTTACTCCTTTAACTTAGAGTTTAAAAATACTAATAATACCATAGAGTATGAAGCTCTATTGCTCAAACTAAATGAAGCCAAAGGAAAAGGAATAAAAATACTCAAAGTAAAAGGAGATGCATAATTGATTGTTAAATAGGTAAGAGATATTTTTACTAGTAAGAATGAAATACTGAGACATTATAGAAATAAATTTTGGGATGAAATAGAACATTTTGATGCCTTCTTTATTGAGTCAATTCCAAGAGATTAGAACACATGGGTAGATTCTTTGGAAATATCAACTTTTCTTCTTTTTCCTCATCACAATTTCAAAGAAAACACATATGGAATAGAGTTGATATATCATCCTAATGTCCCAGATAATGCTGAATACTTACAATTTTTTGAAAATAATCAAAAAATTAAAAATTTACTGGAAAGTGTTGAGATATTTATGAGGACCTATTTTTAAGGATTTAAAATAGAGTGTAAGGAGTTTAGTCCTGATCCTAGAATCAATTCAAATGATGGAGTAATTTAGTTAAAAGGAAAAAATATTCCCAAAGGGTTGGTTTCTCTTGAACATTTATTTAGTCGATAAGATGAATACATCAAAGGCAAACATGCTCAAGCTCTTGATAAATTGGGATATTGTAAAAAGGTAAATATTGGAAATAAAATTGATCTAAAAAAGGTTTCCATTGGTAGATGCTGCTCACCAGAAGAGAGATGTGAGTTAATCAATTTTCTAACTAAATATAAAGATGTCTTTGCTTGGTGTTATGATGATTTGAAATTTTTTAGAAGTGGTTAACTTTAGCATCATATTCCTTTAAAAGCAAACAAAACTCCATTCAGGTAGAAATTAAGAAGATACAACCCAAAAGTTGCAGATGCCATTTATAAAGAAGTTGATAAAATGTTGAAAGCTAGGACTATCTACCTAATTCATCACTCTACTTGGGTGGAAAATATTGCCCTAGTGCATAGGAAAAATGGATAAATAATGATTTATGTTGATTTTAAGAACTTAAATCAAGCCATCCTAAAAGATAATTATGCCTTACCCATGATGGATCACATTTTACAAGTAGTAGTTAGATCATAGATGATGTCCATGTTAGGTGGGTTCTCTAGCTATAATCAAATAGGTGTGGTTAAAGAAGATCAACATAAATTTTTTTTCATAATGCCATGGGTAAATTTCACCTATGATTGTATGCCTTTTGGTTCGATCAATGTTGGTGTAAATTTTCAGTGAGTAATGAACTCATATTTTAAAGACTTGATAAATAAAGTTATTGTTATTTATCTTGATGATTTGACTATTTTCTCTAAAAAGAGAAAAAATCATCTAAAAGATCTTGAGACTATTTTTCAAAGATGTAGATACCATGGAATATCTCTTAATCCAAAAAAGTTAGTATACTATCTGACAGAAGGTAAGTTATTGGGGCATTTAATTTTGATAGATGGAATCAGGATCGACCTAAAGAGAGTTAAAACAATTTGATAGTTAAGCCTTCCCTCAAATAGAATTGGAGTTAAATCTTTCTTTAGACATGGTAATTTATTTAGAAGATTCATTCCTAATTTTTTCTAAGATTACAAAACATATTTTAGGAATGATGAGTGAAAAACAAGCATTCAAGTGGAATGAAGTTGCTAAGAAGGCTTTTGAATTAAGAAGTGATTGCTTAGGCACCTACTTTGATAAATCTTGATTTCTAAAAGGATTTTATTATTTATTACTATACTTCAAAACACACCATGTGTTGTATTTTGATATATAAAAATTAATTGAATATATAATCTATAATAGCCTTCATGAGTCTTCCTCTTAAGAAACATGAACTTAAATATTCATTAATTGAAAAACAAGATTTTGTTGTGGTAAAATTTGTCAAACAATTTAAGTACTACATACTTCATTCTCACTCAATTTTATTTGTACCAAGAGTACATATTAAGAGAATTTTGACTCAAAAAGATGTGGGGATGAATAATAGAGCATCATGGGTTGCTAAGATTTAATAATATGACTTGGATATCAAGCCAAATAAATTAATTTGAGGCCAAGGCTTGTGTAGACTGATCACTAAAAAAAAGAAAAAAAGAGGAGGAACTTCCCACTATCTTATTAGTGAGTTTAAAAATCCATGGTTTATAAATGTGTCTCATTATCTTACTTATGGAGATTATCCTAACTACTTATCCTTGAAAGAAAAAATGAAATTGAGATTAAAAGCATCCAAATAAGTCATCTGGGGTGATGTCTTGTACAAAAAGGGACTAGATGGAACTTTTTTGAGATGTGTAGATAAAGAATAATAACATAAGGTTTTGAAGGTTTTCCATGATGAAGCCTATGATGGACATTTCTCTTCCTTAGTTACAACCTTTAAAATTATTAGGAATTATTATTATTGGCCTAGCATGTTTAAAGATGCATACAGATGGGTGGCTAATTGTGAGAAGTGCAAGATATTTTTAGTAAAGTCATAACTTGAAGCATTACCTTTAAGGTTGGTTTTTATTGAAGAGACTTTCAAGCAATGGGGATTATACTTCATTATACCCCTTTCACCTTCTTTGAGTGCTAGACATACACACATTCTAACAACCATAGACTATTTTACAAAATGGGTGGAGGTGATCCATTTGAAGAGAACAACCTCAGAAGTTATGTGTGATTTTATTAAATAAAATATATTGGTATGATTTGGTGTTCTACAAAAAGTCATGGCAGATAATGCTATCATATTTTCTTCAGCTAAACTCATCTTGTTTTGTTATGATCATAATATCTCTCTTTCTCACTCATCAGACTATTTTCCTCAAGGGAATGGTCAAGCTGAGTCTAGTAACAAAAATTTGATAGCCATCATGAGGAAATTGGTGAGTGATAATCATAGAGATTGGCAAAAAAATTTGTATGAATCACATTGGGCTAATAGCGTAACCCTAAAAAGAGCAATAGGAATGGGACCTTTTGAGATAGTTTATGGAATATGAGCTCAATTATCATTACCTCTTGAACTATCAACAACTAAATTACAAAAGGTCATTGAAGATAAATATTTTCAAGATTATTTGGAAAAGAGGATTACGTATTCAACCAAAATTGAGGAATAAAGGAATGAACTGATTGTTCATATTATTACTCATCAAGCCAGAGTTAAGAAAATCATTGATCAAAAAACCAAACCAAAAAAATTCATGGAAGGAGATGAAGTGCTTTTATGGGATAAGAGAAGAGACCCTAAAGGAGCACATGGCAAGTTCAATTCATTTTAGAAGGGACCATTCAAAATTCATCAGGTACTTGTCCCTAATTCTTTTAAATTAAAATATCTAAATGAATCTATTCTACCCCTGTCTTATAATGGATAGGACTTTAAGTTGTATCAATTATAAAATGGGTGTCCTCTATTTTGTACATAGTTGTTTTCTTTTTGTTTGTGTGTGCTTCATTTTTATTTTTTTGTTGTGGTTTACTCTAGCCTTTCCCTTTTTGTCCCTTTGTTTTTGATTAGTTTTTGTGAAACCAAATATTCTAAGTTCTTTGTATTTTGTCATAAAATGCAGTCCCTAGTTAGAGCCAATTATTACCCTTGTATTTACCCTTATTCAATTTTTCATAATTCTTCCTCGAGCAAGCATTAATATATCATTTTCCTTTAATTGGTTAATATGTTCACTCTTCAAGTCATCCCTTTCTTATTATAAATAATTCACTTGTTGTCATGGTTTGTGAAGGAATTATTTATCTTGAACCACTGAACTTGAACCTTTTTCAAAATTTGATGGTACTTAGGTTTAAATTTCACTGTTCTATATTCTTGAAAAGCCACTCACTTTTGGTTCATCTTGAGAAATTTTATTAAAAACATGTATTTATGTTGATTCTTATTTATTCCCTTAAAACTTTTGTTGAGTTGAAATCTATGAGTATAAAAGAACCAACAGAAACTGAGCTTGAACCCCCTGTACTCTTTTGGTTGAGATGCAAAAATTCATTTTGTGTGGAAGTATAAAATTATGAAATAAAGATGGAGAGAATTAACCAAAAAAGACTATATTTAGAACATTTTATAGAGTGAAAAGTTTTAATTCATGAAAATCAAGGGTAATGATTATACATTAAGGTCAAGTGTGGAGATCACTTGTAATTAATGCATGTGTCTAAATTTACATCATATCAATGGAATTCAACATGAATTTATTGATTCAATAATTATTTGATCATATTTTGTGCCCATATCAAATAATGAGTATGCTAATTTGGCAAAATAAAACACACAAGGTGCCGTGAAAGGAGGATAGTGCTAGAGGTATCCAATTTTCTTGCTCAATTTGATAGAGAATTCAGATCTGGTAAAAGGTAAGTTTCAAATTTTCTCATAACTTTGCTATTTATTTGTCAAAAATAAAAGTCATTTTGAGTCTCTGATATTGTTAAGGGGTTCAAACATTTTCTATTATATTTATCCAAACTGTAATCATGAAAGCTACATGCCTTGGTTCAGAACATGGTTCAATTCTTGTTTGTTGTTTGCCTAAATATGGGGATAAATTTTTAGCTCAGTATGATTTGGAAGATTTTAAAGAAAAAGTTAAAAATCCTATATCTACTCCCATATTGGAGAATATAGTGAAAAGTGGTCTAATTGAATATGTGGCCTTCCCCACAACCATATAATGCCTTGAATTAGTCCTTGAATGCATGAAAAAATATGAACCACATGATAGATGCATCATAACTATGAATGGAGATGTATTTCTACCTGTTAATAGAGAAACCATAATGGTTGTAATGAAAATCCCACCTAAAGAACTGTATTCAGACCTTAACATCTCTTCTTCTTATAGTTATTTTTCATTAAAAAAGGCAAACTATAAGAGTATAATCATAAGAAATTGGTTTCTAAATTTCCAAAAAGGAGGTTCAAGGGTACCCAGACCTTTAACTAGAGAACATATGATACTAGAAGTGAAAGATATTTCTGTATTGTTGCACAAACTAAAAGGTAGTCCTCAAGAATTCTTTTGGGAAGACTAGATGTACTTCTTTATTCAAATAATTATTAGTGGAGAACAATATCTAGAATAGGTAGAGATCATATTAGAGTGCTTACATAAGGGTTTAAGCAATCTCTTGGGGAGTAAATTTTTTTATATGTCTTCATATCTTTTATACTTCCTGGCATCTATAGAATAATGGATAGGGTTACCTCATAAACCCTTAATTGAAGACATCAAAATATATGATTATTATCCCCATTTAAAAATGTATAAATGTTATGAAAATTACAAAAGGGTTAATGATGTTTTTACTGGTAGAATGGTTTATGAAAAAATAGGGAATATTAATAAAAGGATGTCTGATGAAGCTATGCAATTGATTAGCATATATGGTAGTTATTTCATTCAATTTTCCAAATTCACCTATATTAGAGTTAGAGGTTTTGAAGGTGAACCTATGAAATTACCCAGATATGCCCTTAACCACTTTGTGTTAATTGAATTATATAGGCAATTGGCTCATATAGATAAGAAACTCTTAACAAAAAGAGAGTTAGGTATATCTTTTCCCATTGAACTTGGTCATTATATATGCCAATCAGTTTCTAATTCCTTAAATCTAGAAGTTGGTCTAAAAATGTTTAATTTTCAATATTATAAGGCCAGGGCTAAATTTTATATCAATTATTTTTATAAAGATCATTTAGAGTTTGGAAAGAAATTTGACATATTCCCCAAATAAAATACTACTAAGAAGGTTTCTCAGATGAGTTCGAATTCAGAAGAAGACTTTGGTGTAGATTTTCTTTAAGTCAAATAGTTACTTTTAATTTGAAGATGGATATTACTGATAAAACAAATGATGGTAAGGATATGATTGATCCTTAGTATGAATAGGTAGATCATCAACCTATTCCAAAAGTTAATTAGAATAAAGATGAAGAAGGTTGAATTGAAGTTAAAATCCTCCCTGTGATAAGAAGAACTAAAAAATGGTTAAAATAGCAAAGACTAGGAAAAATCCAGATTGAAGATCTTCAACCATATGCACCTATCAATGAACCATCATCTCCTATAATCTCTTTTAATCAGCTTATTGATATCTATGATGAAAGTGTTTTAAAATTAGAGGTTAAAAAGGATTCTACCTCAAAAAATTCTTAGAATAGGAAGAAGAAAGAATCTCTAGAAAAAGTGTTTATGGATCTGAGTGTTGAAGAAGACTCAAGATGATAAGTGATCAATGTCACGATTCAATAATGGTAGAGGGAAATGATGCAGATCAATAGGTTGGAATCACCTTATATTCTACCAAATCAATATAATTATTGGATACCCCTTCAATGCAACTTATTCTTGATAAGGAAACCCTAGTTACTACACCTTAGTGGTTACATAATTCAATTAATGAGAAAAGAAAAATAGTTTCATTTTATTTACCATTAGAGGACATGGTTAATAGATGTTTAGGGAAATATTCTAATTCTAAAACTCTAAAAATCACTTCTAAGGTAGACATTGATCCTAATTTAGGAAATTGGAGGGCATAAATAGCTCGACCAGTGACAAACGATGAAGTTCAATATCCCACAACATAGGATTATATAGTGGGATGAATAAACCTTATAATTGCATCAAGAGTTGTAGATCTACATCATTTTGAAACAACCACCAAGAAAATAGTAAATCGAACATGGTAGGATGAAAGAGATAAGAAGGAACTAGAATAGGCATTGTGCTCGATGTCCAAATACATTGATGCCATTCATAATCTAGGTCCTCAGTCTATTTCTTAGTTGCCCTATCTTTTGGTACAAAATATCCAATTAATCAAAAAATTCTTGATAAAATACATGGAAGTAAGATGGTAATGAAAGTATTTGATGATTGTTTAGATGGGATAATCCAGGAAGGCACCAAATATATTAATGGTTTAAAGAATATATATGATGAAACTTTGATTACCATTGAAGATTTGAAGATACATAACATATTATGGGAGAAAGATGAAACAAAATAGACAAGTGAAATTAACCAAATGATTGAAATCTAGAAGTATGGTGTGATAAAAAAAATTAGAGAATAATGTGGTAAATTTGAATGATAGGACATTATATGTATGTAGAAAGAATCTTGAATGGAGAAACTCAGTTTCAAAACAAGGGATGATAGAAATTATAAAGCTGATTAAAGAGTTAACCAAATTTACTTAGTCTATGCATTGTGATTTAGAATGTATTAATGTAAAGTATTTGAAAGATGATGGCAAACATGAAGAAGATATCAATATTGTGATACAATCATTTAAAGAAAAGATCAGTTTTGTCAAAGAAAATGAAAATATTGTAATAGATGATTTTTCTAGGGTGTCAAAAGTGGAAACATTATTTCATATTTGTCTGAAAGCACTTCCAGAGCATGTGGAAAAAGTAGCTAATATTCAAAAGATTAAAGAGGTTTGGAAAAAAATGAATTAAACATATTGTAGTTCTTAATTGTCCAGTAATCCAAGAATTTGTTACTGTATTTAAGGAATGGAAAATGCAACATGTCTCTTCTACAGAGCAAAGTAAATCAGAAGATTCCAATGCACCTCCTTAGTAGTGATCATGCCATTTTCAAGCTTTCTTTTTTTAAGTTAGATACTTTACCTGAATGTTTTATCTTTTAAATAAGCTTTGGAAATTAAATCCTACTAAGGGTTAGAGTTTGTTTAACTTAGTTTAAATAATAGTTACAAGTGAAAAACTATATATATGTTTTAAATGGAACATGTAAAGGGTTTGAAAAACTAGAATTTTGCTGATCTTTGATTTTATAATGTGATGTTTCCCTCTTTATTTCATCTATGAATGAAAGAAATAAATAATTGCTATAGACTTAAATATGTGTGTTTGAGTGGATGAAGAAGAGTTTCTATGTGAATTCATTCTTTAAATGTGGTAATTATTTTTATACTGAGAATCTTATCATATATATTTTAACAATTGTTATTGGTTCACAAAATCTAGTGGTATATGTATATACTTAATCATTGTTGTATATGGAAACTATGTGCTCTGTCAGTGAATAGTTTCATAGAAAGAAGTATTACATTTATAGCATAGTGATGTATGGATGTTAGTCTACCTTAAATGTTTTTTGGTTTAAAGTATATCCAAATGTTAATGTAGTTTTTATTCATTGAAGATATTTAAAAAGGGAGATGTACCTTAATTTAGAGGGAAATTATTTATGATGATTTACCCAACTATTGTTTACTTATTTTTTCTAAAAATAACAAGTTAAAGGGTCAAAATAAACATTATCAGAACAAGACAAATCTATCAACTAATAGATTCTTAGCTTCATAAATAGTTTTAATCTTATCACATGAATCTTTTGTAGTTTTATCACTATAGATATGAGGTTGTACCTCATCCAAAACACCAAACATGATTATCAACTTAGCATTTTTATTAACCTTTTCATATTTATATTGTTGATCAAAATTTATTGCATGCTTGACCCATGCGTATTCAACTACTAACCAAATATCTTCAAACTCTAGATGTGTTTTTAATTTTTTTTCCATGCTACATAATTATCACCACAAAGCAATTGTGTGTTAGGGAGCACAAAACATGGTCCCCAACTAGACATTTTGTAAGTTGTGTATGACAAATAAATACAAGTGTGTTTAAGTGCAAAAATGAAATGTGTGTTTGAAAAATGTAAGGAAAATGAAAAAACACATACAAAAAAGATGAAAATTTATGCACTATCACACAATGGACATCAGAATCTGTCAAAAATGCATCCAAACAAGCAATGGAAAATTAGACAGTGATTTCAACTGAAAATGTGTCTAAACAAGCAATGAAAAACTAGACGTCAGTTTCAACTAAAAATGAGTTTGAGGAAAAAATGAGGCTATAATGAATTTTTAAAATTTAATGACTCCATATGCAATTTTTAGAAAGATAGCATACAAATTAGAGTTACCAATCAAAAGTCATGGCCTTTTAAAGGTCCAAAATACATGAACTAGTTAACTAAACTAGCAAAAAACTAAAAATTATGGAAATATGGGTGATCATAATGTAAAAAATAGCTATACCACTACATATATATTGAAGAAATATCTGATATGAAAAAAATCACCTTCTCAAGCTTCACAGATCAAAAGTTATGAACCTTGAAAGAAAATATCTTAAAATTTGGCTCATATTGGTGAAGGACAAGCCCTAAGGGGCTGAAAAAATTCCCAATAGGTGGTCTTATGGATTGAATAGAGGATAAAATATATTAGTGGTGTGATGGTGGTGCTGATGTTAGAAGTGGCAGATCTAGGTGGTGCTCCACCCAAAAAATTGACCTTGCACCAAATGAAAACTTCCAAATTGCACTCTACCTTCAAACTTTCACCACGGGTGCCTCAATGCTCTATTTTTAGAAAAAAATACATTTCATAAAACTATCGATGAAAGGAATCTGGTGATATAGGATTTGACCAATTATTATGTAAAAAAATTAAAAAAAACTACCATTTTTTGGCTATTCCTCACTTGTTCTACAAAATAGAAACTTAAAAAAATCATAAAAATTCACTAGAAGCCCCAAAAATTCTGATTTTTTTTAAAAAATTAGTATTTTTCTAAGTAGAATTTAGAAAAATTATAACATAATTTCTAGAGATTCTATATTTTTTCATATTTGACAAATAATCATCATAATGGCATATACAATCATCCAAAAAACTTTGATCTATTCCTCCAGATCTATTCCTGCACTAATTCAAAATTGGATCTTGACCAAAAATAATAAAAATCAATTAAAAGCTCTCAAATATGATCTTAGATCTAAAATTTAGCCCAAAATTTAGTAAAAATATGGCTAAAATTTATCAAAACAAAAAAAATTACCTATTTTGATAACTATTCTCCTTGCACAAAATTGGCCATAATTTTGACAACATTTCAGCTTGGGATCTCTCAAATTGGAGCAATGTGACACATCTAATGATTACACGAATATTACTCTCGATCTCCTTTGATTCTCCAATTCTTTGAAAAAAACTCCTCAATAATTTCCTACTCTAAATACCAAATGAAATCCAAAATAAATTGCATTAACTAAATTAACAAAATTAATAAAATCACTACAAGAGGTGCTTATTTATACAATACTAAAAGAGATTAGATCTCCTAATCTGTAGGAGATTACAACTAGTCACACCTAGGAAATACCCCAAATAACTAACCTATGTCAATCAAAGGTTAATAACACCTTGAGACATTTATTACAATATAGCTAGGATTAATTAATTATTCTGACATTCTCTACCTTAGCCTCTTATTTTTCCTTAACAAGTCTGTGCTTTTCTTCAAGCACCAATGTCTTCTTAATGTCTTTCTCATTCAAGCCCATTTTCTTCTAGACCCTTCTCTTCTCCTCTTATATTTTTGAATGCAGCGTGGAGTTTTATTTCCTAGATAAGGAGCTTGTTAGTTCCTCTACTTCTTCAAGCATGATGGTTGTGCCACTTTGAAGGGCCTCCTATACATCCTTGGCACTTGGATCTTCTTCCTCTTCTATTTGTAAGATGTATGTCCTTGCTTTTTCTTCCTTAGTATCTTCTACTATAGGTATAAGGGTTTTCTCTTTCTCCATTTGCACCATAGTTATAGTTGGAAATCTAACTGGTCCTTTAGTCTTCTTCTTTTGCTTCTTGCTAGAGGAGGCACTCTTTGACATGAAGGCTATGCACTTATTAGGAAATATAGGTGTAGTTTATTTTTAAGAGGGAATATTCAATTTAATATGCTATGTGATATCTTCAAGTTTCTCCCCCTGCTTCTCTAGAGGGTCCTTTCACGTGTATTAGGCATAACCTTCCCTTTATCACCAATCAGAAGGGGGCAATCATCATCTTTTCCTAGATTGTTTAAATTCTTACATGGATTCATTTCATAATACAAGTTGAATATGCACCTATTTATTATTTCACTTTGGAGGGGATAGAGGTCTGTCTTGTTGGAATCATCCTCCTTATCTTTGGTGGCCTTGGCTATGGGGCACACAAAATGGTGCCTCAACCTAATTTTGTCTTGATACAAGTTTTTACTAGGATATCTGAGTATTGCACATTTGGAATCATCCTTAGTACTATTGTTGACCAAATTTTGGTCTTATAGGCCAAAATTAGGCACCCCCTCCTTTTTATTTACAAAGAGTCTTTCACATCCATGATTTGGCTAAGTCATCCCTCAGTTGCCTTGTGTAAAATACCCCCTGTTAGACCTGTTCCATGAAAAAGACAAGTGTTTTGTCATTTTGCTTAGTCTAGTACAAATCAGGGTTATGCAAGTACATTACTTATCTACTTTTATAAGTAAAAGTGATTGAAGAACCCGAAATGGCCTAAGCAATTCACAAAAAAGGCAACAAATTTTCTTTCGGAGGGCACTTTTGTTGGTGGCAAGACCAAATCAAAAGTTCCAAAGGGGCATTTCAAGACCCAAAGGGCCCTCACAGAGGGAAGTGAGCATATTTAGGAAAGAGAGAAAGGGCAAAGGATTCATTCAAATTTTTTCTCTGAAGAAAATCCAAAGAAAAGACAAGACAAGGGATTCCTTTAGACTTTTATCTGAAGGAAATCTGAGGAAGAATCAAAGGGTAAATTCCTTCAAATAAAATGCCTAAAGGAATTCCTTTAGACATTTTATTTGAAGAAATTCACAAAGAAAGGAGCTAAGGCAAATTTTCCTTTGGACTTTTGTCTGAAGGAAATTTGAAGGAAAAGACCGAAAGAAAGAGCATCAATTATGAAGGTAGGTTTTCCTTCGGGAAAAATGCCTGAAGGAATTCCTTCAGACATTTTGTCTGATGGAATTGAGATGACCAAGGGATCTCGAAGGATACTAAAGGGAAAATGCCCTTGTGGGGGACTATCAATGACCAAAAAGGGAACTTTTATAAGCTCTAAATCGACACCTTCCCTTCAGGAAGGTTCAATTGCAAAAGGATAAAGGATTAAAAAAGGCCAAAGAAATTACCAAAGAGGTGATAGGCCCAAGAATGTCAACTTCAGCATAGTGAAACAGCCATTGGAGGTTCAAACATTTGGTGATGTCCTGTAGACATCAAATTTAGGATAATGAAATAGCCATTGATTCTCAAATTTTTAAAGATGGGCCCATGCATGGAAATGGATTAACAGTTGGAGAAGAAGCTAGAAGAATTCATAAGTGCAAACCTAAATAATTTCAAAGGGCTTAAGGCTAAAAGGAAAAGACCACTGAGAAAGGAGCTAGAAGAGCCAATAAATGATGTAAAATAGCCATGAGGGCCATAGAGCCAAAAAAGACAAAATCCAAGCACAAAAGCAGATAGAATAGTCCAGATGGCATAGAAGCATCAACATAGGAAGTTATTGTAGTGACCCATGATTTTGTAGTGACATTTAATATAACCCATGCTTTTGCAGTAACATTTAATATGGGCTAAGCACCAAAGTCAAAAATGGTGACTACCACAGCATGGTTCCTTCAGTAGACTTCATCTTTTTTATGTGTTTAATGTAGCATGGGTTGCTTATTCTAGAAAGCACCAAAATATTTTCCTTCATGATATATATATTGTAACCTCTCAGTTGAGAAGGAGAGATCTCTCAGCTTGTATGGCAAAATCCTGTAGGATTTTACCTTGAATCAAGACATAACATTTGTACCTCCATTTGAGTTTGGACTTTTACATATGTCTATGGTTTTGTCTTGTGTTAAGTAATTTTCCTTCAGGCTTTCACATAATGATTCCAACATGTCTAATGTATTGTAAGTTCTTATTTTTTAGGTCAGTAAGAAGTGTCAATAACAAAGTATAGGTGCATGTGAATAGGCTACCATAGTGTGTCTTAGAACACCTCTGGTAGTTCTTCCTCCCTGTATCTCTAGAGGACCCCTTATTAGACACTGGTATAAAAGAGTTTCTCATTTCAAATGAAGTGTATATCAGCTTGTTCTTGGTGTAAAGTGTATGTCAAATCTGAGTAGATCAATCATTTTGGTGCATCACCATTTAGATAGGCTTTATTTCAGTTATATCCTTCTCCCTTTTCATCCCCCCATTATTAATAGTAGTAGTGAAAAGCCTCAGAGATGCATCAAAAGGGAGCTAGACCTTATCTAGAGATTCTCCCATAAATTTTTCTAGACCCACAACAAGATGGGAGTCTCCATTGTGCCACGTGGAAGAGAGAAGCCCAACCTTCTTTCAAGGGTGTAATCCACAACATCAATAGTTTTTTGGCACACTTGGTGGGACTCATTTTAATGCTCAAAAAAGTTCCAAGATTTGTGTTGGCCTTGTTACAGCAAGAATGAACCACTAATCTAGCATCTAAATTTTAATCAGGTGATTGTGGGATAGTTTATGCAAGGATTTGAAGGATTTTTGGTGTGTTCTTTAACCAATCAGATTTTAGAGGCATTTTAACCAACACCAATGGTGACTCTGAGTTGAATTAGCTAGTTAAGCAGTATTGGTGCCATCAATAAATCATATTTTTGGTATGTATAATTCCATTGCTCAGTAGCATGGACCTTATTTTCCTTCATATAACTTTGATCAAGCTTATGTTGTTCATGGCATCACCTCAAGCAGCTCTCTTGGTTTCCCTTCACCTAGTGTAAAGGAAGTAATGATAGAATTTGAGAAGCAAGTGATGAAGATAAATAGATTGGAGGAGTAGAATAGATATCAGTAAGAGATTATGTACAAAGAGGAGTGTTTTTTGAGGCAAGCTCAGGCCTTGTAATCCATGAAGGAGGAAGTATAAAAATAGAAGAGTCCATCCATTCAAGGTAATCATCCTTGTGTGACTTCTCCCATTCCAAAATAACCCTCTCTTATTTTAAATAAATCCCCCTCTTGTGCACCAAATCCTTTCTAACAAATAACACTTGCTCACTCTATCTCATTTGATGAAATAACCACTCTTGATCTTAATCCCTTACACCTAGCTTTCCAACATCAAAGGGAATTAGAGCAAACTCTCATAGAGACTAAGCTTCTCAATTCTTTAGAATATGGACCCTCTTTTGATGGGAATCACCCTATATCTTTTGGAAAGCTAACACATCTCTCTTAAATCATCTCTTCTTGTACATGAGTAGACCCTTCCCAGTCTCCCTCAACCTCCTCAAATATTTCATCATAGGAGTGCCTATCATGAACCATCTCAAGGCCTTGAAGAGGATAAAGTTGCTACCTATTTAGAAGAGAAAAGTTTTAATCCCAAGGTCATGAGTTGGAAGCAAATAATGGAATCATGCGGTAGGAAAAAAGAGGAGGAGAGGCCTATTCATTTTGATAAAAGCCTTGAAGAAGATGAAGCTACTCCTACTCATCATGATGATGCCTGTGACCTCCAAGAAAGGCTCTTCTAAGAGAATATAGCCAAGCAAATTGTAGAATTGGAGTCCATAATGAGGTTCCTCAACCAACATATGATGGATGGTTCAAATCAAGCAAAATATCCTACATTTGAGCACACCCCATCTACACCCCTCCAAGAGAGCTATCAAGCCACATCTAATGTGAATGAAGTGTTGGCCAAATGTAAGCAGGAGAATCATTCACTTCTAGCTCAGGGTTTACCTCCTCTTCCACATGAGTTTAACCATCAAACTTCCACTTCATCCCTTCTCAAAGAGGAACTTTTTTTTAAAGAGGCAAGTGAAGAAGAGAGGATCCAATTCATGTCTGATCAAGAAGCTCCCATGGATGCCAATGAGGATGAAATCATCATGGATGCTCCCTTTGAAGATGTCATAAATAATGGAGAAGACATAGTTCATGCATATATATGGATGTTGTCACAATATGAAGAAGAGGTTGACAAACTTTATCTATCAACAATGGATGACGAGGAAACTAATCATGGTGAGATCTCTCTTCCCTTGTTTGATGAGGAAAGTAATCATGGTAAGCTCTCTCCTCCCTTGTTTGATGAAATTCCTTATTATTTTGATGAGAAGAATGACCATGCTATGGGACTTGAGTTGGAGGAGGATCAAGAGGAGGTCTTTGAACAACTAGAGACTCTAGTTTTTGAGTAAGAAAAGGAGAGGCATGTCTATCTTGATGAAAACTTTGAAGAAGAGAGCCTTGAGCAAGAAGGTGATGTTTTATAGGATGAGCAAGCAGTTTTTGATCTCATTTCAGACATCAAAATAGTCACCCTTCTTCAAGAAGGCCATGAGGAAGTAGAAGATAAGTTTGACAATCTCTTTAATGAGGTAGAAGGGAACAAGTCAATCTGTGATGCATATTAAGATGGTTATGAGCTAGATGATCCCTATGGTGATGAACTAGTAGCCATTGACTTCTTGGTGAGATACACTAGCATGAAGGGCCAACATGAGGAAAGCTTCTAAGAGTAAGATGAATACATATATATTGGAAGCATGTTTTACCCTAATTTATTTGGATACAAGCCAATCAAGGTGGCAGACAAGAAGAGCAAGTCACCAAGTCTCCTTTCCATTCAGCCACTTTTTTGGCACCATAAGTTTTCTTGCCATGAAGGAGACTTAAGAATTTTTACCTTTGATCTAGGAGGGAGGCAAATGTATCTATCTAGTTGTACATAGTAGTTTTCTTTTAATTGTGTGTTTTTTGTTTCCCCTAGGTGTTGTTGCCCATGTGTGTATAGTTTTTTTTAGCCTTTGTTGTGTGTGTTTTCCTTTGTGTTTGAGGTAAAATCTTTGTTGGTTCATAGGTCCTTAAAATGTTATTGTTAACTTCTCCAAAATGCGTCCTAACTCCATGCCCAATGGACTTAGAGGCAACTAGTCTTCCCAAGCATAGCAAGTATGCTTCCCCTATGAGTCACCAGATGTGTTGACAAATTTTTGGTCCAATAGGCCAAAATTGGGCACTCCTTCCTTTTTTCTTTATAGAGAGTCTTTCACATCCATGATTTGGCTAAGTCATCCCTCAACTACCTTGTGGAAAATAGCCTCTGTCAGACCTATTCCATGAAAAAGCGAAGTGTTTTGTCATTTTGATTAGTCTAGTGCAAATTAGGTTTGTGTGGGTACATTACTTGTCTACTTTTATAAGTATAATAAATTGAAGAACCCAAAATGGCCTAAGAAGTTTGTAAAAAATGCAATAGATTTCCTTTTAAGGGCACTTTGGTCAGTGGTAGGACCAAAACAAAAGTTCTAAAGGGGAATTTCAAGACCCAAAGTGCCCTCGTAGAGGGTAGCAAACATATTCAATAAAGAGAGAAAGGGTAAATGATTCCTTTAGATTTTATATCCAAAGTAAATCCAAAGAAAAGACAAGACAAGGGATTCCTTCAGACTTTTGTCTAAATAAAATCCAAGGAATAATCAAAGGGTGAATTCCTTTAGACAAAATGCCCAAAGGAATTCCTTCAGACATTTTGTCTGAATAAATTCACAAAGAAAGGAGCTAAGGTAGGGTTTCCTTTGGACTTTTTTCTAAAGGAAATTCAAAGGAAAAGACCAAAAGAAAGAGCGTCAACCATGAAGGCAGGTTTTCCTTTAGGCAAAATGTCTGAAGGAATTACTTTAGACATTTTGTCTGAAGGAATTGAGATGACCAAGGGAGCCTAAAGGGAAAGTGACCTTGTGGGGGACTATCAGTGAGAAAAAGGGACCTTTTCCAAGATCTGAAGGGACACCTTCCCTTTGGGAAGGTTCAATTGTAAAAGGCCAAAGGAATAGAAAAAGCTAAAGAAATTACCAAAGGGGTGATGGGCTTGAGAACATCAAATTTAGCATATAAAAACATCTGTTGAAGGTTTAAACATCTGGTGACATCCTCATGGATGTCAAATTTAGGATAATAAATTAGCCATTAATTTTCAAATATTAAAAGATGGGCCCACGCATGGAAATGGATTAATAGTTGGAAAAGAAGCTGGAATAATTCATAAGCATGAACCAAAAGAAATTCAAAGGGATTAAGGCCAAAAGGAAAATACCATCAAAAAAGGACCTTGAAGAGCCAATAAATGATGGAAAATATCCCTGAGGGCCTCAGAGATGGAAAAGACAAAAGCCAAGCATAGAAGCAAACAAAATAGTCTAGATGGCACATAAGCATTGGCACATGAAGTTATTGCAATGACCCATGCTTTCTTAGTGACATTTAATATGACCCATGCATTCACAGTAACATTTAATATGGGTTAAGCACCAAAGTCAAGACTAGTGACTACCACAACATGGTTCCTTCAGTAGACTTCTTCTTTCTAATGTGTTAAATGTAGCATGGGCCACTTATTCTAAAAATTGCCAAAATCTTTTCCTTCATGTTATATATATATATATATATATAGATATTGTAACCTCTCAATTGAGAAGGAGAGATCTCTCAGCTTGTATGGTGAAGACCTAAAGTATTTTACCTTGAATCAAGACATAGAATTTTTACCTCCATTTGAGTTTGCACTTTTGTAGATGTCTATGGTTTTGTCTTGTGTTAAGTCATTTTCCTTCATGCTTTCATAGAATGATTCTAGCATGTCTAGTGTATTGTGAGTTCTTCTTTTGCAGGTCAGTAAGAAGTGTCCATAGTAGATTATAGGTGCATGTGAAAAAGTTGCCATAGTGTGTCTTAGAACACCTCTGGTAGTTGTTCCTCCCTGTATATCTAGAGGACCCCTTATTAGACACTGATACAAAAAAGTTTCTCATTTCAAATGACGTGTATATCAGCATGTTCTTGGTGTAAAGTGTATGTCAAAGCTAAGTAGATCAATCATTTTTGTGCATCACTATTTAAATAGGTATTATTTTAGTTATATCTTTCTCCCTTTTCATCCCCCCCATTATTAGCAGTAGTAGTGAAAAGCCTCAGAGATGCATCAAAGGCAGCTAGCCCTTATCTAGAGATTTTCCCCTCAGTTTTGCTAGACCCATAATAAGAGGGGAGTCTCCATTGTGCCACGTGGAAGAGAGAAGCTTAGCCTTCTTTCAAGGGTGTAATCCACAATGTCAACAACTAAAATAAAATATTTGGTGGAAAATGTATAAGGCAACCTTAGCCAACTTTATAGTTTCCCATCTATGAGTACTAGGTGCACTGCATATAAATTTTGAATTATAAAATATCACCATTCCTACTAGATGTTGGGAGAGATCTTGAAGGATACACCATTTAATCCTAAAGGCCTTAACATACCTATAATACCATCTTTGTACCTTTGTCTTGTATATCTAAGAAAATTTGGTTGGGTAGATGAAGTCTTGATACTTAATCATAGGAGACTCATGGTGGGGTGGGAACACCCATAGGTTGTCATCATCATTGTTTGACACACCTATCTTTTTCATCATAATCAAGATCAAAATATAACCCCACCTAAAGGTCTCATGCACCGAATGGCACTCCTATGCTTTCTTAATAGTCAAGTCAGTAATAAATTTAGAGATGTTGAACTTCACCCCTTACACCATGTGGTGGGATATGCACAAGTAGGTCTTGTTAATGTCAGACCATCAGCCACCAAAGAATAGTCTGGAACTAACTAGGTATGCCATGGCCCTCATGCTAGGGTCCTACATATCCTTTATAGGGAATGTAAACCCTGACTTGTATTACCCTAGGAGCTTTGTGACCCTCTCCACCTCTACTCCATCCTACATAATTTTTTAGATGTCTAACCATGTGCTTGGGAATCCTATTATCTTAATGATGAGGCATGCCAAGATTTGAATGCACCATCCTATAAAATAGAAGTGATCACCATGGACATACAAGAGGAGGAATTATACCAATTCCTCTAGCTTATCAAAACTTGGTAGCTTACATAATTAGGTCACACTTATTATTTCCAATTTGTGTTAGATGAAGACATTGAAGAACATAGTGCCTAACTTCATCTTCTTCCCTATGCCAACCATCCAATTTTGGTTGATTTCCTACACATTTCTCCCTGTCTCATGTTTCCATTGTTGCTTCCTTCACCGATATTGCCTTATTGGCATCCTTATACACCTATGGTGGACCATACTTAAATTTTATTACCCATTCTAAATTGGTTGATATTAAATCATGGTTGGTTGATCTTTTTGAATCCCTTAATAGTTCTTTGTGCTTCCTCACAGTTATGGAAACTAAAAATATGTAATTGGCTTTTGATCTTTGTACACCATTAATGGTGGCCTTATCATTCTGTAGATCTTCTACTACCCTATTCTCTCTCAATTTCTCTCCACTCACCTCATTTCTGATTCAAATCAAAATGCAATGTTTATATTTGTTCAACAATTCTCATTTCGGAGTTGTGGATGCTCTAGTTTTCACTATGGTAGCATTTTATAGTTTCTTATGGCTTCGACTCTATTTGACTATGTGTTCTATTGTAAATTCTAACAAGGTTTGTAACCTTTCAAAGTTTGTTGTTTGCCATTTTATACCTTGTTTGCAGCCACCTCATTAATGTCTAGTGATTAATGGCATGATGGCATGTGGATTTTTTGAAATGTACTAAACCTATGAAATCCATGAAAATCTACCACCAAATTCTCATTTATTGTAGATCTTTGTGCCTTCACCATCACAACATTACTTTTTCTAATGGTTTGTTTGGTGAAGTGATAGGTGATTCAAATGGTCACTTCCCACAAATCATTAGGTAGGTGCCAACTATCTTGATGATATTTTTCTTACACTTTACTCACCTTTATGTGACTTTCATCCTTCTTATGGTAACCTAGGTGTAGCGCTTCACATGCACATAATTCAACCTCCTTAGTTCTATCTCATCTTAGTGATATACTTCTTTACAAGTTCACCTCTCTTTCTTGGTCAATTTCTCTTTGCTTCCATGTCTATTGATTCGATCTTCCCTAACCCATATAAATCCTTGCATTGGTCCTATAGTACTTCATTATTTCTTCTTGATTTTTTATTCACTAGCATCTTGTGTGCCTCCCTTGGTCAACTTGTTCTCAACTTTCTGAACCTATAAAACTTTATGTACTTAGGTGTATAACCTCAAGTGCTTAGAAAACATCCAATCTTGATTCATATAACTAGATTTATGCATGTAAGTACCAAAAGAGTTCCCCTATAGGCCTAAATGTACCATGTTTTTGAACCTAACATAAAACAAATTAAGGAAATATTTGGCTAACACCAAATTTTATTATGGTCAATCTCAAAGAAACCAAATTGTGATTGGGAAGTCAATGTCTGATGATGAAAGAACTGTCTTAGTGATGATAGGGTTTCAATATGTTTCTGTTAAAATTCCCAAGGAGCATTTTACTTATCAACATGCATAACTTGCATGCACTAGTCTCCAATATACTATGGATTATATAAGGTCCCATCCACCTAATCTGTAATATGCCTAGGTACTTTAGGTACTTTGAGTCATATAGAAAGACTATTGTATCTTCAATAAAACCTTGAATTTGATGTGCTTGTCATGATAAATCTTCTAGCACACCTTTTCTATTTATTGGTTCCATCTTTCTTGGGCATGTGTCTTATCTAAGTATTTCAAGTCTTCCAGGCATGCTCTCAAAGACTCTTGGTCATCCAATCAACTAATTTGTGTGATACACAATGAGGGAACTAAGAATTCCATAGGTAAAATGGGAACTATACCAAACACCTATTAAAATGGTGTAGCCTTATTTAGGTACTTATACATAGTGTAATAGGCCCACAATATCACTGACACATGGTCATCCTAATCTTTATGACTAACATCACATAACTTTATGAGGCATGTTCTTAATATCTTATTGAACACCTTAGTAGTGTCATTTACTTAGGGATGATAAGGTGTCATATTATGGTATGACACCATCTATTCCATTAGTAGGATGTAAATGGTTTCATTGATGATGTGTGTACCATGATCACTAGTCAAGCTAAGTGGTCATCCATAGTGACTAATGATATTCTCATAGATAAATCTTGTGGTTGTGATTATTGTAAAATATTTATTCGGTGCTACCTCAACCCAATTAGTAAAGCAATCTATGGATACCAAAATGTATCATGTACATGTGCATCTTGTAGTGGGATTAATAGGCCTAACAAAGTCAATGGCCCATTTTTAAAATAGTGCTTGGGAAAAGATGGGGATGAGAGGCATCTCATCCTAGTGGTTTGGTTTTCTTGTGAATTCGTAGATGTCACATGATTTGGCATAATATTTTACATCCTAGAATAGAGTTGGCCACCACAAGCCTAATTATATAACCTTACACACCATAACATCTACAACATAATGTCCTCCAGTAATCCCCTCATATAAATCTTTCAATATTGAGTCCCATTCATGATTTAAGACACATCAGCATAGAACTTCATCATTGTTTAACCTGTATAGTTCCCCACTAATGAGTTGAAACAGGGTAACAAGAACTGTGAGCTACTTTTTTTCCTTAATCATCATGATCTAGGGCATAGATCTAGATGTCATAAATGTGGTGATATCCACAAAGTTTTCAAGGATGTATTTGAACCTATAAAGTTTCACATCAAGCATATCATCATCAATAGGCACTATTGCATCACTAGAGTTGATGCGGGATAGATGATCTAGGCTTGAGTTTTGTTTTCTAGGTTTTACTAAAATAGAGAACTAGAACTCTTGAAAAAAAAATCCATTGACAAATATGCCTATGGAAAACATGATTTTTCACCAAGTACTTAATCACCTCATGATTAGTGAAGAAGATGAAAGGGGTCACCAATGAATATTTCCAAAACTTTTGCAGGGTGTAGACCATATAAAGAGCCTCGCACTTAGTTGTGGTTTAGTTATACTCTACCTTGGTTAGTTTTTTGATTATGAAATAAATGGGATGATCTATTTTTCCTTCATCTGGTTATACCAGAATGGTACCTCTCAAATTATCAGATGCATTAACATAGACATGGAAGAGATTCATCTAGTTATGAAATTACAATATCAATGCACTTGCCAGTTTGAGCTTTAGGGTCTCAAATGCATCTTCCTATGTTTCACCCCAATATAATGTGTCATCCTTACAAAATAAACATTATAGTGAGTCCAAAATCTTGGCATAGTTCCTTATGAAATTACTATAGTACCTATAATGTCCAAGAGAGGTGAAAACATCTTTCTATGTTGATGAGGTTTGGAGCTGAAGGATGATAGAAATATTTTCTTGATCCACAATCAGACCATCCTTTTAGATGATGTGTCTAAGCAAAGTGCCAAATAGCATTGCAAAAACACACTTATTTAGGTTCAAAGAAAATTTCAACTACTTATACCTTTAAAACATAAGGCCTAATTTGTCATAGTTATCCTTCACTAATCCATACATAGTCTAGTAATATAAGTATACTTGGAGGAATTTATGAATGAAGTCCTTGAAAGTGGTTATCACCACTTGGGATAACATGACTAGTACATTCTTCAAATTGAAGGGCATCACATTATATGCAAAACAACCCCATTCTATTGTAAAGGTAATTTTGGGCTCGTCTTCCTCCTCAATTTAGACTTGATGGTATCCTTATAACCCATTAATAAAATTATATATCTCGAAACCTACAATACCATATAATACTCCATTGGTGAATGGAATTGGAAAGGGGATAGTCACAAAAGAGATGTTCAACAATCTATAGTTGACATAAATTTGGATGCATCCATCCTTCTTGATGATGATGACTATAGGCTTAACCCATTTAGATTCTTACACAATGTAGATGATGCCTATGACTATCATGTCATCAATCTCTATCATGACCTTGGTGAAAATATTGGGGTTCATCTTATAAGGTTGCTTCTTGGTAGGTCTTGCACCATCGACTAGATTGATGCTCATCATCCTAAGGGATGGGTGCGTGCCTTTCATATCTTGATAATTTTGAGGGAACAAGTTTTGGAATTCATTCAAGAGGTCTAAAATGTGTGCTGTGTAAGACCAATAGGTTCCCAAAGTGGTAATCTTTGGTTCCCCCTCTAAACTAATATCTACCTTGGTAGTTTTTAGTAGTGCACAGTAAGGTTAATTCTTCTCCTTATGAAAATATCCAACCTATTATATGCCCTCAGTTATTTATATCTGAATATGGGTAGGGTCCTCTTATTATAAGGCACTATCCTTAACTTGATGTACCAAATTCCTTTTGCCTATCAAAATTTTACAATTGTGTACCTCCCATGTTTCATCATATTCATCATTAGAGTCACTGTTGAGGGTTTTCTCTTCAAAGAAATTTAGGAGTGTTAACCCTTTTTCATTGAACATGTATTTTAAGCACTCCTCCAATATTGTAGTGTCCTCAAATAGTGACCTTTGAACAACCTGTAGTGGTTCAATCAACTCAAGGTTTTGTGAAGAAAAGGATAAGGTGTGGCCAAACCATTCTTTAAGTGCATCATAGTTGGCTATCTCATAGTACATCTTATTGACAATGTAACATGCTCATTCCCAAGTCTTTAAGGTCCTATAGAAGGCATGTAACCATACATTAATTGGGGTGTTTTTAATGGAGATAGTCTAGGTTTCTTTGAAAAGTCACACATGCATTTTAGGGTCAGATTCGCTAGAGTAGGTTGAGATGTCTAAGCTGTCATTACTCTTCTTGAATCTAGTGCAAATTGTTGCCTTCAAATCTTTCCAAGTTGGTAAGCTACACTTTTTCACTACCCACCAATGAGTGATAGTTCTCTTAAATAAATACAATAGTGCATCCATTCTATCCACTTCTTTTAGGATGAATGATTTGAGGTCATGGACATAAGCTTCCACTAGATTACTCCCCTCATATCTTGGAAGCATTGTAAGTTTGTCTTTACTAAGGTAAAACACTCTCTATCCCTTATTTTTGATTCAAGGGACCCACCTTCTAAAAGCATGATCAATCTAAACCCACCTTATCATTACTAATTTTGGCACCTTCACATGTACTAGGTGACACCTTTGAGTAGTGGTCTCATATTCTTCCTTGACCAATTGATTGCAAGAAACATTGGTGGTGTTTGAGGCTAATTACCTATCTTCCCAAGATAGGATTCTTTGATCATATAGGTTGAGAGTCTGGATGCTTTATGCCATGATATTATAGATGTGGTTGATCTCATATTCATTCTCTACACTCTCAACATAGGGGGGTTCTCAAAAATGTGAGAGGGGTATAACCACCCTCTCCTTTCCATTCTCAAATGTCATTTAATGCATATTGAAGCACATATTTTCATTGTTTTCATAACACCATGGCCTTTCTAAAATCACTAGGTAGTTTTCCTATTCTACTAACTTGATCACTTCAAAGTTAGTGTAGAATTTAGTGCCCATGATATATATAACTATAATTTGTATAATTATGATTGGCTGTACCCATGTCTTATTTTCCATGAAGAGTACATGTGGGGAAGGCCTTTAGGCTAGCCTACCCATTTTTTCCCAAGCAATCATGGTTAAGATGTTTACCTCATTGCTTATGGCTATAAGGATCTCATAGATAGACTATCCATAAATAGTGGCATCCATGAGGATTTCTTGGTCATATTATACATTTATGTATGCTAAACTTTTCCTATCCTCTCCATGTGTGGAGTAGTGACATCAACCTGCATGTGATTGCCATGATCCAGGATAAAGTTCTTTAATAAGGGTAACATTTCCTCTATTTTTAAGAGGTAAAATATCTCATTTAATTATTAAATATTAACTTCTTAGATATCTTACTTATTTAGAGAGGCAACAACCTATGCTTCTAGGTCTCATATTAATTAGATCTCCCCTTACAAGTTTTGGATTACACTCATGTTCTGCTATAATACATCTTTTTGGCATGTTGGGTCTAGGTAACGTACAATTTTGGGTTCAAGTCATGATATGCACTAAGTATGACCATTATCCCCATATTCCAAGCATAACTTAGGTAATGGTACAACTGGTGGTTGAGTGGTGAATCCACTACGAGTAGTTTCCTGCACCTTGACTATCTTTGTATAGGTCGGTTGTACCTTTAGGATCTATTTTTCCATTTTTGGCTCATGCTTGATCATTCATGTGCCCTTGCCTATGATAGGCCTAAATTGGGTAAAAATTTTATACAAGTTAGGCCATTCTTAGACCTATGAGATCCTCAATAATACACAAATGTGGGATGTGTAGGGAAGTTTCATTGATAATGAGTAATCGAACCACACTTATAACATGAGCATGATGGGAACCTTCCACCACCACATCTTCCACCTCTCCCTTTGATGCCTCATTACATTCCAATCCTATATTATGTTGATTTTAGCCTTCATTTCCTTGGTTAGCCCACCCTCTAACTTTTGCAATGGCCTATCATGCACCTCTTTCCATATTCTTATGTATTTCATCAATAACCTGGTAATCAACAATGGTATGGGTGTAGGCATCATGCAACTAACAATAGATGGTTATGTTGACTTAGAATTCATATTGCAATAAAATATAGTTTTAAACATCATGTACCTCTTGATAGGCTTCATAACTTAGAAGCAAAATACATATATTCCTCCATGTGTAGTTATTCCTATTATATCCTTCCAATTTGAGTATCATGCAAAGAGCTAAAGAAAAGTTTTTGGAGCTAAGAGGCCATAGATGCAATTTGTGCCTCCATAAATGGGTTGATCCTAGTATCTACACTTATAACTACCTCAACTCTGAGCATGGATTTAAGCACTTCATGAGGGTCTATAAAAGTCTTCATGGAAAGCACTCTTCAGAATGGCATGATAAACCCTCTAATAAACCACTGTTCATGATAAGAAGGGTGAATATCATATGGGATCTTTGATAGGAGAGTATAGAACCTTGCATCATATGGGTGCATACTTTTTTAGAGTCCTTGGGTAGTCTCTTTTAGCATGGTGATGCTCTACTATTCAAAATCCAAAATGTGAAATTCCTTTAGGAATGCATCCTCTAGGGTATCATAATCGACCATGGCCTGGTTAGGGTCAAATTTCCTATACCAGGTTTGGATGCATTTATGTAAAGTGGTCATAAATTGGGTAGCCTTATTATCTGATTGGTTTATGTCCTGTGTGATATTGTAGTTCACACTTGAGCACATGCTTTATGGCATTCTCCACATCATGATATTTTAACAAGTGCAGGGCCATTTATTAGTATATTTTTTATGGGGGGGTAAGCTAGGATCTGAGGTGATTATCCCCCTAGAATATATCTTGGGGGTGGTAATTTAATGACTTTAACCACTAGGTCAAACACTGGTCTTGTCATTATTACTGACAAAATTGATGTTAATGGCACTGTACTACTTACTTGTGGCATTAAACCACTTCCTATAGGCTACTACCTACTTTGTATTTCTAACATCAGTTGAGATGGTATGATTTCACTCAAGTTTTGTTGTGTTGAGCTAGCATTAATTGGTCTTGAGGTAATTATGCTCACTTCCTCTTATGGAACAATCTGTTCAATCATAAAGTTTTACTCTAAGTCTATAAAATGTCTAATACTTTCTTCAAGTGGGGGATACAACATGTGAGTATGTGTTATATATTTAAAGGGGGTAGGTGTATCAAACATATATTCAGTCGCCAAATCCTGTAGGAACTGAAAAACTTCTACACCTTTTAAGCATTGAACTTGATCCATCACTTCATTATATCTCTCATTCTCATGCTATTGTATTTAAAGAGATCCTTCCCCATGCCCTTGTCACTCTCTATGGGTTCTCTTGACATTTATAGGTTCTATATATTCCATCATTCTACACCATATCTTATTATAAGTTTATATTCTAAGCTCTCAGGTGTCAATCTACTTGTTCCCTTACATTACACCTCACCTACACATCCCCTTCTCCCCCTTTTCACTACTCATACATGAAAGGTCTTTAGCCTTGCATCCCCAAAGTTTATAATCCATAATTCACCATTAGATTTTTGAGATCTATTCCAAATTTCTTCACAAATGTACCTTTAGGGTCATTAGACAAAAATTGGTACTCTACTTCCTTAGGGCATGAGTATGTTAAGACTATGAACTTAAATAGGTATCTATTCAACTTTCTTTACCAATATTTATCCACTTCTCTAGTCCAATTAGCATCCAAGGTCTCAAGCCTCTCTAAGATCTCCTTCATCCACTCATAACACTATCTATAACTTATTCTTCTATGGGTTGAATATGCATCCAACCACTGATATAGATGCTAAGGTAGCTCACATAAAAATACCTCGTATAAAGCATCATATAGGTTGTTTCAAACCCATTTTATTATCTTTTGTCCTTTTTAGTTTGGATGATTTAGCTTAAATATATCTTCCACTTATTAAAACTAGTGCTTGATGTTTTCAAGGGAGAGACTGTACATCATTATGCTATACCATCATAATAATAAAATTCAACATGGGTCCCGACAATGAAATAAAAATGTTGTATAAAAGTGTGCACAAAGTTTTATTAATTGGTTCTTGGCTTATTACAACTAGGTATAAACATGGGATATTCATTTTGTACTCAACATTTTACACTTGGTTGTGCTGACATCAATTCACATAAGGTACATGGCTTATTCTCTTACTTAAAGTTTAGTTGATGAGGAACTGAGTCTCACATTGGGCTAGTTGTGCCATGGTACAAGACATCAATTATGGGACTTGGTTAGTTCAAAGAAGGATTTAAGTAGATCTATAGGCACAAACCTTTCATGGTATTATCCTAGTGATCTATAAGCATATGCCTTTTGGTGTTTTAATCCTAAATTCATATGAATGTAATCCTTTGTTAAACTAAGCCTAACATCATATCAGTGCTTGAATGGTCACATGGATACTCTCACTTTAAGTACTCATTCTAGGCTTGTGATTATAGTAGGGATAAGATTGCTTATTACATGATCTATACTTAATAATCTCTATAGATTTATGATGATGTCATCATTTATTACAAGGATGTTATTAACATTGAGAACCGTAAGCACACATGGACTTTACTTATCATAATTAAACTTAAACTATTACATTAAATTCATTATACATAGTTTATTTAGAAATATAAAAGATGTTCAGACTAGATTCATCATGTTTAATGCAACCATTCTTTGCCATTCATCAAATTTCAAATATAGAGTATACAATTCATGGCATTTAGAATAAAGTAAACTCCTAGCTCAAACTACTTAATGACCTAGAGGCTCATGGTGATATTGGGTGCTTACAAATGAAGCCTTCATGGCATCCATGCTAAGCCTAAGACTAATGGATACCATATCAATATGTACAAATAATTTCCAATTTGCCGTAGCTTTACTATAATATCTTTGCATCATTAAATCAACTAGTTTGAGATCCTTTTATAGCCTTCTAGGAGCATATCCACCATGGTGGAATATAGAGCCTTGGTGATCATTCCCCTTAGATCCATCACCTCAAAAACTTCACACTACAGTCACCATGCATCACTAATCGTGGAAGATGCCCTGAATATTCAAGAACTAGTTAGCTACCTGCTAGCTAGCACAAGGTATACATTGAAACCTCTAATTGGTACCAAAATGCTGATATTTCAATCATCATGCCAAATGATTCCCTCTCATCGATTTAGATGTTGATCTAGAATGAATCCTTACTTATCAAAATAAGGGGCCCAAAAATAATCAAATAATAGGGTAGGAAATATTTCAACCAATTTTTAAGCAAAAGTATTATAAAGTTTCTATAAATATTGTTAGATAAGATAATCAAACATCCTAGTCTACTCCAAGCTATATGAAAAGTATAAAGTAACCAATCGATTAGACAAGACATATAACCAAAGCAACTAATTTAATTCACTCATTTTTATAACTAATATAATTAAATAAAGACATCATTAATTAGAAAAAATCAGCACACATATGTAAGTCATGACCCAGAATGAAATCAAGGCAATCAAGATTTAGAATAATTAGTGCAAGTATCATCTATGAATTCAAACAATTGATTGTGGTATTTGCACAGGTCCTCAAAGTTCTCTCTCTTAATCCTTATTATTAATATCTAAACCCCCCATCGAATGATACTTTCAATCTAAACTACCTATGAAGATAGAATAGTCCTACATCCACCTCATCAAAAAAACTTGTAGTTAGCTTGAATCATGATAATAATAAACTTACATCCATAATAAACTACTAAATGCAAGTAATCTATAAAAGTCATGATCATACATATAAAAAAAACATATACTGTCAGCTAAATAATGTTACAAATCAAGCTCAAAAATAAATAGCACACATGTTAATCATTAACAAATAATTGACTAATTAATGATTTAAATAATCCATAGGGAAACTATATGTGACATATGTTTTTCTCATTTATGTTTATGTTCTTTATCATATACATGGTAGACTACATATCCATATTTTAAGCATATGCTTCTCATGATACACGTGAGTGGGATACAGGACATACATATTATATATGACATGCATATTTAGATGTAGGAAATTCTTACACCTAGAGGATACCCTTCCTATATTGGGGGCATTTATACACTAGGAAAATATTAGTACATGTTCATACATTATATCTTTCTACGACATTTTTATTGATCATATTGAGCTACTTGCATTGATTAAACATGACTTTCTCTTACATTAATATTTAGAATGATGTATTATATGGATAAGATACTTTATTATGTGTGATGATGACATTTATTGATTGTGTATACTATATTTTCATGTTCAATACATGTTGTTACATGTTACATAGTGTGATGCTTATTTGTGTTTTACATTATGATATTTATGTTGCATGAAATTGGTTGTTAATTATATGAATATTATTATGCATGCCATTGATTTTTATATGTTTATCTTACTCTATGTGACATTGAGGTTAAGTTTTTAACTCGTAATCTATGTGACATTTTGAGACTCTTACTTTACATGAAATTGAGTGTTATCATGCATGTTTATATGGTTGATTATGTGTGTCATGGCCATGATATTGCATGTGACTCTATATGGATACATTTAAGGTTGTATACTATGATTTTTGTGCTAGGATTCATATCACACATTATTATAATTATGTGTGATTCCATGATACATATCATGTATCTTCTATGTGTATTATTACATAGTGATATTTGGAATATGTGTTTAATCTATTTTTTGTCAAAATCAATCTAGACTAATAGAATTGAATAATTGAATGTTGAAAGATGGAATACACATATTTGATATGAAATAAAATATGATATAAAATTTTATAGAATTATAAACTAGATAAAAATAACAAATAGGTTGATAGATATGCAAACCTCCATAAAAAAACATTATGTTGATTATGACTAAAAAAATTGATTGACAAGACCTGTGTAGTATGTCATGACCAAATTTATGATTGGGAATGTATGAAAATGAGGACACACTAATAGTGAAACCTTTTATACTTAATTCAATCATGCCTAGGTTGAATATGACCTCATTTTCTAGTCTAGGTTTGTCCCACTATTTGTGACGGTTTGCTGATTAAATTTGTGTGCCTATATGCCACGTAGAAGACTTTTAAAATACAAACCCTTATTCCTATATAAATAAAAAAATAGAGATCAAATTAAAAGGTTGAAAATAATTAAGGGGAATCTCTGATATATCCTTATGAAACCATGTGCAATGTGAGTGTTGTCTATATATCCCAAATGGGTCTTATGATGATGTAGTTCTCCCTTGTATGATGATTATGTGATATGTGACTATGAAACTATATGATTTTAGTTATAAGATTTATTAAAATGCTTGATAATAGATTCCATTAATCTAAAATAAATTATATTTAGACTTAACCTATGACTATTATAGCGCTACATAATTGAAATTAGAATCAGTCATCTTTTACCTAGTTTGCATTAGAATTTCCAACTGATTTAACTAGATGTATATGGAAAAGCCTTGATTTGATTATAATGGAGAAAATTTGGAATATTTATACTAAATTAATTAAAAAAAATTTATATGAGATCCATTGTGAAATGTCTCAACATATAAAATTAATTATTAGAGTGTTGGGGACAAGGCCATGCTAATGGGCAAGGCCACAGTGTGACCCTGTGTAACCTAGCACAAACTTGTCCTATAAGGACAAAGACTATTGATAAAGTTTTTATAGGAACATATACATTAAATATGGATGAATATGTTTGAAATAGGAATGCATGTATGATATGTTCAATGTTTATGAGATAATAGAGGTTCTCTTATAGATTGTAAATTAGAGAAATGGCGAATGCACCAAGTAAGGCAAGAATGTTAAAATTAAAAATTGTAAAGCAATTAATGATTTATTTATGTGTCTAAATTTTAACCCAATTTATTATAGTGATCCAAAAAATTTAAATTAAAATAATAAATTAGATGTAAAATTGAGTGTTTGTACATAATTTATATTTTGATGCAAAGCTTGATTGTGCAAGTTGCCTTAATGAAAAACATACAACAATTTCATTGTTGTCATATTAAGAAATATATATGAATTATATATTAAATTTAGCACATATAGGTAGATAAATATGATAATTAATAATAAAATATTCATAAATCAATTTTACACATAATTTAATGTGGTAAATCTCAAAGAGGTAAAAACCCATGGTTGATATTTATTAATATGACAAACCTATATACCTAATAAAATACTTCAATTTTTTTACTTCTTCTATGACAGACCTTCAAAAATCTCTTCAATTATATTTTATACACTTAAATATTTAATTTCATATAAATTATTCGATATGAATTACCAAAGGGGTGACACCTTTTTTATATTAAGGTATGAATGTGGATCATTGTAACCAACTAGTCCAACCTCTCCCTGAGAACTTTTAATAAAATGGAAATACGTAAGTAAATATGTTTTATTATTAATTTACATGAGGTTTTAAACTCATGTTAATATATAATAAAATATTATTAATTAATTGAACTTTTGTATGCTAAGGGTCTATAAGGGTAACCACTTAAACATTAGATGTTTGAACACTCCCCTTTAATGCTAAGTGGAGATACATGCGATAGTAAACGTATTAAATGAATTATATGTCATGAATCACATATAATTATTTTAGGAGGCATGTAAAATTTGAAGGATTTAAAACCCTTCATCATGCCAACACCCTTTGAAACCAAAGGAATTATAATCCATAAACTACTAAAAGTAAGTTTAGGATAGCGTGATCATGAGAGTACATCTCATAATTTATCATGAAAAATTAACCAAGCATAATTGGAACATTTTATAACATAAGGACCTTCATTAAAATATATGTTTCTAAGTATTAGGTACAAAATTAAAAATTCCACATGAAGTTTTCTAAAATCACATAAAGTGGGTTATTACAATGCTTTACAATGAGAACAAGTATAAATAAGAAGGATACACATGACCATTAGGAAGTGATATTTTCATGCATATTTCCCATCAATGAAAACTTTGAGAGGTCCAATATTATATAAATTATAAAAAATTGGTAACACCAAGTAGTTTTGTAAAGATATCTACCACTTATTCATTTGTAAGATAAAAATATAGATCAATATAGCCTTTGAGGACTTTATCTTAGATAAAATGGACATAAACTTCAATATGATTAGTTTTTTAGTGCTACAATAGATTTTTTTTCACATCTATACAAATTTGGTTATTACATAAAAGGGTGGTACTATGAGAAACATTTAAATGTTTTTTTCCTAATAAACTTTACATCCACATGGTTTCTTTAACAACTTCTATGGAATTTTTTTACTTCGATTTAGTAGAAGATATAGAGACAATAGGTTTCTTTTTGTTACTTCAAGTAATAACACCTTCACCAGACTTAAACACATATCAAGAAGTATATTTATGATCTATAATATCATCAACATGGTTAGTATCACAATAACCATATAATTTATCATTATCAATGGATTTTTTTTATAATTGATGATGCCCAAAGCATTATTTTATCTTTTGAGGAGTCTTTTATCATTCATATCTTCCAATTGCCTAGCTAACTAAGGGGTTGGAAGTGAAAGAAAGGACACATGAGATGATGCTAACTCAATTCTGACCCAAATTTTAAAAATTATTACCAATGTTAATTGAAACAAGTATTAAATACATAACGAACAACTTGCATGTGGGAATTTCATCTCAAGGCATGTGAATTTTCCTCATATAGTTTTTTTATTAGTGAATCAAGGTTTTTAGATCCTACACCCTTGACATTAATTACAGCCTTCAAGTTTAATTGATAAATAATTTTCCAATATTATTCATCACAATACTTATAGTGGGAGAATAAGCATTAAATTTTAAATGGGTGGTGACCATGATCATATAGAACTAGTGTCATGTGTTGAGGTACATGGGAATAAGAAAGTATGGAAGAAGTTGAGTAAAGGAGGCCTGCTGGAATTTATGCTAATGATAAAGGACATAATTAGGTTATTTTTATGGAGTTTATAATTTCTTACAAAAAAAATTTGTGAGGTTGAGGTGAGTAAAAATCATTGTTTCTAAAGAAAACATCAACAAAGCCATAGGGATGCCATGTGAAGGAGCGAAGGCATATAAAGATAAAATCCATAGGTTAGAGTTAATGATCTTTTGAGGATAGACACAGTGCTAAAGACCAATTAAGAAGGTTTTTGCAAGTAGGACCTTCCTCATAGATGGCCAAAGGTATGCTTAAAATTCATAAAATAATTAAACCTAGAAGGGAAATATTCTTTGAGATTTTCCCACCACTTTTTACTTCTTAATCATTTTTGAGGTTATAGAATAAAATTGACATAATATCTCTTTAAATCCCTTGAAACCACTACCCTTGCTTTCTAGGATAGTGATAAAAATGATATTATACATCATGGCTTCATCCTCCTATTGATCCAATAAAGTGAAATAATGCATGGGAAATCCCTTCCCATGGCTAGAGATTCACTGACAAAAGACTTTTGTGGAAGAAACCCCTCCCAAGAATACCCTACTAATGACCCTTCTAAGGAGTATTCTTAATGCCAAAAAATGTAAAATCCTCCCTAGCCCAAACCATCTTAAAATACCCTCCCCCTTTAGATTGACACCCCTCAAGTGCCCTTTTATACTCCCCCAAGCCTCTTCAAGCAAGAAATAAATAACCATGACCATTCTATCAAAAGGAGTGGTTAACCCTAAAAGCAAGGATTTCAACATTTGGAAGATAACACCTCTGATTAGAGAAAGAAATTAGGTATTTTACTGAATAAATTATAAGGTGTAGGGTTAGACATTTTGGCCCTCCTAAAATATTGAAACAAACTAAAGGTAGAAATATTCAAGCTCAAACAAGAGCTGGATAAGGAAAAAGATAAGTACATCACTCAGTCAGATAAAGAGGGGAAAGATATCTCTAAAGGCATCCAACCTTCCCTAAAGGAAAAAATAAGAATAGTAATCCATCAACTAAAGGTAAGACATATCATCTTAGAGGGCCCTTCTAAATGTACTCAGGGAAAAACCAATCAGAATATGTTGCTAGAGAATAATAAGGATAATGAACAAGCCACTTTAATTGTAAAATACACTTTGAAATGGGTTTATTTTTATTTTTGGGGTACCTTATTTATTTAGTTTTATTTATTATACTTTTATAATGGTTGTTATTAGTTAGTTTTTTCTATTGGTGTTTTTCTTTACAGCTCGTGGGGCTTAAATTATGACTTTTTATTTGATTTTGTATGAACTTTTGGTTGTTGAATCCATGTAAAACTAACTTTACTTTACCTATCAAAAAATATGGAACAATAAAATAAACCAAAATTTACTATTTTTTTGATATAACTAAGTATACATTTCACTAATTTCTAGTGATCCAAATATGGATCCTACATGAATCTATAAGAAATACCTATGAAAAATGAAATATCTAGCACAATATTGGTTAGATAAAATACACTACCCACAAGTTGCTTGTAAAGTGCAGGGTTAGATTTTCTACATCCAAGTTTTAGATCAAGATTAACACCAACTTAAATAGGAGTAGATGTAGACTTAAAATCAAACATACTAAATTTAACAAGAAGACTATGTGCATAACGATATTGTGATACAATAATTGAATTTTTACCCTAAAATACAGTCATTCTTAAGAATGTTGAAGAATGCCTAAATCAGTCATTTTAAACATTTGACTTAGTTTATTCTTATATTTATGAATTAAACTAATTAGATTGATGGTAATAAGAAGATCATCAACATAGAATATAATTAAGATAATATGATAATTTTTTATTTTTACACAAAGATCATTATCAAAATAATAGTTAGAGAAACATTGTTCTTTAAAATTAATAGTGATTTTAGAATACCAAGCTTGAAGAGCTTGTTTTAAACCATAAAATGATTTATTTAACTTATAAACAAAATGCTCTTTGTTAGAGTCAGTGAAACATTTAGGTTGAGTCATATATATTTCTTCTTCTAAACCACCATTTAGGAAGGCATTTTTGACAACTATTTGGTATATAATCTAGTCATTTATAGCTACAAAAGCAATGACTAGTCTAACAATACTCAGTTTTTCTACAGGAGCAAAGGTTTAAACATAGTAAATCCTAAATTTTTGATTAAAACCGTGAAAACTAATCTTGATTTAAATTTGTCAATTTTACCAATTGAATTATATTTTATTTTATAAAGCCACCTACAAAAAATAATATGTATTTTAGGTCGAGTGGGACTAGATCCCAAGTTTGATTTCTAATTAAGACATTATACTCAAATTTCATAACAAAACTCCATTTATCATCTTGAATAGCTTCCTTAAAATATTGAGTTTCACAGTTATACATAGTCATTAAAGCATGATAATAATGTTAACTTCTAAATAATTTATTAAGATTATCAAGATTAGAATATTTGATTAAGGATTTTACCTATTTATGTCTTTTAGATTGAAAATGAAATTCAAAAGGTTCCTCAGAGTCTAAGCTATCCAAAAATTGGATCAACTTAATCTAGGGTATTTGTATCTTTATAAGGAGTAACATGAGAGCCAGGTTCATCAAATAAATAAGATTGAGGGGTTTCAATAGAGGGCTCACTAAAAGATTTTTAAAGGATCAAAATATTCTTATTCTCAATGATTTGTATTTTAGATAGAGCATACACTCTTAATCCTTTATTTTTACCTCTATAACCTAAAAAAATGGACAAATAGGAAGTGAGACCAAGTTTCTTTTTTTTTAGCTTTAATAACATAGATGAAGGCAAGACTACTAAAGATGATAAGATTAGTCACACTAGGTTTCTTTTTAAACCATATTTATAAAGGAGTATAAAGATTCAAAGTTTTAGTATGAACTCTATTCAGAATATGCACAACAATATTCTTGACTTCTAAGCATAAAAACTTAGAAATATTTTTGAAAATGAAATATTGTTTTAGACGTTTTAATAATGGTGCAATTTTTTCTTTCAACAATACCATTTTATTGTGGGGAATAGGGAGTTGTTAATTCCATTTGAATACCACAACTAATTCCAAAAGAATCAAATTATTTAATAATATATTTACCACCATTATCAAATATTAATATCTTAATATAAATATTAGAATAATTTTCAACAACAATTTTTTTTTGAATTTAGATAATACTTCAGATTTTCTCTGAGAGGAATTTACATCATGGTTCTTATGAAAGTGATTAGTATGTTTCTTACCATGTAAGCATCCTTCACAAATTTTATGATGAGTAGAGGTAGAATGAATATCAACAAAAATATTATTTGAAGAAATATCATTTAAACTTCTAAAATTAACATGTCCTAATATTTCATGCCATAATTGAGATTCATTCCTACTATGCAATGAAAGATAACATGTAAAAGAAATAGAAAAAATGTATAAACCATTATGTTGAACACCTTCAAAAATCAAAGAAAAATATTTATTTATAATAGAAAAATTATTCTTAATAAAATTTAAAATGAAATTATCATTCATAATTTGAGAAAATAATAACACTTTTTATAAGTTTAGGTGCATAGAAAAGCATTTAATAACAATATTTATAGAATTTGATTTTCCTTGCTTAGTAACATCTAAAAATGAATTATCTACTAGGTAAATATTTTTATAAATATATCTAGTTTCAGATAAAATATGAGATAAATAAATCATATGATGTGATGCACCACTATCTAGAATCCATTCATTTTCATTAAAACCAAACAAGGCAACATATAAAACAACATTAGAATTATATTCTTGATTATTGTTCTAATTATGGTTTTAATTCTTCTGATGGTTCTGATTAGATTTATTCCCTTTGTTATTTTTTGAGGTTTTATTATTAACTCTTCCTTGTTTTTATAATGATTTTCCCTTCTATGACCAAATTTACCACACAGATTGAAATTCCTATTAAACTTAACTTTGTGATTCTTATTATTAGATTTTTATTCCCATTTTTACCATTTCCAAAATTAGGGTTATATTTATGGTTTCTATTATTTTTATAAATAATATTGAGAGTGAAAAGTTCCTAAATAACACAATCTTTATAATCAAAATTTGACATCACTTGTTATTCTTGAATCATAAGTGTAGATAGAGTAGTGAGGTTAGGGAGATCTTGATCTATTTGGTATTTTGAATTCATAATTGAAATAAAATTAAAAAATTATTCATGAACATTTAACTAAATAATGAAATGCAAAATCTTATCTTGAATAATATTACATTCATAACCATCTAACTAATATTTAATGTTTTTTTTTTCAAGAAAATTAACAACTTTTTCATCACCTTTCATAGGTGTAGTAATTAATTCAAGAATCAACTTAATTATATTAGAGAGTCAAGTGCCCTCATGAATAGACTCAAGGAGTTTATAGGCATCACTAGGATACTCCTAATTGATGATATAGAGTAAGAAATCATCCTTAACACTATACAAAATAATCGACATAGCTTCATGTGATTTCTATTGAAACACATTTAAAAACTCAATTGTAACATGCCATCTGAGTAGAGTTTTTTCCATCCTAATAGAAATGTTACATAGATTTTAGGACATAAAATCTACTTTAATTTGATATTTTTAGATATTATAGTAAACCCATTAATCATTTGACATTTATCAAGCACAAAGTCAGGAGAAACCATAACTTCCCTTTAAAATGGACATTATGACACTAAAAAAACTTATAAAGTGATCTTTTAATAGGAATTTATAATTTATTTTGTAATGAAAACAAATATTTTTAGGGTTTAAAAAAAATATTGACTTATTTCAATGCAAAAAAATTCACAAAAAGCAAATAAAAAATAACATAAATGATAGTCATAAGTGTTGCAGAAAGTCACAAGTGTCACAAAACACTTTTACACTAAAAATATGTAAAAAATTAAAAATGGAGATTTAAATCAATAAAAATACCATACTAATGCATTTGGAATGTCCAAAAACATAGAAATTGACTGGTTACATGACTATGGTCGACAAGGAATAGTCTAGGTCAAGTGTCACAAAATGTCAAAAAATGACTAGGGTTTTGAACATGAGAATTTGGAGCATTGTATTGGGTATTTGAATATATTGCATCATAATATTTGAATATAACGTTGAATTTGTATGTGTTAGATAGATATATCATTGAAGCACATAATCACCATGTAAATGATATGTTCATAAAATGTCACATAATTTGCATATGATTGTCACACATAAGGCCCAAATTCCATATGCAAGGGACATGTAAATGTCACATAAACAAACAATGTCAAGGGCCACACATAAATGATTTAATGATTAAATTCAAGTAATAATTTTAAAATATAAATAAAAAGGGCCTCACACAAAAAGTAAACAAATTCTATCTTATCATGAAATAAAGTAAGAAAGAATCATAAAACAAATGAAACTAGTTTATATCAACCATATGTATCCATGCCATTGTTAACAAATAGAATTTTCATGTAACACATGTAAAGTATGAGTTATTAATAAAACATTTATATGATATATAACCAAATATGGTTAAAAAAGGTTGTGGATAAATACAACTTGTTTAAATGTTCATGAATAAACTATGAGATGCCCCCACTTTAGCAAGGTTGTTGGGTAACAAAGGAAGTCCAACATTGAAACCATGTAAAAGTATGTCCTTGTTTCTCTTAATTTCTATATATTTCTTATGATAGGAAGAAAGTAAAAAACTAGTAATAAGGGTGTGATAAAAGAGCCTAGTTTTTGATGCACATGTAATCCATACAAGTATGGAGAGCTCCTCCTTATCTTGAAAGGAATAACCTATAGATAAGAAAGCACTAACAAAAGGGGTTGTTATCAAGATAGTTAGGTAGACTTCCTAACATGACCTAGATCCAAGAAGTGTGAGATTTATAGGAGGCTATCAATCCACTCTTTGATAAAAATTAAGTTAGAAGAGATAAAATTAAGATACTTGCATCAAATAAAAGAAAATAACTAAAATAAAATACAAGAAGAAATGAAATGCTCATTTGAGAAAATGACTAAATATACAAATAATAGGTCAATATTAGAGTTAAAATATATCATGTTAGGTTCATAAAATTAGGAAGGGGTCTATGAATAGGTAGGGATACAAAAAATTAGATTTAGTTGGGGGAAAGTGGTTAAATATAATTTTCTATTATTTCTTACCATTAGTGATCAGGGTGATCATCATTGGTTAAGCTGGCCATCATCATTTGGGTAACCATTGAAAATTGTGTTGACCATCAATGATTACTTGTGGAATTCTATAGGTAATCAAAAAAGGAGTTGTAAACTAGATCAATGATTAGGTAAGGGTATATTTAAGGGTTTGGTAAAAAATAGGAGGTTGGAAGATAGGTGAAAAAAAGGTCTGATGGGGAAGAGAGTTCATAAAATAGAATAACAAAATTTAAGTACAAATATACCTGTTGCTTTCTAAATGGTTGATGGTTAATGGCCAGAGCATTTTTGGTAGAGTAGTGGTACTTTACCTTGAGATAAATTTTTGTAGAGGTTCAAATCTCTATTGTTGTTTTTAAATTGTTAGAAGAAGATGGGCTAGAGAGATTGAATACCTTTGTGTAAGAATGCTTTTGATTATTGATTGATGGATCTCACCTCTTACTCCTTTCCTTTTATTGGAAAAGAGAGATGGAGGATAGAAGGTTCCTAGAGAGGTTGGCTTACTAATTTTGATGCTTAGGAGTTCATTAACAATGGGCAAGGTGGATATATTTAGTTATGTCATGTTAGCTTGCATAATTGGTATTATGTAATAATGAAGAAGACCTGATCATCGATAGTTAACTTAACACTTAGTAATCAAATTGACCATCAACAGTTGAGTGTTTAAAGATAAAGGGGTCAAGGTGAGTTAAAAAGGGTTGGGTAATGGTTAAGTTAGTAAGTTAGTGAGTTTAGTTAGCTTAGTAGATAACTAGACCTAATGCATAATGGGTTGGTTAGTGGGTTAAGAAGGGTTAGGTGGTCCCTAAGTTATCCTGAGGTATTTTGACATCTAGAACCATTATGTGTGGTTTTCTAGTGTCTATATTTTCCCCCTTTTTGTTATGCAGATTTGAATAAACAAGATACAAAAAAAAAATGGATTTCTTGGTTGAAGATATAGTTTTCTCAAGTATGGGAGGAGGTGTTCCCCCTTAAACAAAGATTTGATGAGGTGAAATTGAAATTAAGTTGGGGTTTGATAAGTGCTGCATGGTGATTCATGAGGCTGGTGACAAAAATGGTTGTTGGGTATTTTAAATCACAAACATGTGCACAAAATATGACTAATTTTGATAGCCAAGATTACACATAGACAAAGGTTACCAATGTTGGTAAAAACAAGGTCAGTTCTAGGACTAGTGATAGGGTAACTGGGCCATAGCATTAGACATAGTTGATTGGGTTATTCCTATCAACGTCTCTTAGATAGGATCAATGTTTTCATAGGTATCTGATGTAGAAAGTGCTCTTTTGCAAAACACAAATGGTCTAGTGTGCACTAGGTGGTGTGTAAACTTTAAAATGTTCAACATGGCAAGGTTGGTTGTGTGGTAAAAAAGACTAGGCAAGGTCATCCCAAAAATATGTAATAGTTTAAGGTTAAAAAATGTCCAACATCAAGGTGGATGTGGTATAATGGTTGGTTGGAGAAGGGTAATATCCAAAAGTTTAGGTGGGAGAAGGGTAATCTCAAAAAATTTGGTAATTAGGTGTGGGTGCCTAAAAATTTATTAAAGGGAGGTTTCTTGATCATCTATGATTAGGGATCCCAAGATTGATCATCGATAATCACCTTGACCATCAAAAATTAGGGGGAAACCCTAAAACCATAGAATATAAAAAGTGAAAATGAAAATTTATTTTCACTTTTTGTAATTTGAATTTCATGCTTTCCATTCAATCTATCAATTTAGTGATTTGGCATTTTATGTGAGAGGTTTGATTGAGTATTTTACTGACTTAGTGGTTGTTGATTGGTTGGAGGTGTGTGTTGAGGTGATCTGTTAAGACCAAGATACAAGGTGGATAAGGATGCAATTGAGTAGTGAGATGTGGTTTCCATACTTGATAATGGTTGAGAAATGAGGTAGGTGGTGTTTTAAATTGATAGTTTAATTGATTTGGTTGTTTTGGAGTTGGATTTGGGTAGTTTGTGGTTGTTTTAAAGATAAATTTGGGTAGGTTATGGTTGTGTTGGATAGGGTTTTGGGGGTTTGACCTAGATGTAGGATTTGTTTGGCATTTGAAAAATTAGTTAATGAAATTTTAAATTAAAAGATTATTTGGGTTGGGGGTAGGGTATAGGATAGGATTAGGTAATTTATTTATTGAATTTTGTTATTCTATTAGGTTTTAAGAAGGTAGGGTTAGGTGGTTTGATATTGGTGGTGACACATAGTGACCATTGGTGGTTAGACCCAACCATCGATGGTCAGACTTCACTATGGTGGTCAACCAACAAAGCACAAAGGTCATTTGACCATCAGTGATCATAGTGACCATCAGTGGTCAGGTGATTAGTGAAGGTGTGTTGATAAAAGAGTTAGGAAAAATGGGTTTTAAAATGTTTTGATAGTAAAAATGCCAAGTGTAGGCTATGATAAGATGATTTTCAAGTAGCAAGGATGTGTTGAAATAGTTTTTGGTTAGAGTTAGGTGTTAGTTTGATAGGTTTTTAAGGAAGTCGTTTAAAATTTTGTGGGTCAGGGTAGATGGAATAGGTTGATTTAGGTGAGTTTAGGTTCATAAAGAGGTTGATGTAGGTAGAATGAATGAGATAAATGGAAATGACCAATGGTAATGGAAAACTAAGTGTGTGTACTAAATTTGATTTTTGTAGGCACAAGATTAGCTCCAGATGAAGGATTAAGATCTTTGCTAAGTTCCATATAGGGATGACTAAAGATGATTAGACACACATGGAGGAAGTCAACCTTAGAGCTATGAGATACTATTAGTGCTTATTTTGAGATGCAATGATGATCATGTCCCTCATCAAGAGATGGGATCTATCCATGAGTACCTTCCTCTTACCGACATGAGAGATGACCATCCTACTAGAGGATGTTCATAAGACTATACCATTACCTATTCAAGGGGATTCAATATACTATATTGAGAATCTAGAGAAGGATGAGTAAATAGAGCTCATGTATGATGAGGATTAGGACCTTTCTTAGTGGCATGCTAGTGGTTTTGGTTATGGGCCATTATACCAAAGGGATCCAACTTAGAGGCATTTGATTACTATGATGATGATGATGATGGTAGTGTCATGTTCTACATTACCTAATTTGAGTAGTGGGAAGTTTCTTTATCTTCTATTGGGAGTGTTAGTAGATATGTTTCTTGGTCCACATATATAGGGAGATTTAGGTGTTCTAAGCTCATAGGAGGTATAAGATCATCATGGGGTTTATAATCCATTTTTGGGCATATGAGCACATTAGGGTTCTAAGATCATTAGGGATATCATGGGAGGGTTAGACCCAAATGGACTTTAGAGTGGATTTCATGTGGTGGAGGGGAAATTATGTATTGACAAGAGTGGGAGGAGGTGTGATAGATATTAACTAGTTTAGGGATGCACTAGATGGCTTAATTTTAGGTGATGCGGTATAGAAGTCATATGGTGACTTTCTTAGGTGGGCCTTATATAGATATCATACATTGTCATTATAGAGCTAGAGATGGATCTATAAGAGGAGAGAGGGTTAGACTAAGTTCATCCCATTTGATAGAGTTTAGAGGTAGTGTAGGAAATTTTAGGTCTATTCCCAAAGTAGAAGAGGAAAGATGCTAAGTTTTTACTACCTAAGCCATAGTCATAAGAGGTTAATATAGATCATAAAGAAATACCTATTAGATTAGGGATTGATGATGTCAATTTTATCAACAACTATGTGGCATAGTTCTAGGCCCTTTATGCAGTGATCGATTTTGGGTGGGATAATGGTGGCTAATAGGCCATGGATGTGGATCTAGCTAGTGGGGGCCTATAGGAACAAGTACATGGTGGTGGCCTTAATAGATAGGCAAGAGTAGTATTGGCTACTACACAGACATAGATTAAAGTGTTACAGGGATAGGTGGACACATTATAGGGCTAGATTATGACATTATAGGGTCAATTTGAAACTATTATAGGTGAGAGAGATTAGGTCAGGACCTCACTAGACTTGGTGACCAAAGAGAGGGACACCTTAAGATAGAGAGGAAGATCAAAAATAACACCAATAAGACCACTAGGTACCATCTGTATAATGTGATTATTGGCCACAATAGAGAAGTTGAGGTATTACAAGGCCATAGTGTTGGCGTAATGTTCTGAGTACCCTCGATGGAGTGAGTATAGAGCCAGTTTAGCAGGTGGGGCAGCTATGGTGACTCTAGGTCAATGGGTTACTTTAATGGGTATATAGGTAGGCATCCTAGGAGGACCAACACCAAATTGTAGTGGTAGTGTAGGTGGGGCTAGTGGTATTAGTGCCCAAGGGGCATGATATGATATGATAGGATGTATAGATATAGATGTACATGATTTTGATACTAGCCTATGTGCTGATGCAATGAGATATACATGCTTTGAGAGAGAGATTATACATTATTATATATATTATTTATTTTGATGACATGATTTATATGATGTTCATGATGATATATAGATATGGTTTATGGTTTACATGTTTTGATGTTGTGATGATTATGGATGGTGTTTTTTTATATTGATATGATGTTGATGATTATGGATGGTTTGATTATGGTTATTGATGTGGTTTATGATATGATGTAATAAGATGTGATGATGCCTTTGATTATGGTGATGATGTTTTGTTTATGGTCATTGAGAGTTTGATTATGGTGATTGATGTGGCTTATAATATGATGTTAATGAAAGCACATAAAGTAAGTTAGATAATAAAATAGATGTGGGAAAAGATATAATAATCATGAGATATATGTATATATGAACCAATGATGAGATGATAAGAAAAAAAAACATCATGTATTTTCATTAGTAAGGATAAAACAAAACCAAAGTCAGATTGGCTTAGGGAACATAAGCCTTTCAAATGCTTTACATTAGCATGCTTTGACTGATAAAAGGGTGTCTTAATCACATTGTGTCAAGTAAGCTCATAATCCCTAAATTTGTATATGGTATAAAGGGGAGAAAGGTGGTAGGTAAAGGGTAAATGGGTTGATAGGTAAGGTAACCTTATGTGGGTTAGTTTTCCCCTTATATTGGTGACCTAAGAACCATAACAGACAAGTCCATATCTTTATATAAGGTGTAGACTATTTGATGTGGGAAGTCTACTAATGCTGGATATGAAAGCTGATTTTAGCTTCCTTAGGATAGCTTGTTTTGATTTTGATGCAGGGTCCTTTATTGCTATTGTTTTGATAAGATTGTGAAGTTGATTGATGCATGAAGCTTCAAATGATTAATTTTGAAAAATTTGACTAAGCCATCCTTCAAAGGAGTGGTCTAAGTTTGGATTTGTTTATTTTGTTAGCTATCCTTCAAGGAAGCAATCTATGTTTTAAAAAAAACTAGTTTTGGGCAACTATCCTTCAAGGGAGCAGTCTGCAATGTTAGAGACATGTGACCCAAGTGATATTTTAGTATCTCAACATGTTTTGATGCTAGGTTTAGACATGGAAAAGTCTATATAGGCTTATAGGTTTACCTTTATGAGGGAAAAAATTTAGCATAAAAGATTAATATTAGGATAAAGGGGTGCTTTTGAGAGACAGTGACCATGGGATTCCATCTGATTAGAGATGAAAAGTATCCATGAGAACCATGCTAAGGGTAGAGCCATGGTACCCATATTTAGGATTAGGCTATGATTGTGATGGTTAATCACATGGTTCTATGTTGTAATCAATTTACTCAAAGGGATAGGGATAAGTAAGTGAAGGTGAAAGTCTCATAAACTAAGGGATGAGCTTAAGTTAGACAAGAAGGTGAGTTTGATCCATTTTTTTAATAGAAGAAAGGATGTAGATGTGAAGCATTGAGAGGTTCAGGTTCTAGTTTGCCTTTGAGAGAAGACAAATTATAAGATCGCAATCCATACTTGTAGGTTATGATGTAGGGTCCAAGCCAATTGAAATCAAACTTTACTCTTTTGATTTTTTCCATATTGGTCATGATAGTTAACATAGAGGTGAATTACCCTAGTCAATTTTTGACACTTGATTAGAGGTGGAACATATTTGGTTTTGACAAAAATGGTAAGGTTGGTTACTTGATAGTTTGATGGATAAGGTTAATATCCAATGGTTGGGGGAGAATGTGACTCCCAAATGGGTTGGGTAGAGGATAAAAGTAATCTTCAATAGTTTAGGGTTGGTTGGTTGATAGGTTTGGTTGGTAGTTTGGGGAAAAAACTCCAAGGGTTAGTTTGGTTATTTTGGTAAGGTATAGTTTGGGGTTGATAAATGGTCCAAGCCTCATGGAGGGAAAGTTCCCCGAGTTTTCTCTTTCCATAGATATTTTAAGGTGGGAAAATTATCTCATGGTGAGGTGTTGGTTAATAAGAAGGTTTAGGAGGGGTGAATATGACTTCATCCACCTCTTAAAAGTGGTTACTTGTTAGTGGTTAATGGTTAGTCGGTTCAAGTTGTAGGTGGTGGTTTGGGTGGGATTTCCTATATTGTACCAAGGTTAGGGAAATTTTGTTAGGTTTGATTTAGGTAGGTTAGGATAGGGTTGGTAGGTTTAATGGGTTGATCTTGGTTTGGGTTATTATAGAGGTTGGTTATGGTTGAGTTAAAAGGTAGGTTAATTGTGGTTTATTGATTTGGTAAAGAGGTTGGTTTGATTATTGGGTATGATTGGTGAGGTAAGGTTTGGTAGATGGTTATAGGTAAGCTTAGGTAGATAGTGTGTTCGATTGTATTAATGGTGGGTTTAGTTTGGTTGATGGTAGATGAGGTAGTGTTATTGGTTATTAAGGTTGGGTTAATGGTGGGTAAGGTTAGGTTGATGGTAGTTTCCATAAAATTGGTAAGTAAAAGAGGTAGGTTGGTTGGTTCCACATGGGTAAGTGGAGGAGATTGGTTCGTTTCTTTGATTGTGATTTTGAAGGAAAGGTGTGAGGGTTCCACTTTTTTAACAAGTGGTTTGGTTAAGGATTAGATTATGGTTTCCTTAGTTATAGGTTAACCAAGGACCAAATCAAATGGATTAGCCTTATTGCGTTGAGGGATTTGGTTATGGGCTTCCTAAATAATGAGTGAAGGAAGGGGTTTAATGATTGATTTATTGAATTTTCAAGGCTATGTTGGGGGGAACATATATAATATCCTTTAAAACCTCTTTTTGATCGATAAGGTTTTAGATTAGCATATTAAAAGAGACACATATATTTATGACATATCCATTTGCATGATGATAAACACAAAATTAATTTTTTATAAAACAAATTAGCTTTGGAAGAGAACTATTGATGGTTTTGATTTGAGAAAGGTTAATGATAGAAGCCTCTAATATTTTGTCAAGGATTGAGGCATATGATTCCCCCAATGGGGTGTACTATCTTGAAAGAGGGTGAACCAATGGTTCTTAAGTGTGTGAGCTAATTGGGTGGTTTGATGAGGTTTGTTAGTTTGATAGGTTTGATGAGTTTGATAGGTTAGGTAGGTTTAGTTGGTAGTTGATGGTTGGATTTGATAAGGTTGGTTGGTTTGATAGGTTTGATGAGTTTGATAGGTTAGGTAAGTTTGGTTGGTACTTGTTGGTTGCATTTGACAAGGTTGTTTGATAGGCTGGTTGATAGTTTGGTAATTTAGTTTGATTGGTTAAGGCTGATAAGGTTGGTTGTATTGATAGGGTGGGTTAGTTTGATAGGTTTGATGAGGTGGCTTGGTTTGATAAGGTGGGTTGAGGTAATTGATATGATGGTTGGGGTAGGTGGCCAGAGCTTTGATGATAGATGTTGATAGGTGGGTCTAGGTTTAATTGATATGATAGATGTTGATAGGTTGTTTGTTGGGTATGATGATGATAAAATGGTTTTTGATAGGTTTTTGGTTGGTTGTAGTTGATATTTAATTAGTTATAGGTGAAGGTTGATTGGTGATGGGTACCAAAAATAGATGACTCTACTTTAATTATCTGGTCCATTAACATTGTAACAGACTCAGGTGGTAGTTAACAGTTTGTTGGTTGGTTGAAGTTGAAGTTTGATTGGTTATAGGTAAGGTTGGGTTGATTGTAGGTGAGGTTGGGAACATGAGTGGATCATGATGCAAGCTAATACTCTAAGGAAAGAGGGTTGTCTTATGAGATTCTATCAAAGTTAGGATCCCTAGGGAATATTATAGGGAGGCTCTCCATTAAACAAGGTAATAGAGGTAAGATGGTGGAAGGGCAAAGTTATTGCTAGGTGATGAAACCTTAGTCGAGACTTGTCAAAATTTTGTTTCTATGTGTTGATAGATTATGTGGTTTGGTAAAGTGCCTGAGAACAAGAGTGAGACTATGATTAATTACTTTGTTTTAAAGTTAAATAGTTCAACTAAATACAAGAAAACAATCAATGTATGCAAGGTTTATTTTAAGCCCAAAAGAAATTTCGGATTTCATTATATGAGCATAGAATAAAGGACGAAAGGGGAACATAGATGATGCTGGTCCTACCAGACATGCCAAAATGTTTCTCTTAATTTTTTTATATTTATTATGATTATTTATCAATGGATCTCAACTCCCACTCCCCTCCTTTGATAGGTAAAGAGAGATGGAGGATATAAGGTTTCCTGGGAAGTTAGCTTGTTGATTTCAATGTTTGGGAGTTCATTATCAATGGGCAAGGTGAATATATTTAATTGTGTTTTGTTAAATTGCAAAAAAAGTGTTGTGTAAGAATGAGGAAGACCTGACCATCGATGATCAACCTAATCATTGGTGGTGAAGCTGACCATTGATGGTTAAGTGTTTGAAGATAAAGGGGTCAATGTGAGTTAAAAAGGGTTGGGTAATGTTTAAGTTAGTTAGTGATTTTATTTAGCTTAGTAAATAACTAGACTTAAGGTCTGATGGGTTGGTCAGTGGGTTAATAAGGGTTAGATGGTCCCTAAGGTATCCTAAGACATTTGGACATCTGGAACTATTGTGTATAGTTTTTTAGTTTCTATAGTCTTGTAGCACTTTTGAATACCTTATGAAAAATAGTGTGTATTAAAACATGAAATATGTTATCTATCTAACATAGATTAAATAAAAATATGGAAATAAGTAAGCTATAAATAATTGAAAATGATTTTTATGTCTTGATTTTGAATTTCTATTTTTTTTTGAATTTTTGAATTTCTTTACTTATTTTTGAATTTTTGAAAGATTTGGTTTTTTTTAATTTTTTAAATTTCAAGAAAAAATATCTATCTAGGTATAATAATGATGTAAATTCGTGTTTTTGGTATTGATAAGATACAAAAAAGGGTCTGGATCCCTATAAGAAAATGCCCCAAGGATATAAAAATAGGCTAGTAGCCACAAACAACAGATCAATAACAAATAAACAATAGACTAATAGAAGAGCATAAAAAGACCAAAAGCCAAACACAACATAATATGATAAGACTTATTAAACAAAGATTTACAATATTCCTTAAGGAAACTTAGGAGTTCCTCCTTGCTAGTTGCCTTACTTTCCTTTTCCATTTCCTCACCTGAAACAACCTGTAGGATAGACAAAGAAGTAATAGCACAGTGGATGAATTTCACATACAGGGTAGTTAGCACTTTCATCATTTTTTCAAGAGAGTGAAGCCCATTATTTACCTCCAATTTTTTTTTTATTTTGAATACAATTGTCACAATGTTTTTCATTGACAACATCTTTCTCATGAGTATCCATGGACTCAGTATCCTCCTCATTAAAATCATAGAAGGAGTTATTGAACTCCTCAAAGTAGCAAGTGCCCTCTTTTTGTCCCCATTGATTAGGAATGAATTTGAGCTTTATCATCTCCACTTCATCCTCTAGATCAAAGGATAAGGAATAGTCAAAAATTTTCAACACTGGGGTTTTACCACTTGCCAATTTGTTAGATCTCCTAATAGTGTTCTCTTGGACCTCATTGCCAATATCTTTATCAACATCCTCTTCCCCTTTCTCTTGTTGATTTGAAAGCTCTTTGTCCATAACTAGTTTTACTTACTTCTCATCCCTAGCAACATTCTTGGATTTTTTTAATGCAATTTTTTGGGCACAATTTGTTCCTGAGTGTCTCCTTTCCTCTTCTTAATGCCCAAGTTTGAAGGGTTGTTATTTAATTAAAATTACCCCTCAGCCACCAATTTTTGGTGATTGGTTGGTGAACCTTGTCACAACACCCTCATGAGTAAAAAAAGTGGTTTGCTACAGGAGAGGGGACATGGAGCCTTTCTTTGTGTGGGATCAAGAAACTGGGGTAATGATGATCAGGTCCTTGGGCTTATGGGAAGATCTGAAGGGGCCCATGGAATCTTATTAGATAATACATGTTATTTGTGGGATTTTTAATATGTTTTACCTCAAGTATGGCTAGTTATTAGGCTCATGTACCTAGACTTTAACTAATTATAAATGGACCCGACCAATTAGGTTTAAATTTTCCTTTATTCTCTTTGTCAACTTTGGGGGATCATGCAATGGGGAAAAAATAGTTGATCTACAATATATTTCCCTTTAATATATTTTTGTGTATAAATTGTAAATCAAAACCAATAAGAAACATAACCCACTTTTTTATACACCCTAGCATATAGGGTTTTGACATAAGATACTTAAATGGGACAAATTTAGCGATGACATGAATTTCATTATGAAGCAAATAATGTCACAATCTTTGCATTGGAAAAAATAAGATCCAAGCATAAATTTTCAATAGTGGTATAATTTTTATCATAATTGAGTAGTGTGTGACTAATGTAGTAAATTTCACATTCACAATGGTCATCATTGTATTGTGTCAGTAAAACACCCAAAGAATGATTGGTGGTAGAAATGTATAATAAGAGGTGTTAATTTCTCAAGGGAGGCATAAGACCACATGGGTTTAGAAGATATCATTTAATTGCATCAAAAATTCATTGACAAGAGTCATCCCATTAAAATTTGATATATATTTTGTTTTTTTATGCTCTTTTCTTTGGAGATTCAAGCCTCAAACTATGTCTTGGTCTAGATTCCACACCAGTTCAAGGTGAGCTTATCTTTAATTTAAACATTATAAGATATTGTGTTTTATTATCTAATTGAGCTATGAAAAGTCAAATAACTTAAATGTAATCTTGTAAGCATCGAAGTAAATTTAAATTAGTTGGTGGTGGTATAAAAAGTATATATTTTAATTTTTTAGGGTCAAATTTAATGTCTCTTTGAGATATGATAAAACACAACAATTTTATTGAAGTTACTCCAAAAATACACTTTTTGGATTTAAACGCATATTATATTTATTCATTAACACAAATATTTTTCATAAATAAATAACACAGTCATGTAGATGTTTGGATTTATATAATAAATCATCAACATAATATTGAGCTATTTTATGTATGTAATCATTAAAAATATGTGTCATGACTTGTGGATAAGATATTCTTGAATTTTTGAATCCAAAAGGTAATATTGTATAACAAAATGTCCCCCATAGTGTGATGAATGATGTAATTCCTTGATTTGTAGAATTACTCTTGACTTGGTTATATCCCCAAAAACTCTCCATAAATTATAACATATCATATCTTGCAATGGAATATAGAATCATATCTATGTTTAGTAATGTAAAACCATATTTAGGATAATTTTTATTTAAATTGTGGCAATCGGTGCAACATCAAATATATACATTAGGATTTATCATTGGTATAATATTAGAAACCCATTCAGGATAATAAACAACATGAATTAATCTAACATATTAAATCCTTTCAACCTCACTTTTGACTAATAAAGAAAATTTTGGATGCATTTTCCTTATTTTTTGCTTGACTAGTTTAGCATATGTATATAGAAAAATATTGTGCATGGCTACTATTGGGTCAATTATAGGCATGCCTTTATATGACCATGTAAATAATCATGGAAAACCATACAACTATTGTTGAATATATTTACCTTCATCATATTTTAACATGGTGTCTAGGAGTACTGGTCCTAGATCCTTTTTGGTGCCAAAATGAAAATCAACAATTTCCTCATTAAGTAATGTTGACTATCTTCCACATATGGAGTGGTAGGAATAGTATTAGGACCATATAATTATGTTTTTGGAATAGAATCATCATTTTTACCAAAATACATGTGTGTATTTTTTTATGAGGAAGTATTTTACTATGGTGAAAGGAAGGAAGATCTTCATATGCACCTATGTATTCCAAAAGAGATCCATCCTTTGAAAATTCATCTAATTTAAATATTTATATAGAGATTGTGTTATCAATGAGTTCAAGATACACTAATGATAATTGATAAATATTATTAAATTAATTATTATGTTCAAAGTGTATATGCATGGTAGGAATGAACTTAGGAGGTTGATTAAGTTGATTAAGTCCATGAGAAATGAAATTAAAAATATATCCAAGGCTTGATTTTCATTCATTGAAAAAATTAGTAATAGGATAAATAATACCTTGAGTTTTCTTCCCAAACATTATTCAATAATATACTTATGTTTTTGTAATTATTTAAATTCAAAACCATATTTATTTAAGTTTTTTGATGAGGCATATAAATATGATACAAATGAGGATAATTTGACATGTGAAGTAGATGGTGATACTTTAATGGAAGAAGGTCACATATATGGAACATAAGCATCTATAGGATGGACCATTGTAAAATATTTGAAAGGATCTTAGTGTAAACACACACACACACACACACACACACACACACACACACACACACACACACACACACACACACACACACACACACACACACACACACACACACACACACACACAACACACACACACACACACACACACACACACACACACACACACACACACACACACACACACACACACACACACACACACACACACACACACACACACACACACACACACACACACACACACACACACACACACACCCAAACACACACACACACACACACACACACACACACACACACACACACACACACACACACACACACACACACACACACACACACACACACACAAAAAGATCCTTTAAAATATTTTACAATGGTCCATCCTACAGATGCTTAAGACATGCATGTGATGTATAAGGAATGAAATTCATGTCATGAATATAAGGTCAACCTAATAAAAGTTTGTAGTTAAGGCCATTAGGAATAAATTGAATAATAGTAGAAAGAGTGCATGGGATCAATTTAATAGTCAATGTAATTTTTCCAAGTACTTGGCATGGAATGTTGTCAAATCCATGAATGTTCATATTTGAATGATCTATATCTTTTGATGTTATGGCTAGTAAATTTAGGAAAGAGATGTTACAAATATTCAATACCAATCTATTATCGACAAGTATTATTTTTACCACATTATTTTGTATAAATTATTTAATATAAAAGGGTAAATATTGATCAATAATATGCTTCAGGGGAAGTTCCTATTTTTCAAAATAAATAATTTCTTCTATCCATCGAATAATATTAATAATAGAAGCTATAAAAAGGGGTTCAATATTTTTAGGTAAAAGTGTATTACTTAATGCATCATATAGTATATCTATACATATTGAAATTATTTGAAAGAGCTCTAATAATGAAAATTTGGCATTAGTATTCTTGAATATGTCTAAAATGAAAAATTCCTTAGATTGAGGGATTTTTATTGATGGAGTGGGAGGAGGCACACGAGGGACTTTATTTCATTGATTATTAACAACATGAACATTTTTATGCTTATTAAAATATTGCATACATGCTCTTTGATGTTTATTAGTTATGTTAAATAATTTAGATTGAATGCTATAACAATATGAAATATAATATAATGGAGATTGCATAATTTTTTGAACATCATTGAATATTAACCATGTACAAATGAAATGAATATCATCTTAGAAAGTAAGAGAAGATATTACAAGAAATTTCATAATTGTATGTAAATTTTTAAAGTAACATTCATTCATCAATCCCATTATGAATACAATACAATATGAATCAAGTAATGCTAATGACTATAAATATAATACAATAAAAAAAAAAAACGTATAAGGGTGATCTAAGTAAGGGTTTTAATGATTGTGTGGGATATTAAATATGATTTATTTTATTTTTTAGTTTTAGCCCAATATTTTAGAGCACTAATTATGGAGTAAAAATCATTCTTGTAGCCAACTAACACTATTTTTGAGGGTAGAGTGAGAGTAACTTCCCTAGGTGACGCACTCCTCTTAGGTTCACCAAAAATCAAATGGTTAAAGAGGATTATTATGGTGTTAAAAAGGGATCCTATGTGTTTATGATATACCATGAGGTATGTGGAAACTAAAATCATTATTTAGTTCTATATAATGGTTATGAGTATTGGGGAAAATCCTTATCCCCATGGTGTTTGTAAAATAGAGTGACAAATATCCCTTCATGATAATCACTAAGTAGTTTGAAAAATATTGGAACATAGCTTATAAAACAAGAATAAGTAAATGAAATTAAAGTAAAATAAAATAAAAATAGTTTTTTGTATAGATACCAAAAAGTTTCAACCCAAGGTTGAAAGAAAGAGCTTATGTGTTAGATTTATCCAAAGTGACAAGACAAAATTCTTTAGTGTCCAATTAAATCCAAGGTTGAATAAGTTGAATAATTTTTTGTAAGATTTTATCTGAGGTTGAAGGATATTTTATTTCAATGTAATGAACTAATAAAAATATGTATATATATCTATGACAAAAATCAAAAAAATAATAAGTAATGTTCTTAAAATAATAGGTTCACCATAATTTTTAATCCATTTTTAGTTGAAATTAATCTAAACTAATAGAATTAGACTATTAACATTTGACTGATAGAATATAAATATATGATAATTAAATATAATATGCTACATAATTTTATAGAATTATAAATTATCTATAAATATTAACTAGGCCTATATATATGTAAATCTTCCTAAAATAAAATTTATGCTGACTGTGATTGAAAATAGTTTGACAGGACCTATGTACTATATCATGTCTAGATGTAATTATTTAATATGTGATTGCATAAGTATGGATAATTAGGATAGGGGCATAGTGAAAAAATTTATACTAACTACCATTGTGTCTTGGTTGACTGTGTACCTGATTTTATGATCTAGGTCTATGCAATTGTTTGCAAGGGTTTGTTAGTTAAATATATGTGTTGATATTCTATATGGAATACTTGAAAAATACAAACCATTTTTCCTACCAAAAAAAAACACAATAGAGATAAAATTAAAATGGGGGAGATAGGTAAAGTAAATAACTAAGTTATCCTCATAAAACTTTGCATAATCTAAGTGATACCTATATAGTCAAAATGGGCCTCAGGATGATGTAGTTCTCCCTCCTAGAGTGATTTTATGATCTAAGATTTTGAAACTATATGATTGTATATACAATAATGATTTAAATTATTTAAAATTTATTCTAGTTTACTTGTTAAAAAATACTTATAGACTTGACATATGATTTTTAGTGTAAGTAGTGCTCTTTTACTCAGTGTGCAGTAAAATTGCCAAGTGATTGCTAGATGTATTTGGAGAATATTTGATGTTATTATATAGGGGAATATTTTGAATATTTTAATTAATATAATTTAAAAAATTCATGGTATATATATTTTTAAATTTATTTATATGAACATGTAATCGTTAAAGTGTAGGAGACAAGATTGTGCTAGTGGAAAAGCTGCAATACAGCCTTTTTTGAGCTAACATGAAATTATCCTAGAAGGATAGAGACTATTGAGAAAAGTTTTGTAGGAACCTATAGGTTAAATAAGGATGAATAGGGTTGAAATAGTAATTTTTTTTATGATATTTTTAATGTTTTCAAGATAACAAAGGCTCTCTTATAGATTATGAGTTAACAAAATGGTGAATGGACCAAGTAAGGATATCAATATTATTCATTATCAAGCACTTAATGCTTAATTTTATGTTTACACACTATGATAATTAATATTATGAATATTATTTATTTAAATGACACTTATATGATTTTTTATACATTTTTCATATATGTTCTAATGATCTAATCTTTTTATCATAACATAATATAGCCATATTTGCACATGCTCACATAGTTTCTATATAACATAATACATGTAACTCATTTATTTTAAGATAAGTTATTAATAATATATAATCCTCACCTTAAAAATGGGAATGGATATTAGGATTTTCATATATATTCCAACCTTCAAAAATAGATAATTCAAATTTTGGCTTAGATTACATGATTCATATTAACACAAATTGATTTAGAGTGGAACAAATTAATATAGATTGACATATATTGGGGGAATATATAAGGAATATTTTTATACATTATGTATTATTATTAATCATATTTGATAGGTACTATGATATTGTGACACATGTTATATGACTTAGAATGTGTAGGTTATCACATTAAGTGATAAATTATATCATTCGATTCATAAATTCACTCATATTAACTTAGATATACTTAGGTGGTTTATTCATAATTATTATATTTATTATAACTTTTTTTGAGTTCCATTCTTTGAAAAATATGATGATTAGTGTTTTTTAGGTTTTGTGCAGCCCAAAATTTTAAGCAATTTTCCATCTCCAATGAGATCTGGGGTAAATATATTCTCAATGCATGGTTTAAAATTCCATTTCTTTGGGTAATAATCACCCACTATCTAAATACTTCAAAGGATAGCTTGGTTCACATGCTTACACATTTACTTGTTTCTTACTTTTTTATTTTCAAATATTTTAATTATTACTTCAGATATTTTATCATAATTAGACACTAATTTATACATGTTTTATTGTAAGTTATTCTTAGAGTAAGCTCAATACTCAAGACATACTTGAAGACACAAAATGTGGTTATATCAAGTAATAAATTTATTACTTTATCCTTTTAATCTATAATATTCAATGCTTGCCTAAAAGGGAGGGATTTTTAGACATATAAATTTGGTATCAGACACTTAAAATAATTTGTATTTGAAAATTACTTAACAAAAATGACATGTGCATACATAATTAATATTTCTCATATTCCCTCTTCGACATATATTTATCTATGAGCTTTGACTTATTGATTTTTTATCATACACATACATGATCTCCATAATATTTGATTAAATGCTATATAATTATGATTAGACTATTGTAATCCTCTAGAAACTTGTTTTATTATTCCTACATAGATATGACAATAATCAAATGATATTAATTACCAGTATTATCTTCCTTCACTAGATTTATACCAATATCTAAATAACTTGTTTTAAAATTTAAACACTTCCTTTGGATTGGGAAACACATTTAACATGTTTTTTCAAAGGGAATTTTACTAAATGTCTATTTATATATACATGACTAATATAAGGTCTTAGTAACTTGGTCACTACTTGAGAAAATACTTGCACATTTAGAAATACATTTGGACATCCTTTAGGAACTACCCTTAAGTATACAAATATGAAAAAAATCAAAGGAATAGTCACTAAAACAAGTTTAAATAATATTTCAAGGTCAAAATCATAGGCTTTCAATATTATAAAAATGCATAGATTACATACATTCTAGCATATCACTATTGAGTTTAAATGACATTAAGTGGTAAGAGCTATGTTCAATTTGAGATCTCTTTAATGTTTTGGAATGTAAACCACTCAGTTAAAGGTGGTTGATGTTTTCCTACCCATCCTATATAGCTTATTTTTATAGTTAAGTCAAGTGTCAAAGGTGAATATAGTGTTCCAAGGTAGAGGAATACAAATTTGAATATATGTTTAGAATAGAGCCTTTAAAATTACACAAAAAATATTTTTACATGTAGATGTAGTGATCTACATAATAATAGTTGAAAATGTTTGGTGCACATGCATCCTAGGGTTATAATTAAGGACACATTTAATTTATGATGCTTAACTTATGAAAACACATCCATTCATGAGAAAAAATTAGAAAATAAGTGCAAAACTCAACACATGAATCTGTTCCTTTTATTCATCTTGAAGGAAATTCAGAAAAACAATGTCAATTTCAATAATAGGTTTTGAATACATATTTTGGAAGCATAATGTTTCACAAATTTAAAAAGGAGATAAAAATAAAAATACCCATTTCAATAATTAATATCCTCTAGAATTAGTCCAAAAAATAAATGTTATTTCTCCATTAATGGAGAGAATGGACTAATCCAGGAACTTCCCTCGCAAGCCATGGCTATTCAACTTCAAAATGAATCCAAGAATAATTCCAAAAGTCATAAAATGGAAAAATAACATCTACGACATACCCAATTATTATTTTTAAACATTCATCTTTAATATTAAATTGAACTTTATGTTATGCAAACCTAGATCAGATTTAGTGGAAGTTTGAACATATTTTAAAAGGTCCCATACCTAATTGTGTTCTCAACACCATATTAGTATTGATCACATTAACTAAGGATTTACATGACCTATTCGAGTGTCAAACACCAGATAAAATGACATCCATGAAAAGAGCTTAATATCATTTTGGTTAGGTTTTAAAACCTACACACCACTACACATTGTATTCACAAAGCTTCATGAATTAATCATACTCCATTAACTAATTAACATAGATAATTATTTGAGCACAACAGAGACATAATTAAGAATTTTATTCTAATTACAACTAACATGCAATGCTGAGGGGATTGAACACCCAAATCAGGTTTGTAATCTTGATTAACCCTACACTTCTCTCTCAAAACACCCACCAAAAAAATCATTCTTGAAGGCCCAAATAACACATCTCAAAACACTTAAGTCATACACTGACCAAATAATTTATAATCCAATACCTAATTAGGGATTATAAACCCTATTAACACTACTAAAATTTTTAGACCAAATCAAATTTTAGTCTGTATTAATTTCAAATTAACCAATCAACTACACCAAAACCAAGAAAAACCTAAATAGAAGCTAATAAGAACAACTTGTAATCAAACACACTATAACAAATGACAAAGTAAAAAAATGGAAAATAACCAACACTCTATTTTTATGATACACAATACCTTATCCACCATGGATGCTCTTGCATCAAAATTTTAAAAATATAGATCAAATATAAGTTAGACATATCTTGTTACCATAGGCATTAGGGAATTCCTAGATCTATGAATGTCGATTATGATAGTCAACATCCTACTCTTAAAAAGCATAGATCCATTTTAGTAATTTTTGATGACTACACACTAGCACATACTAGAATAAGTTAAATACCCTATCCTCTTGGTTATTTATATAAATAGTAAGTGTAAAAAATAAATCTTAATTTGCCTTTTACATTTAGATATACATAATTTAGACATATTTACATGATTTAAATTATTCAGATGGTTTAAATTGTTAAACAACTAAATCCAAAATAAGATAAAACACTAATGTCAAAGAGCACTCAAAATCTATTTTTAAAATTGGAAAGTCTTCATTATATTAGCCTAGACATGTTTTATGGGTCGATGATAACGATACATATTAAAAAATTATCTATGAATAAAAATCAATTCTAAGGCTATACCCATATCATAAATTCATATAGAACATTCAAAATAAATCAACACTCTCTTTAGACATTATCAACAAAGACATACACATCTAAAAACAACTCAAAGGACTAGCCTTAGAGCCAAGTATTAATATAAACATAGGTCAAAGTTTTATGGTGTCAAGTGTTTAAATACAAATAATGAATTTAATTATAACATGATCATGATGGTGAATACACACACCTAGTTGGGAGTAATATGTATGATTTGAGACATATTTGGAGTATTGGAACATAGGTAAAACTCAATCATTTAGTGAGGAGTGGTTAGATCTATGTATCCCCTTTTTCATGGGTCATCTTATGTCAAAAGGGTGATTAAGGTTTCAAATGAAGGATAAGAAAAATAGGATCAATCAACATGAACATTTTTTTGACACACACATAAAAGGTATCTAAAAGTGGAGGTGTAGTAGTCAGAGGAGGTAAAGATCCACATAATAAATTGGGACACTACAGATAGAGACTAGATAATACTAGCCCCTATAGGTGTTTGAGTTTTCATGATAAAATACCTTAGGGTTCAAGCTAATATTTATTTATATAAGCACATTTTAGGGATTGAGATGAATACAATGGTAAAAAAATATAAATCTACTAAGTGCATCAAAATTCCATTATTTTGTCAATAATAAATATAGGAAGTGCAATATCAATCTATCCTTTTACATTCATATTTGTATGATTATTATTATTTTTATTAAGGGTAAAATTTGTATTTTTTAAAGGGTATAAACCATATTATAATTAAAATATATAATAATAATCTCATATTCCCAAAAAAATCCAAAATATACCAAAACTAAGTAATGGGGAGAGTAAAATCTGAAATAAATGAAAAGTGAACAACCATTAACAAATATATAGTGAACCATAAACAATACCATAATTAACATAAATATTAGTCCTCTAGTAAATATAGGTCATTGAGTGCTATAAATGCTTCATACTCCTCCCCAGGTACTAAAGGTGGCTAGCCAAAAGGTCTTCTTCCAAGTCCTTAATGGTTGGTGTTTGATTTTTCCTCTAACTTCTGGTCTTTTTACTATGACCCTAATACATCGAGGTCTATTTTGTTTTCCTCATTCCATATTGAATCATGTAAATGTTAGATGATCTATTTTTAATATTATTATTACTAATATATCTTAATTCTTAAAGTTTTATCTTAATTAAATGTAATTCTTTTTCTAAATCCTCAACTCTTCTCTTAAGATGAGATGATTTCTTTTTTAGTTGATACACCTCTTGAAATATGTCTTTATTGTTTATAAAATTTCTTATCTACCCAAGGTGTAGAATGATCCCCATTGGTTTGACAATGCATATAATAAATGAAAATTTTGAGCCTACTATTTTAATTAAGAAACCACTTTAGAGTTGAATATTAGATTTATTTTCCAAAGAGTCCACCTTTCCCTAATTAACATCAATCTTGTTTACATTTTTATTCCTTTATAAAATGGGCTAAGTGTCATCTATAGGGATATTGCATTGATATTTTTATTGATCCTTTTACCTTTCTCTGAGGGACCTACTATAATTGGGGAATTTAATTCATCCTTTGAAATATCAATAAAATTTATTGACCTATGTGATAATTTACCTCCTTGTGATATAATGTTATTTTCATTCCATTTCATTTTCTTATTGTCTTATGAGTTCTCATTACCTTTTATTTACTATCAACATGCTCATCTCGTAGATTTTTTTTCAATTAATCTATTGACCTTTTTATTCCATTAAATATTATATTGAGTTCAAATGGATGGAATCTTGATTTTGATATATCCAAGACCCTGTCTAGGCTTAAATCCTCCCATAGATTTGGAAGGTCTATTATGGAGGACCTCTTTTTTAATACCCACAACTTTTGAGTTAGGATTTATAAGAATCACTTAAACTAATGAGATTTTGGATTGTGTTTCTTGAGATAATAGGTATATCAATGATTTATGGATAGGAATATTGATCTTATCTAATTGGACTTCCATGAAAAAGTTTTCAAGAGACATAAACAAGAAAACTAAACCATAATTGGCCATTTTTCTTGTTTATGTCTCTTGAAATTTTTTTCATGGAAGTCCAATTAGATAAAAGATTTATTTTTAGATGTCAAAAATAATCCCCCTTGTGGTGACCATTATGGATTTCTAAATCTTAGCAATTTCTACGAATAATATTGGATCATGCAATTTTATATTTTCTATGAAGGAAACTAAACCCTATTTTCTAAATATGTGACACACTACATGATTTATTTCTTATCCCTCACAATAATAAGGTTCCATCCTTAAATGATCATCACCCATAATATTATAACATGGGAATATCTTAACAAACACTATCAACCACAGTTGAAGACATAAACAAGATGAGAGTAGGGATATCAAGTAGAGGGAGAGGAGAGCCAACACATGGAATGAGAGATAAAAAAATAGGAAAAATATCAAAGACCAATCATGAAATAAATAAAAACCCACTAAAATCCATCAAAGGGAGAGAATATCATGAGCCACATGAGAGATTACTACCATGATAGTAAGAATAATGAAAATGTAATGATGATATGAGAAATATGGTGGTGAAAATACCCAAATAAATAAGCAAACCCATAAAAAAAATACACAAATCAAGTTTAAAATGTTAAGAAATAGACTCACCATGGAGGATAATATTGATGGGGGAAGGGATGCAAAGGGGATTAATGCATTTGATGAGACCTTAGTTTTAGACTCAAAATTTGGCCAACTAGTTAGCATCCATATAACCTTCCCTATAGACATGGGCAAATGAAAAGGAATAAAATAAATAAATAATGAAAAAAAATTAGATACAATTTTCCTAATGGTCAAACTAGGAAGATGAAGGGAATGCAAATAATTAATGATATTAAGGGAATCCTATTTAATGATAAGACTCTTTAAGTTGTTATCTTTAGCCAATTAAATACCCTAAAACTATGTTGTATATCCATTAATGTGAATGGTTTGCACTTATAAAGGACCCACATAATATACTAATAAAGATATAATATTATCCCTAATCACTCTTCTAACATCTGCTAGACTAGGGTTCCCTTTGGACATGCCATCCAAATTAAGTTTGACCCAGTTAGGGGGGTCAAGACCAAGAAACTAAGCTCCTATCAACCGTTCTTCTGTGGTCTCCTCCTTCCTTATCTAAGTATAGGTCCCAATTTTTAACTATTATATGATCTTATTCAAGTATTTTTTCCTTCTTAACATTTTTTATAGGTAGATACTTTTACTTAATAATAGCTACAACACTTAAGCCCACTCTATTGCCACACTATATTTTTATTCTAAAATATTTTAAAATTTATTTCATGCTAAAATGCCTAAAATATATGGGATAAGTAAATATTCCAAATATTATTAAAAATATGAAAATATAATGGGGGAGTCAAATGAGTAAAAAAATTTAACAAATAGTTTAGATTAACCCATGAAACCTCAAACTTTGAAAGGATAATGCTAAAGGATATGATAGCAAAGGGACAATCAAAAAAGAGATGGGAGATAGACTCAACCTTAGATTCAAAATGGTAGTATCTACCAAGAAGGATAAAACCAATTTTATACAAGCTATCAATAGTAATTAAACCCTAATCTTTCTTCTTTAAAATATCTCCAATTCACTTTTCTTGAAAAATGTACTAAACTTCTACATTATCAAAACATGAGGTTAATGGGTCTATATTATAGGTTTATCATACCTCTCATATTTTTCCATTTTTAGTTAAATCAATCACACATGTCCATGTTTTCCAACTATAACTCCACTTGTCTATGTTTTTTGATTGGAATTCCACCTATCCTTCTTCAATCAACATATTCCCTTGCTTAAATAATATATATTGTTTGATCTAGATTAATATATTTCCATCTATATTTTCCTTGTATTGATGTTTAGTATAATTCAAACCTTTAATTCATTGATTTTTATTATGTTTATTCTCATTTATCTTTAATTTCTATCCATATCTTTTTATTACTATTCATTCTTGGATAATTTGTTTCCTTTATTTTTTCTCCTATTAACACTTGTTATTTTGTTTATCTTTTATAAAATGAGGCTTCATGTGCACGCATCCTTTTGAGTACATTATGTGTACTTGCAGAAAAATATAAATGATTATGCATACCATACCTATACATTATCATATTTAGGCATTTCATTACTAGTAAACCTTATCCATAGAATTGGGGATCAACAATGAAGAAATAATATCATATTTCATGCCTAAAATTCTCATATTTATCATTTTATACTAACTTATATAATTTTATAAAATATATTTTTAAGGCTCATAACACCATATGCATTCTAAAATTTCAGCCAAAGAGATGGTGGTATATAAAGTTCATGATTGTGTTCACTTTTAATTTTAACCTTAATTTTGACATCCATTTGTTCCTTTTTTCCTTAGAGAAGTCAATCAAAAAATTATGGTGAAGTTTTGATCTCGCTTTCTATTTTAGAAATATGTTTTCAAGTTTTAAACATTTATGTATTTAGATTGACATTATTTGTCACCAGCTATTAAGTAATTTGTGAATAATATGATAAAATTATTAATAATTATAGTATGCAAAAAAGATAAGACAAGACCCTTGAGATTAATAAATCTCATCATTTTTAGAATATATTTATTGAAGTTATCTTTACTATTAAACATATACATTAAAATCCACATCATTATTAAGAACATTATTTTAAAATTCATAACTAAATAAGATGGCAATACATATAATCATGATAATGATTGAAAGGAAAGATAATATATTCTATCTTTATTTTAAACATCACCACAATCTTATCTTATTTTAAAGTTAAAATTTCCCTTCACTTTTCCATATAAAAATAAATATAGTAAAGATAATAACTTTACTAAAAATATAATGCTTTGGATGGAGAGATGACTAATCCAATTGAGTATCACCTTTCTTCTTCATATCAAAACCTTTTTTGATTTAAAAAAATTAAATCAACTCTCAGATTCCCTATAAAATTTTGGAACCTTATCTAAGGTTGATCCGTATGAGCATTTTATCATATTAAATTATTTTAAAAATTAATAGATCCATACACAACTACCTATGTATGCCAACATCTATCCTATTATCTCATGTAATTATGCTAAAAATGTTAATTGTGCATGATTTTATTTTTCTCCTTAAAAATATCTTGTTATTTCAGCTAAGATGATGCTAATTTTTCATGAAAGTTTTATATTTTAATATGAACTTAAAAAAGAATCATTTTCTTTTCAATTTTATTGGTAATTATAAAATTTTCAAAGAATTTTGAAATATAATCGTTCCATGATCTTGGAAGTTTTCTCATCTCCTCTCTAAGGCATTACACATTTTATTTATTTATTAATATTAAAAATTACATTAAAGTTATCATGAGGTTATGCTTCTAATAGTACTCATTATAAATCATTTAAAGCTAGAAAAATGAAGAAAATCTAGAAGAAAGAAAACAAGGAGAAATCATCCTAAAAGGTAGGATTCATGACTCTAATAACCAGTCTATTTCCATAAAAAGAATAATAGAGGAAGTAATATGATGATAATGTTAGTAAGATTCAAAAATTTGAGAAAAATGAACATATAGGTTTTATGTGTGAATTAGAGATGAATATATAGGAAATATTATATTTTTATTTTGAGATATATATAGACATATAAACTAATTCCAATTCAATAGGTTTAAAAAATAATATGGAATACTTTTGTGTAATATTTACAATATATCTTAAAAAGTGAGTTGAAATTGGATTAAAAAATAGAAGTGAAAGACAAAATCATCAATATGTTACGAACAAAGAGACTACTAGAGAAGTACCAAATGGTAAGCAAATCACACTTGAGTTAAGTGAGTATAAATGACCATCAAAGTTTTAAAAAATAAATCAATATCTAGGGATATTAGGAAGCTTAATATTCCTAATAAACAATTTTTTTTTTAAGATATTTGAGAAAGAATCATGGACCTAGTTTTTGGTGATTAAAGAAACAAAAATGTTAGAAAATACTATTTTGGAGATTAAAACCTTATTTTAGAATAAAATCTCTTTATTTGGTTTCAAATATAGTGGGGATTTTAAATATTTAGTTAATTTATGGGATGATTAGGTAGGTGAAATGGATATTTTATTCAAAAAATATCATCACTTGGCTATTCTCTTCAATAATATGCCAAATAGTTACCCTTAGATTTTATCAAATATTCATGTTCCTAATTCTCACTCTTAATGAAGGGATATTTAGAAATAACTATAATAATTTAAAAATTAATCTAAGGGTATTAAATGTATTGTGGTGAGAGATTTTAATATTCCTCTTTCTCCTATGGATAAGAAAGGAGAAAGTCAGGAATATACATATAACATGGAGGATCTGGCCGAATTCATAACAAACTATGAAATTATTGATGTAAAATTAAGAGGAGCGAGTAAACTTGAACTTAATAAATATTAGGATATAAACACATTCAATTCAAAATTTATAGAGTTATTGTCTTTAATGATTGGTTATTTCTACAAAATAATAACCCTTTATATTTTCCTAGAATTGGATTAGACCATAACCCCTTGATGTTAAACCTTGAAATAAATGAAATTTTATATAAAAACCCATTTAGATATGATAAAATGTGTCTAAGAAATTTATTTCTAAATGATAAGATTAAATAATGGTGTAATATTTATACGAAAGGGATGGCTATGTTTAAAATTTCCAAGAAACTCAAGAATGTCAAGTTTATTCTAAAAAGGTTGAAAAAGAAAACTTTTATAAATATTGTTGAGTAAAATAATTGAATCATGGAGGAGTTTTCATATCTAGAAAAACATATTATTTTATATGGAGTTGATCAGGGCCTCTTCCATAAGGAAAAAATTATTCAATGTGAGAATCATTCCATAACAACTAAGGATTAGACTTTATGCAGGCAAAAATTGAGATCTTTATAGATAAAATATGGAGCTGGAAATAAGAAATACTATTTTTTTTCATATTAATACTCTCAAACACATAAAAATACAATAATATTTGAGAAATTACTAAAGAGGATGACATTAGGATTTCAAATATGGAAGTCATCAAAGAAGTAGTTGTGTGTCTCTTTAAAAACCTAGTTTCATGGATTGTAAATTATAGAGAGGATGTAGATACTCTTGTCTTGGACTCTATCCATTAAAATTTAAAATAACATATATAATGAAACTATTTTTAAAATTTTATTTGAAGAGGAATTAAAACATTATATTTTTTGAATGGAAAGAGAACAGGTTCTTAAATTAAATGGTTTTCTTGCAGCCTTCTTTAACATTTTAGGGAAATAATACAACACAATGTGATAGTAGTTGTAGATGAATTCCTTTTCTTAGGAAAAATGTTTTTTGAAATTAATATCAATTTTTTATTCATCATCAATAAGAAACATGGGGCCAATAATTTTAAATATTTTAGGTCCATTAATCCATGTAATAATCTTTATGAAATCATTACTAAAATCTTGACCCTCAAATTCCAACTGATCTTCACCTACATTATATCTTATTAACTAGGGGGATTTGATAATGGAAGGGAAATTTAGGATTACATTATTATAATATTATAAACCATACATTATATATAAAAAGTTAATAAATAAGGTATGCTACCAGAATTAGATATGAATAAATTATATGAGAGAGTTTATTGGAAATTTACTAACAAATTTCTTGAAAATTTTGGTTTCCATAATAAGTGTAGGAACTTGATAAATTTTTTTATTTCAAATCCTATGTTTTTGGTTATGGTTAATGGTTATCCTAAAGTTTTCTTTGGTATCAAAAGAGGAATACACAAAGGGGATCCTTTATCTCATTTATTATTCATCATTATAGTTGAAGCTTTAGGTATAAATGTTTTCAAAGTTGTGATAAAAAATAAAATTAAAGGTGTTAAAATTACCTCTTGTTTAGAGTTAGTCTAACATCCATTTTTTTATGGTACAATTTTTTAGGTGTATTCTCATATAAAAATAAAAGGAGTGCAATAAAGTTTTAGGAAATTGAGGATGAATCAGGTCAACAAGTTAATTTAGACAAAAGTTACCTTTTCTTCATCAAAACTCTAATTATTAGGATGCATGATACTTCAAGAATTTTGGGTTTTCAGATTAATAATATTAATTATACATATTTAGGTATTCATATATTCATAGGTAAATTAAATTATCTCATTTGGAATACTCTTATTGATAGGTTTCAAATAAAACTAGTTGTATGCAAAGGCTTTATTCTTAATCAGGCATGAAAACTCTAGGTGATTGAAGGTACCAATAAAAAACATCTAGTGTATATGATTTGACTTTTAAAACTTCTTAGGTTTATGGAATGAAATATGGTAAAAATTCAAATAATATTCTTATGGTAAGGTATGGAGGAAAAACAAAAGTTTGTTTTAGTTTCCTAAGATAAAATGTGTCTTCCCAAATGGTATGGTGGGATAAGAATCCATAAAATAAAGGAGATGAGTAAAGATATAATTTTAAAATTCCATTGGATATTTTTAAAATATATAATCAATGGACATTTATTTTTAAAGAAAAATATTTGGATAGTGTTAAAATTGAAAGATTGTTATTAGCCAAGTCCTTGTCATATGTTTTGTGCTTTTACAAATTTTTAGTTAAAAGTACAAAATTATTATGGAGGGTTTAAAAGTGGGATGTGGATTCAATATAAAAGTCATTATTATATAATGATACATTGATATTAATTCTCCTTTAGTGTGACTTACCTTGGTAAAAAATCATCAATATATTAAAAAGAGATATGGGAGAGAAAATTATTGATTATTAGGAAATAAAAGAAGAAAGTAGAGTTTGAATAAATATTCCTTATGAAGGTTTCAGTAAGGAATAAATATAAATCATCCATGCATTAAATAATATTATTAAATATATCACGTAAATCAATATATTGAGGATGAATTCATATGGGATTAATATATAGATGGGAATTATCATGTGAAATTTGGGTACATGGTGGTTTTGAACATCAGTTCTAAAGATTTTCATTGGAATATAAAATGGGATAAGTACCTCATACCTAAAATTAATTAATTATTTTGGATTATTATATAAAATAATATTCTTACTATAGGAAACTTGGTGAAGAGGGGCCTTATGATTTTGAGAAGATGTCTGTCGAGTGAAAATAATGCTAAAAGTGTGGTTCATTTTATTTTAAAATTAATTTTGGCTAAAAAAAACTTTTTAGATTATTATCAACAAGTTTTAAGTTTTTTGGTGAAACCAAATTTAGTTTTATATTTTTGTCCTTTACTGGTCATCTTCCTTCACCACCAATATCTAAAAAAAATGTATAAATTGACTAACTCTCATTTATTTTGGGTCTTATGGTGGGAAATAAATCAAATAATTTTCCATAATCAAAATAAATCAATGAAAAGGGTGGGATAAATAATAGATCAATGAATTATTTATAATTTATCAATGATAAAGAGTAAGGAAAAATATAAGATAATGGATCATGAAATAAAAAAACTCAGCCAATTAGAATTTAAGAAATGTGAAGAATAATAATATGTTTCAAAGGAATCCCAATAAAATAAATGCTAAATGGTCATTTATTTATGTAGGGTGGGTGAAGTTTAATTTTTATGGTGGATATAAGGGTAATTTGAGGAAGACTAGTGGAGGAGGTTTCTTAATAAATAACAATGGAAATTTAGTCACTTATTATGCCAACAACTTAGGAACTCAAACTAATCACTTGGCTATGACTAAGGTAGCATCATGGAATTCAATTTTCTAGGGATATAAGGATCACTCATCTAATTACAGAAGGTAATTATCAAAATATCATAAATTTATTATCCAAAAATAACTTTCCAATTTAGATAATATATAATCTAATTAATGATGATAGTTATGAATGCACTCCATTATTTTCAAGTTATCTATATTCAACATGTGTATAGAGAAGGAAAAAAATCATTCACTTTGTTTATAAAAAAGGCTTAACTAATGGTGAAATGGAATAATGAAGGGAGAATTAAGGTCTACTAAGAGACATGCTACAACTTATTCATGGGGAATCTAATTATCCAAGCTAGTTTGAAGAGGGGGTACATGAGATCAAGTTTATCATCAAAGGAAAACCTTTGGTCTTTGGTTATAGTAATAAAAAATATTTCATGATTTTGATAGGGGCCTCTAAGGATTAACATGATTAAAACTATAATGTAAATATCATTAATTTCCATTTCCAAATATGTGTGAAGTTAATGAAGATCATCATTGAAAAGAGTAACAATTGTTTTGATAATCACATTGGTAACATCAATAGTGTACATCATAACCATGAAAGTAAATAAACTCTCATTAACATTTAGGTGAAGATCATTGTTAATAATTGAAATGATTTTAGAAGGAACTAAATTTTTAAGGATGCTTGTATAAGGTTTTTTATTATATAACTCTTAGAAGGTAACCAAAAAAATTCCAATCAGGATTTCCTCTTCAATTTAGAACAACATAAGAGGTGATAGATTTCATGTTGAAACTTTGGCTATGTAATCAATAAAGAGAAAGGATACATTTTGGAGGATTCTTAAATAAGGTGGATTTTCAACCTTCATAGAAATTATTTTGGGATTTGATCCACACATATCTTTGATTTTTAAGTAATATTGAAAGGGTAAAATAGTGAATGTGAGGGGTGTTTTGTTCATGATTTTTGAAGAAAACATAGTATGGGTGGTAGGTATGAGTAATAAAGGCATTAAAAAATTCAAATCAAAGAGAAATAAGAATAAGGAGGTCATGTTTTTCTCAAGATGGAAAGAAAAAATTATTTATTTCCAAGGAGTTTATTTTTGAGACTTGATCCCCATCTCATGGAATCAAGTTTTCATCATATGATGAGATACATGACACTTGAAGGAAGATTAAACTGCACCTATTCTTATCATTTTTCTTTCCTTAACCACTTCAATCATAAACACATTATAATATTTCCTTTTTTTTACTTCTTTCATTAGAAAATTCAATATTGGATGTACAAGTGGATAAATTTTTACTCCCTTTACACTAATATTTGATTAATTTTCTTTACTTTAATTTTATATTCAAATTATTGGACAGAGCCCTACTATTGAATTTATTCAGTCTAAAAAACCTAGGTCATACCTTATACTTATTACATGGGAAAGGGGGGAGGGAATATTTAACCCTAGTAAGTCTAAGTTGATCAATAATAAAATTATTGTTTTATTCAAATATTTTATGATGAGGGATAATTTTTTTCTACCAAATGAAGGCACAAACCTTGTAAAACAAAACCATGTTGTTGATAAGGAAATTCACTATGTTTCATCCTGGGACATTGGCCCTTGTTATCTTTCTCAAATTAATTCCTTTAATTAGTGGAGTGAAGAAAAATATTTTGAGAAGTCTCTAGATAAAAATAAAACTTATTGAAAACATATGAAGGACCAATAAGTTGAGATCGGTAGCAGTAAAATGAAAACCCTTGATATGGATGTTAGTAAACTTTAGGATAAAGTTATTTCTATGGAAAATGATGTTAATTTACACAAAAATAATATGAAGTGAATTATAAAGGATAATTATATTTCAAATGAAAAAATGAAACAAATTAAAACACTAACAAATAGGGAATAAATCAAGGTAAAATTGAATGGGAATGGGTAGAGATGATGAAAAAAATTATATATTAAAATTACCCTGTTAGAGGAGGTGATTTATCAAATGGATGTGAAAAGAGATAAACTAAATGAGGATATAAATAAGTTAATATAATTTAGTACCATATAAATAAATAAATAAATATGTATAAAGTATTCACATGTTGGGATAATCCCTTGGTGAAAATAAGGATGAATAAACAAGTAGTAGAGCTACCAAGAGATTGAGGATACAAGAAAAAGGAAAGAAGGTTGTAGAATAATAGATCAATATAAATAAGGCTAAGGACTTCTTAAATTCCATTGATTAATAATAGGAGATAGCCAAAACCTTAACCAACATTGTTGACTCGTAGTTGTTTTTTATCTATCTTTTTGTTTTTTTGCTACAAATTAGTTATTTTCTATAGATTTATTGTGTTTTCTAGTCTATTTTGGCTTTGTTGCGCCCTCACTTATTTTATTTTATCTCTGTTTTGATCCTTTAACACTATTATAATTTTTATATTTTTGTATGATGTCTAGGTCCCTCTCAATCCCCCTTTACCAATAATAAAAAATGAAATCATTTAAAACCCATTTAACTAATTAATTTGATCATATAACCTTTGTTAGTGAAACTATCACTTTTACCAGAATACTAACTTTTTACATTAGTTATCTCAATGTTTTTAAAAAATAAAAATAAAAATAAAAAGGGGGGTAAAGACTTTATTAAAAATCAGAACAACGTAATACAAAGCATCAAAGGGCCAATGCCCTAAAAACCAAAGAAAATCATAGAAAAATACAAACAAAAACCATCACACCCCAATACCATTTTAGTCTTCTCCTAGAATCCTCTCCAAATTTTGACATAACTCATTAGGCATCTACACCCATCCATCAACCTTCTGACCATCAACATCCTCTGACACCCACTTTGCCAGGCAATCAGCCGCCTTGTTCTATTCCCTTGGAATGTGGGTATAAGACACTGAATCCATGAGTGAACTAATCTGTAATATCTACTGCACTATCATAGATAGTTGCCAACTCACATCTGTAATCTTCCTCTCAAGGAGCATATTGATCAAGATTTATGAGTCGGCTTCACACATCACCCTTCTCCATCCTAAAGCATAGGCTCTCTTCAAGGCATATAGAATAGCCAATCCTTCCATCTTATTAATTATCTGCTCACCCATATTGGCCGAGAAAATAAAAACCACTGATCCAAAGGAGTCCCTACCAATCCCACCGATCCCCATCAGGCCTGGATTACCCTTCGAAGAACCATCATTATTAATTTTCAAAAGACCCTCGAGAGGGGGCATCCATTTCCCACTCCTTTAAATTTTCTACTTCCCACATCTACCTCTCCTGATGCAGGCCGAGGCCAGAGATATACCCTGTATGCCAAACCTGTCAACCACCTCAACATCCCCCTTCTCTAGTGGTAAAATGATCTCACTCTTAGCTTCTATAGTTTCCTAGATCATTCCTATAATTCTATTCCAAACCTGTTGAATCCCCAATTTTTCATCTCTAAAAATTCTACGGCTGCTTTCCAGCCAAACTTGGCACAGCAAAAAAATGGGTCCAACGTACCAAGCATCTTGCAAGAAGTGAGTTACGGAGGGCAGTCTACCCAGTCTCAACCAAAAATTGGCAAGGGAGGATGCATGGACACACTGACACCTCCACACCTCCCACCAGGTATGCCATAGTTGGTGAGTGAAAGGGCAGCAAAAGAATAGATGTGGTGAATCCTCCTCCTCTCCTCTACACAGAATGCATCTCGAAGGACCATCAAAGCCCCTCTTCCAAATATTCTCCCAAGTTAGGCATCTATTCCAGACCAAAGTCTAGGTAAAATAATTACACTTTGGCCAAGAGAAATTGCTCAAAAATCTTTTCCACCAAGGAACTTCTCCCCATCTTCAAATTGCTAAGCAATCAATTCCTAATAACCAGAATACATAGTGTACTTACCCTTGGGGTTAGGGGACCAAGCTAGCACATCACCACCCCTAAGTGCACTACAATTGTGACTAGCTAGGATGATGTTCAGCTTGACACACTCTGCCTCCATTCTAGGAATCAACCACTCCTCTGGAGTCTTCCATCTCACTTCTGTCAACTGGCCATGAAGGGAGAGGGACTTGTATTCGCACACCCTATTCCACCCAGCTTCACTAAATCTCTGTGATAGAGCATATAGATGAGGATATTAAATATCTATGGGGGGATAGTCATCCCAAGAGTCATGCCAAAATTGTGCCTCTATCCCATCCTTATAAATCCAAAATAGATCTCTCTTGATCAGAGCAAATCCTTTCTTGAGAGTAGCCCAAATCACCGAACCTCTCCTTGTCAAATTGTACCTTGGGATATCCTTCTGGGGGATCCCAAAAAACTACTTATGAGATAAGATCTTGGACCAAACTTAGTCTTGTTCCTCACACCATCTCTAATATAATTTGGTTGCTAGGGCTGTACCTACAAGTAATGAATACCATAATCCCAGTGTAGACACCGCAAACGTGTCTGCACCTTGGTTCTCCCCCTTGGCCCTTTTTTCCCACCTAGTCCTCCTTGGTCCTTAACCCACCTAGGGCTTATTAATTAGAAATTAACATCTATTTTTAATTAAATTAGGCCCCCTTTCCACCCTACCCTTGCCACCTTGGATCCTCCCTTGAATCCCTCCACCTTCCCCCTAGCATTTATTAGGCCAAATCTCACCATTATATCCCCCTCGTCCATTTTGGCATCCTCGTGACCGTTCTGCCCATGACCCCTCGCTCGGCGGCGTGCAAGAGTGGGCAGAGGCTATTTTTAGCCTCTGTGCCCATCCTGCGACCGCCGACGTCGGCGACCCTTCGGCCGACGTCGGCGAAACTGCCGGCGTCGGCAGCCTTCATTATCCCCTTCTGCATCCGTTGCACCCCCTGGACTCTTGAGCTCGAAAATGGATTCTCTTGATGCTTTGGCTTTGATCTCTCCTCTGTCTTGACCTCGTGCAATAGCAGCAACAGGTGAAAAGGCCCTGGATCAGCATCTTCTCCTTGCAGCAACTCTTCTGTGGCTCTAGCAACATCTTCTTCTCTCTTCATTCAGTAAGCTAAAGGTAAGCTAGTCTGGGTTTGTTATTTCATTTTATTCATTCATCTATATTCTATTGTCTTTTGCTCCCTCTGTCCTTCCCCCTTGAGAGGCTGCAAAGCCTTCTCAGGCCCCATCCTCTGTGAATCCTCCTCTTCCCTGTCCTCTGTGTCTCTTTCAACTTCCTCACCCCTCTGCCAAAAAGACCTTGCAACAGGTACCCAACCCGAACCAGGCCACCCCCCAATCCATCCAAACTTGTCCCCGTTCAGTCTCAGACCCATCCACAGTCCAGCAAGTAACCCAGACCCGACTATAGGCCACAACCCCGACCGACGCCGGTCACTTCCCCAACCGATGTCGGCAGGATAGCCGACGCTGGCAGATCAGATAACCGACGCCGGCGACATTTCCGACCTCGGCGACTGTCTTCAGCCCAACAGCTCTTTCAGGTAATCATTTTGTTTGCTTCTTTCCTTTCTACTTTCTTTGTCATTTCTGTATTCTGGCATTCTGTCTTTTATCAGTCACTTATCTCATCAAAACAGTGGGTTGACCTCCCTTAAGGAAGTTTTTACACTTCTGGGAACAAGCCTTTTGCTTGGCAACCCACTGCCTATCTGTCTAACGTTTTTCTTGTCCTAGTTTCCTTTTTTTTCTTGCAGGTGTCATTCCTCCACAGCCAAAGAGGAGTGCTCACAAACGTCTGGATTTACGGTGCGCAATCTTTAGTCCAGGTACTTCCAAGCCTTGTCCATTACTTTCTTTTAGTTTCTTTCTTTTTAGTCTGAAAAGCGAAATTTGAGGTAGAAACATCTCTGGCACGACCGGTGGGACCCTAGGTTCCTCCTGGGTTCCTTTTTCTTTTTCATTCATTTAGGTGCATTTAGGCTCCTTCTCTCTTATCTCTTTCTTCTATTCCAAATGACACTATAAGCAAGGACTAAAACGAATCTTTCTTCTTTGCATTCTAGACTAGTCTAAATATCATACTCTCATCCCTTTCTCCATCTTGTCTTCATAACAACATCACATTTCGACTTGGGCATTAAAACATATTGCACTTTCATTTCTGCTTGTGCTTGCATTAGTCCACATCTAGTAACTTAGGCGCATATTGAATAAATCTAGACACTTGATGTTACACTACCGAATCACATGCACTAAAACACACATAAAACATACCTGAGACAAGGCCCGACTGGGATTTCATCACCCAGCGGATACCTTACCCGTCCCGGTGACCCTACTTGGATTTCATCACCAAGGGGGAAGCCCACTCCGTTTTCTGGCGGAGGATAAACTCTAGGCGAGGTATATCTTGGCTAAGCGAGACCAGCTAACCATTGGAATCGTGAAGTGAGGGGAGCTTGCTCCTTAGCACCAGGCCACGTACCAGACCCTAACACAGATCTTTGAGCACTTAAAACAACACCCGAAACCATCTTTAGACTGCCTTCTTCTAGGACCCGTTTTTCAGCCAATCTCCCCGAACATTCATCTAAGGCATAAGCCACAAGTTTCTAAGGTTAATTCCTAGGATTTATCGCTTAGGCTTGTCTGTCTTTCTCTGTTTTCCTCTTCTCATCTGTTTGTTTGAGTGTGTGAGGACGCTTTCTTCTTTGTTTTTCCAAGAACCTTTTGGCTCTCTGGAAAACACAGTGACCGACATCGGTTCTGCCACCGACGTCAGCTTCCCCTGTCACCGGCATCGGTTCTGCTATCGACGTCGACTTCGTCTATTACCAGCATCGGTTATCTGACCGACGCCGGCCTCATTTCCTATCGACATCAGTTTTTAAACCGATGTCGGTCTCTGTCACTGTCCTTTTTTTTCAAAACCAGTAATCTGAAGCCTGTCTTTTCTCTGTCAAAAACTCCATCCTGGTTTTCTGGAACTGAGCAACACAGTTCCTGAGACTTGAACCTTCTTTGCCTTGCATGGTTTTGACCTGAAGCCAAGCCAAATCTCTTGTCAACCACGCTAGCCGTCAACCACTTCCGTCCACCCCGTCCGTGACCAAGCCTACAATGGAGTTCAACTCGGAGACCGAAAGAACTCCCGTTCGTCCAACCCTGCCGCAGACTCCCATTGTCCAAGAAGGGGACCAAGACTTCGAGCGATTCTTGGACCTCAACGTCAAGGCCTTGCAACATTATCTCACGCATAGCCGAATGCGAGACTCCTCGGGCAATCCAATCTATGGAATGCCAACCTCCCTTGTCGTGACTACGGCTGTATCGACAGCATCCGTAGTTTAACCTTCGGACACCCAAGCCATCGCTTTGACCACTGACCAGACTTTGACCAATCTCCCAAGTGTGGCCTCCCTCTCTATCATTGGGCCCACTTCCACCGGGGTTTCAGCCTCTTGTCAACCTCAACCCGCTCGACCGCTATCCACTCCATTTCAAAACCTTGTTGTCTCTATCCCGCCTACCCTGGCCCCTATCAACACCAGGGTGGCTTCCTACCCCTTGTCCCCCGTTACCACAGTCCAACCTCTCGTGGCAACAACAGGCCCAGCTATGTCTTCTAACCAACCACCTTTAGCATCCACCTCTGCCCCTGCGATTAGTCATCCGTACATTCTACAACCGACTATGTCGCTCGCCTCCTCTAACCTCTTCCAAGCGCCCTACAACTTAGGGGGCGCGCAACCCGTCAATCCATCGGCAGACATCATCAAGATGCTGATGGACAAGATGACCAGTCTTGAGACCTCTGTTTCCGGCTCGCGCAACACTCTTTCATACGAGCAGATCTGTAATGAGCCCATTCATCCTTCCGTCCCAATCAGACCATATCCTAGCCAGTGGGAGCTTCTGAAGTTTTCTCGCTTTCAAAACAAGGAAGACCCCCAACAACACTTGCGGGCATTCAGACACGCCTGCTACCTCATTGGCCATGACGATGCGTTACTCTTACGCACCTTTCCTATGTCTCTCTCGGGTGCTGCACTTGACTGGTATAGCTCCCTTCCTAGCCATTCTCTCTTCTCATTCACGCAATTGGCTCAGCTATTCCTCGATCACTTTTCTATCAACATAACCAAGAAAATCTCAATCATGGACCTCTATTCTATTTGGCATTTCGAGGATGAGTCCATAGCCGACTTCGTTGCTCGATGGAGAGGCCTTATCAACCAACTCTCCTTTTCCTTGCCCCAGGCTGAGCTTATTGAACTCTTTTCTCAAGCCTGTGCCCAACATATCTCTTCCACCCTGAGTGTTCAAACCTTCCGCACTTTTGACGAGGCCTTCACGATGGCCCGCAAACTAGAGTTGCGTGCCATCGAGGAGAACAAAGTCAAGTTGCGGAATAAGAATCCCAGCTCTAAGGCCAATGACTCTTCCTCTGCCAAGCCATCATCATCCAATTCTAAATCCAAGGCTTCAGCTAATGCCATGGTTGTCAGACCTTCATCTTCTTCGACCAATCAGCCTGAGCCCTCTACATCTCAGAGCGCTACTCGGCAATTCCAGCAAAGATACATGCAGTGACGATATACTCCTCTCAGAGAATCATATGCGTCTGTGCTGGAAAAGCTTCTCAAGCAGGGGGCCCTCAATCTCCCTCAAGCCCGACCTCCACCGCAATTCGATCCCTCACACGCCATCCCCACGTGGTATAGGGAGCATGACTTCTACAGCTTCCACCGTGTTAAGGGCCATGACACGGAGAACTGCAAAACCTTTAAGAACATAATACAAGACATGCTCGAAAAGGGGGATCTCATCTTAGACAATCCAAATGCACCCCCTAATCAGGCCATCAACATCTTCAAACAACCTTTTCCCAATCATCCGCCAACTCAGAACAACGTCCAGACCTTAATTGACGACAATCATGAGCACAACGTTCGAACAGTCAATACGGTCTCCCCTTTCATCCCCAATCAACCTCTTGAGGTTAGTCCATCAATCAGTCCATCACATGTGGACGAACCTCTCTCCCCGGCTAGTTCTCCATTGACCTCTCTCATCTTGGAGGACGCCTCGGCCTTACCTGCACCTCCGGTCTCGCCATCCCCCGTTCTATTGCCTATGGAGGACCCGACCCTTCTTACCCCTCAGCTGCAAGTGGGGGGGGCCCGTCATCCCTGCCCTTTCCTCGTTGGAGGAGCCTCGCTCCCCGGTTTCTTCTCCACCTAGGGAAGAACCTATCCCTCCTTCGTCCTCATCTAAATCTGTCATGACTTCACCATACCCTGCACCCGTCTCGTCTTCAACCTCGCAACCATCAACATCTTCCTCTCAGCCATTTTCTCGGTTAGTGGAGAAGATTGAACTTCTCCCTCCGCGGAAAGTGACGCCTCAGGTGTTGTGGGAGCGTCTTAAAGCCCTTCAACATGCCCGCGCCCTCTCATCACATGCCGCCAATCCTCCCAAGGCAGAATCTCGTCAGACTCTTGACAAAGACCAGACCCTCAAACCTCAACCAAATCCGTCCAAACCAAAGCCTGCGTCTATCTCGTCCAAACCCATCAAGTCATTTGGCGTTCATCCTGTCTCCACCCTCACTCACCCGTAAGTGAAGGTGGACCTAGGCCAGACCTCGACCAGCAGTACTCTTCCAACCAAGTCAAAAAAGACTGCTAGACCACAGAAACGAACGCCTCCTTCTCCATCACCGTTGCCATCTATTTTGGGCCCCCATCCTTCGACCTTGGCTAACATCCTTCCCACTCCGACCTTCAACCAAAACTCGTTGCCTCCTTTGCTTCCTCTGCCTACCTCCAGTCGTCCCTCTCCTAAAAAGGCGTCCTCAATCACCAGGCCAGAGCCATCTCCATCTGTCACCGCGCCATCAACCCATAAGGTGGTACGGAAACCTCTTCTAACCTCGCCTAAGCAAAAGTCACCAACCTCGCGCATATCAAATAGCACGGACCCTCTATTGGGCTCATACTCGTCAATATTACGCCGACTTCTCCAGACTTCCGACATAACCCTTCCACCCATCAAGCCTTTCCAACCTCTTGGGTCCAAGCCCTCCTGGTTCGACGATACGAAAATTTTCTTATATCATCATACACCAGGACACGACACCGAGACTTGCTGTGCCCTCAAGGCCGTCATCCGCCGCCATATGGAGAAGGACACTCTTCTCCTTGAGGACACTCTTGACCAGACCCCGACTCCTTCCTGTCCAACTTCTTTAAACACGTCAACATCTCACCAGCAAAACATGACCCCTTCTTCGCCTCCCATTTTCGAAATCAATGCCATCCGTATAACCACTAGGTCGCAGCAGGACAAGGCCAAAGCAAAAGCTGCCATTCCTTGGACCTATCCCTTTGTCAAGCCACCCCTTGCGCCCAAGCCTAAAATTTCTATCCTTGGCGCGTCCCAACCTTCTTCATCTTCCTCTTCTGGACCAATTCACAACTCCATGCTGAAGCAGCTTCACCAGACACCGGTGAAGATGTCTCTTTACGACCTTATCCAAACTTCGCCTCAGCACTGTCAAGCCCTTATCCAAGCCTTGCAGGCAGCGGAGGTCCAACCCGAGGACCCCCAACCACTCGCTGCCCTCGTCCATTCTTTATCTCCTGTCAACTCCATCACATTCAGTGATTCTGAGATTCCCACATCTAACACGAAAGATCAAGACGCCGCCCTCTTCATCACTGCCTATGTCGATCGAACACGCATCAAACGCGTTATGATCGACGGCGGTGCTAGCATCAACATAATCTCTACCGATGCCTTTGATCAGCTGGCTCTTCCCAAGAACTGCGTCTCCAAAACTGATGCGATCTTACGCTCTTTTAACGACACCACCGCCACGACCATTGGCACAGTCATCCTCCACATTCGCGTAGGCCCACGCACAGTCTCAGAGCTCTTCTATATCATCGAAGGAGAGTTTCAATACAACCTTTTACTGGGCCGACCTTGGATCCGTGCCATGGCCTGTATCCCCTCCACCCTGCACCGTTGTGTGAAGTTTGAGCATGACGGGCAAGTCCACACCATTCCCGCTGACCCTTCACCCTTCAAGACTTGCAACACCACCTATCGTCCTAACGACGTCCTCATTCCCATCAAGCCGTCCACTCCGGCACCGCCTCCATCTGCGGAAGCTTCGACCAGTTCGCAATCGGCGGTTGCCCTCACCCCTCCTCTTCAAGCACCGACCAAGGACCCCATGGAAGACATCTTCCAACGACTATCACTTGGGGAATACCGCTTGTTGACCCTCGACATGTTCCAAACTCCACAAGAGTATGGACGCCTTCACCTCAGTCCTAATTACGACCCTCGAATCGAGACGGTCTTACCTTATGGTCCTCCTCACTTCCAAACCAACTTTGTCTATGGGGGGCTTAATCAAGCCCCTACCTACGGCACTTCTCTTTCTTCACCTCGACCTTTCACATCTGATTTCTCATTTCTTGGCAACCCCACCTTTGCACACACTTACCTTCACAGGTGTGCATGGAAGGGTTTTGGTTTTGGACGTTATTAGTAGGGCTCCCATCAGCCCATCGAGCCGCTCAATGATCACGATGCCAAGAAACGGTATGGCCTGGGATATCATGACCCCACTCAGGCTCCTTCCGACCTTTGTCCCAAACCAACCATTGACCAATCTCTTATAGACTCGCCCATTTCTCCTTCGTCACCTACGGAGTCGGTAGTTTCCATCCCTCCTAGTTTTTTTTTTTCATAAACACCATCCGCCTGGAACCCCTGACCTATCAGCTCAATGGGGTGCCCAGGTCTCTCCCTCTCATCTTTCTTAGCATGGTAGAGGATGAGTCGGCAACCATTCACACTGTCCACTGCGTTGACGATGAGGCCATCCTTTCCTACATGGGTGCCGATGACTCTTTCGTTCAGCGTTTCCTCCCTTTCGAGACCCAGGTTATGTTAAATGAATCCACCATTGACATCAACCTCCCTTCTTCTTCCGATGTTCCTCACGTCTTAAAGATTGGCCAATCTTTAGACACTCAGGAGCAGCTTGACTATGCCCAGTTCCTTTCCAACCATAGCAAGGCCTTTGCCTGGACTTACAGTGACATGCCTGGCATCGACCCTACCATTGCTACCCATAACATTGTCACCAAACCAGAGGCTAAGCCTGTTAGGCAGAAGCTTCGAAAGATGCATCCTCACGTTGCGCTTCTTGTCAAAGAGGAGCTTCAGCACCTTCTTTCTGTCTCCTTCATCCAACCCATCGATTATCCACAGTGGGTCTCTAACATCGTCCCAGTTACTAAAGCAACTGGGGGGATTCGGATCTGCACGGACTATCGCGACCTTAACCTAGCCTGTCCCAAAGACGACTTTCCTCTTCCTAACATCGACCAACTTGTTGATCTCACGGCCGGCCATGAGATGCTATCTCTCATGGACAGGTTTTCAGGATACAATCAAATCCTGATCGCACCGGAAGACCAGCACAAGACTACCTTTATCACCCCATGGGGGACTTTTTGCTATCGAGTCATGCCTTTCGGCCTAAAAAATGCTGGTGCCACTTATCAGCGCGCCATGACTTACATTTTCCACGATCTCCTCCACAAAATCATGGAGGGCTATGTGGATGACCTTCTCGGCAAGTCCAAGTTCCGCCGTGACCACTTGACCATTCTCACAATCATCTTCTCTCGTCTCCTTCAATACAATGTCCGCCTCAACCCCAAGAAGTGTGTCTTTGGGGTCCTCTCAGGCAAACTTCTCAGCTTCATCATTTCTTTTCGTGGTATCGAGATAGATCCCACCAAGATCCGCGCTATTCTCGAAATGCCGCCCCCGACCAATCTCAAGCAGCTTCGCAGTCTACAAGGGAAGCTCCAGTCCATTCGCCGTTTCATCTCGCAACTTTCAGACCGCTGCCAACCTTTTCATCACCTCCTTAAGAAGGACGTCTCCTTTAAGTGGGATGAGAACTGTCAAGAGGCTTTTGAGGCCCTCAAAGGCTATCTGGTCTCTCCACCAGTCCTCATTCCACCTAAGGACGACCAACCCTTCTACCTTTATATCTCTACTACCAACCATTCGTTAGGTGCCATGATCGCGCACCGAGACGAGCATCATCGCGAGCAAGCGGTTTACTACATCAGCCGAACACTGGTTGACTATGAAACTCGGTATACTCATACCGAGAAACTTTGTTTGGCATTAGTCTTTTTCGCTACCAAGCTCTGCCACTATCTTCTCAACCACAAAACCTTTGTCGTCACTCACACTGACCCTCTCAAGTACATGCACTCCAAGCCATACCAGAATCAACGTATGGCTCAGTGGCTCATGCTGCTTGCTGAGTTTGACTTCGAATTCATCCAACAAAAATCTATCAAGGGGCAAACCATTGTTGACCAACTGGCAGATGCCCCTCTTCCCGACAACCGACCTTCACACTGTGAGTTCCCTGACGAGTCTATCGCCACACTTTCCACCGATGACACCATCTACCAGATGACTATGTTCTTTGACGGTTCCAAATGTCAACTCGGTGGGGGTGCGGGGGTCATCCTCATCCCACTCGACAGGGAGCCCTTGCCTCTATCTTTCAAGCTTGACTTCGATTGTACCAATAATATGGCCGAATACGAGGCCTTAATTTTGGGACTTCAGACTGCCCTTTCTCTCCACATCAAGTCTATCAACATCTTCGGCGATTTGCAGCTCGTCGTTAATCAAGTTAACGGTTCATATCTCTGTAAAAACAAAGTTTTACAGAGGTATAAGAATCGTGCTGACACTCTTTTGGCATCTTTCGACCATTACCTCTTACAGACTGTTCCACGCTCTACGAACAAGTTTGCCGACACCATGGCTTCTCTTGCTTCGCGTATCCCGTCTTCATCATCATCATCTCGCCTTTTTGTCACAGTGCATCGCATACCCTTGCCTTCATACATCTCTCCTCACATCGACCATGTCAATACTATCAATTCTAGCCCACAAGATGACTGGTATAAGCAACTTGTGGACTACTTGTCTCTTTCTGTCACTCCTCCCAACCTCTCTAGCAATGCGTGACGAGCTTTCATCAAGCGCACAGCTCGCTATACCATGCTAGGGGGCCTTCTCTATAAACGAGGCTTCGACGGCCTCCTTCTTCGCTGTCTAACCTCCACTGAAGCTCCTCAAGCCATAAAGCAAGTCCACGATGGGATTTGTGGTGGACACTTCAGTGGAAACTCGGTTGCCAAGCACCTCCTTTGCTTGGGTTATTATTGGCCCACCCTTCATCAAGACTGTAGCGATTATGTTTGGCGTTGCATCAAGTGTCAGCAGCACTCTAACCTGCTTCATCTCCCTAGTCACGCCTTGCAAGTCGCTCAGGATTTTTGGCCTTTTTCTCAGTGGGGCTTGGATCTCATCAGTGAGATCAACCCTCACTCGTCTCTTCGTCATCAGTCCATCATCACTGCCACTGAGTATTTCACCAAGTGGGTGGAAGCCATTCCTCTCGTCTCCACAAAAGCTGACAAAATTGTCGACTTCATCAGTAGCCACATCATCTGTCGCTTCGGTGTCCCTCACAAAATCATCACAGACAATGGCAAGTCCTTCAAAAACAAGACTGTCCAAAAACTATGCGACTCATTTGGCATCAAACTCAGCTTTTCTTCGCCTTACTACCCACAAGCAAATGGGCAGGCCGAGGCTTCCAACAAAATTCTCACCAAAATTCTCATGAAGGTGGTCGACGATACAGGAAGGGATTGGCACGTTCATATCCCCTTCGCTTTGTGGGCCTACCGCACTAGCATCCGAACCTCTATGGGTGCTACCCCCTTTTATCTCGTGTACGGAATAGAGGCTGTCTTACCTCTCGAGGTACAGATCCCGTCTCTCCGCATCTCCCTGCATGACATTCTCTCCAACAACGACTTTCGTCAAGATCGCTTAGCTCAACTTGAGTTACTCGATGAGCGTCGTCTTGCTGCCCTTAATCATCTCCTTGTCTACCAAAGTCGCATAAAGCGGGCCTATGACAAAAATCTGCGAGAACAAGATTTTAACATCGGAGACCTCGTCCTCAAAGAGAATCAGCACGTGACCAATATGGAGCGAAGTAAACGAGGTAAATTCACCCCCAATTGGCTTGGACCTTTTATCATCACGCACAAGTATGGGTCAGGGACTTATCGTCTGTCTTCCCTCGACGGACGGCCAGAACCTGAGCCTCTTAATGCGTTGCATCTTCGACCTTTCTTCTGTTAGTCGCGTACTCGTCTACTTGACACTTAACTTAAGCTCGTCCCTTGAGCAATCCTCGTCCTCTTAATCCTCATCCCTTTCAACCCTATTCCCCTTTAACAAGTCCTCCACAACCCTTTTAGGATGCAGTGATGCTTTGTCCTAATAAAAAGGGGCGTCCTTGAGCTTCTACAGTCTTGTCCGTGACTCTCATTCCTATCAATAAATCCAAATCAAGATGTCAAAACATATCCATGGTCACTAAATCAAGTCAAGTCAAATCAAAAAGACAGACTGATCCCTCAAAGGACAGCTGTACTATCATTGCTGTATTACTAGACTGATCCCTTGAAGGACAGCTAGGCCAACTTTTCAAACATTATTAAGCAAAAATATAGACCACTCCCTCGAAGGATGGCTATGACTACTCTGGCAATAAACAACACTTTTCTTAGAAGCTTCCCACATCGATCAGCTTCGCAACATGACCATTACATCAAGTGACATCTCTATGCAGGCTTCCCGCATCGATCAGCCTGAATCAAAAAAAAAAAAAAAAAAAAAAAAATGAGTCACGGACATTGGCTTGTAGTTGTCTCAGGGTCTCCTAAAAAAGGGGCAAGGTTATTCCTACTCTGAAACTGGGTTACCCTATCCCCCTTCTATCACCGGCTCAAGGGACTTCGAGCTCACTTTAATGTCAAAGTGATTCGATTACCATTCTAACTCAACACTGGTCATCGACGCAATGCATGAACGGGGCTTTTGTTCTAATAACCCCTATCTAGGCTTCCTTTCTGGTCCTTGTCAATGAAAGAGCAATTTGCCTTTCACCTTTTTTCTACACTTTGGTCACGCTTTGGCCACGTCAATTATCGACTCATCCTTAAACCCAACCAACTTCAACATTTTTTTCAAACCAGCCTCGACATTTCCAACATGACATCAGGCATCATCCTTGTCCTTTTCGCATAGTTTCTATGGACACCAATACCCATGGAAACTACCGACCAGACCCAATTTATGTTAAGCATAAACCAATACTTGTTGAAGCATAAATAGACCTTCTATTCATTTTTAGCATACATCCATCACGACTATGGAAACTTGCTAGGGATGAAAGCCTCTCGACTAATGTGACATCTATAGCATCATCTTGCCCTCATCATTTTGACACATGACCACATCCAATCATCGATCAATCTTTTCCCTTCGTCCGAACTACATTGGTCTGAGGCCCTACGACCAGGGCTATGTAGGCAGCACTCAGATAACACATCTTCTGAGGTTAGCTCGACCACCCCCGTTTATTTGTCTCTGTGATGGACAAACCTTCTCTTCTTTGACTCTTATCACACCCAACTTCGTCAACTTTGACCAAGACCAATCATTCTCTTTGATCAAGACCAATCATAGACCTCTGACCAAGACCAATCATCGACTTTGACCAAGACCTATCAATCCCTCCAACCCCCCCTCCCTTTTAGGGAGAACTACATCGGCCTGAGGCCCTGTCACCAGGGCTATGTAGGCAGCACTCAGATAACATGTCTTCTGGGGTTAGCTCGGCCGCATCCTTTCGTCTATCCATCCTCTTGACCAATGACCATTGGCGATCATGCCTATCTCCTTCGACCTCGACCACTTCCAAGACAATGTTGCCTTGGTTGTTTTTGCGTGTATGCTATTCCACGGCTGGTTAGCAGAATTGTCCGCAGACTTTTTTTTGACCCTTCACAAGTATAGGATCGTGAGCCAGTTGATCCCCACTACTTGTGACTTTTTCGTGTTTCTGGGAGCACTTCCTGAGCCCTGGATACCTGGGACACGATGACCATTTGGAGCTTCAGCTTAGATTGAGTAACCCGATCAGCAGACGACTAAATGCTGGGGCCTGGTTACTTCAATTTTGGCACTCCTTGACCCTTGACCATGCGACAATTTGACCCGACTATCCCGTGACGTGGTATACGCGCAATCATGACTTTTGCAGTGTTTTCACTCACCTCTCTCTTTCTCATTCACCTTTTGTCAAATCAGCACCCGACATCAGGTTCCTTCTCTTGACTCCTGCTTTGAGGGGGAATACATCATCCTTCACCTAGGGCAACCACTCCCTGTTTTTGTCTTGCAGTTCGTTCAGAACAACCAACAAGACAAAAAGGGGCAAATGTAGACACCGCAAACGTGTCTGCACCTTGGTTCTCCCCCTTGGCCCTTTTTTCCCACCTAGTCCTCCTTGGTCCCTAACCCACCTAGGGCTTATTAATTAGAAATTAACATCTATTTTTAATTAAATTAGGCCCCCTTTCCACCCTACCCTTGCCACCTTAGATCCTCCCTTGAATCCCTCCACCTTCCCCCTAGCATTTATTAGGCCAAATCTCACCATTATATCCCCCCTCATCCATTTTGGCATCCTCGTGACCGTTCTGCCCATGACCCCTCGCTCGGCGGCGTGCAAGAGTGGGCAGAGGCTATTTTTAGCCTCTGTACCATCCTGCGACCGCCGACGTCGGCGACCCTTCGGCCGACGTCGACGAAACTGCCGGCGTTGGCAGCCTTCATTATCCCCTTCTGCATCCGTTGCACCCCCTGGACTCTTGAGCTCGAAAACGGATTCTCTTGACGCTTTGGCTTTGATCTCTCCTCTGTCTTGACCTTGTGCAATAGCAGCAATAGGTGAAAAGGCCCTGGATCAGCATCTTCTCCTTGCAGCAACTCTTCTGTGGCTCTAGCAACATCTTCTTCTCTCTTCATTCAGTAAGCTAAAGGTAAGCTAGTCTGGGTTTGTTATTTCATTTTATTCATTCATCTATATTCTATTGTCTTTTGCTCCCTCTGTCCTTCCCCCTTGAGAGGCTGCAAAGCCTTCTCAGGCCCCATCCTCTGTGAATCCTCCTCTTCCCTGTCCTCTGTGTCTCTTTCAACTTCCTCACCCCTCTGCCAAAAAGACCTTGCAACAGGTACCCAACCCAAACCAGGCCACTCCCCAATCCATCCAAACTTGTCCCCGTTCAGTCTCAGACCCGTCCACAGTCCAGCAAGCAACCCAGACCCGACTACAGGCCACAACCCCGACCGACGCCGGTCACTTCCCCAACCGACGTCGGCAGGATAGCCGACGCCGGCAGATCAGATAACCGATGCCGGCGACATTTCCGACCTCGGCGACTGTCTTCAGCCCAACAGCTCTTTCAGGTAATCATTTTGTTTGCTTCTTTCCTTTCTACTTTCTTTGTCATTTCTGTATTCTGGCATTCTGTCTTTTATCAGTCACTTATCTCATCAAAACAGTGGGTTGACCTTCCTTAAGGAAGTTTTTACACTTCTGGGAACAAGCCTTTTGCTTGGCAACCCACTGCCTATCTGTCTAACGTTTTTCTTGTCCTAGTTTCCTTTTTTTTCTTGCAGGTGTCATTCCTCCATAGCCAAAGAGGAGTGCTCACAAACGTCTGGATTTACGGTGCGCAATCTTTAGTCCAGGTACTTCCAAGCCTTGTCCATTACTTTCTTTTAGTTTCTTTCTTTTTAGTCTGAAAAGCGAAATTTGAGGTAGAAACACCCAGGCCCCCAAACCTTTTTGGGCTACAAACAACCTCCCACTTAATAAGGCTCCACTTCATTGATGATAAGTTACCAACCCATAAGAACTATCTTGCCAAGGAATCAAGGTCCTTGACAAAACTCACTAGTGCTACCTATATCATGCACCTATAAAGAGGAAGAGCCTACACCACTGATTGAATCAGTTGGACCCGACCAACAAAGGACAACCACCAATGGGTCCAGTGATTCACCTTGGCTCAGAACTTGTTCAAAATCCCCTAACATGATTCCTTGGACTGCCTTCCTATAGAGATAGGTATCCCAATATATAATAATGGGAGGCTTCCAATTTGGAACTGAAGAATATCAGCCACTCTTCGTTGAATGGGTGGTGGAGTGTTAAAGAAAAGAATGGAAGACTTGTCCTCATTATTTACCTATCCTGAGGCAGCTAGCTAAGCATCCAAGCCTTTATGAATATTAGCTACCTCCCTTATAGTAGCCATGCCCATCAAAGCTGCATCATCCACAAACTATAGGTGAGATAGAACCAGAAGGCCACCTCCCCATTTCTAGCCCTAAATAATGCCATCATCAACATTCCTTTTAAACCATCCTAGACCTTCTGCCAAAAGAAGAAATAGGTAGGGAGATAAAGGGTCACCTTGCCACAAACCACGTGAGGCCCCAAAGAGATTAGAATGCTCCTCATTAACCAGGACTAAGAAAGAAGTCAAATTCACATAGCTCATAACCCATCGGATCCAATCTTCCTCAAAACCAAAGGCACCCAAAACCTTCTGAAGAAAGGACCACCGAACCCTGTCATATGCCTTGGACATGCCCAACTTAATAAACATAGCCTTCTCCTTAGACTTGGTCATGGAATGGATAGCCTTTGTAGCCACCATAATCCCATCCAAAATCTGATGGCCCTCCATAAAGCCACTTTTCTCCTCTAAGATCAACACAACCAGCCACTTTTTTAACCTTTCAACAATCAGTTTAGATATAATTTTATAAATTACATTGCAAAGGGAAATGGGATGAAATTGACTTAACCGATTAGCCCTCTCCCCCTTGGGAATGAGAGCTAGGAATGTAGAGTTTAGGGCCTAGAGCATTTGCTTGTTATTCTGGCATTCTTGTACCATAGCCAATAAATCGAATTTGATAATTTCCTAGGATTCTTGAAAGAATTCAATCAAGAAACCATCTAGACCTAGAGCCTTCCCTTTTTACATATTGAAAATAGTCTTTTCTAGTTCCTCTAAGGATATTGGTCTCATCAGATGCTCCTTCATTTTTAAAGAAACTAAAGAAGGAATACAGGAGAGTACCTAAGCCTCCTCATCCTTTTCCCCTTACCATTCCTCTTTGAATAAAGAAGCAAAATATTGCACTGCTTCATTGCAAATATCTTGTGTAGAAGAGATAACCTCTCCCATATCCATCACCAAAGATGTTATCACATTACCATGTTGTTTGGCTCTTATCAAATTAAAGAAGAAGGTGGTGTTCTTATCCCCCTCCTGCAGCGACTCAATCCTAGCTTTATGCTTCAAAAATATTTCCTCTCTCAGCAAAAAGTCAGACAGCCCCTCCTCCCTAATCAATCTGGTAATGTCATTTAACTCCATTTGTGCCTCATTTTTCTCCTAGAAGATGTTCCCAAAGCTCTGATGATTCCACAATTTGAGCTGGTACTTAATGAATTGGAGGAGCTTAGCAAAAATATACATTACTGTACTAGTAGTTGGCCTACCTACTCTCCACCATTCAGCAACTCATCCAAATAGGTCTGGGTCCCTGAGCCACATGAGTTGGAACTTGAAAGGCAACTTCTAAGGGAAATGAGCAAAAGAAATGGTGAGCTTAATGGGCTAGTGATTTGAGCCTCTCCAATCTAAAATCTCAAAGCTTGAAGACCACAAGCTGCCCACCCAAAAATAAGAGGTCATAAATCAATCTATGTGTTTGGCAATACAGCTGACACCCACCCTTCTATTGTTCCAAGTGAACCAACCATTACATGGCTTAATGTCCACTAGATTGAGTGATAAAATCTTGTCTTGGAGCAAGATGGAAGATAGATCCAATTTTGCATTACCTCCCCTTTTTTCCATTAAGTACATAATAACATTAAAGTCACCAGCCACAATCCATGGCAGGTAAGGAAATACACTGCAAACCAGTTGAATATTATTCCAAACAAGAAGCTTACCTTGGAAATATATAGGGGCATAGACATTCAAAAAAATAACATACTTGCCTAACTCAATGCATAAGGAAACCATAGATAAGGACGATCTAAAGGTGGTCCAAGACACCAGTTGAAACTTACGTGGGTTCCAGAGACAAGCCACACCTCCCATAGACCCCTAGGCACTGATGCACTAACATAGACCTTGCCTCCATAGTTTAGGTGCAATACTCACCATGTAATCCACTAAAACCTTAGTTTCCAAAAGAAAGAGGATATCCAGACATTGACTCCTAACTAATTCCCAAACAGCTTTTTATCTAGGACTACTATTCATGCCCCTTACATTCCAAGAAATAATAATCACTTCAGAAGAGGCAAGAAGTGGGAATCTAAGGTCTTAACTAACCCTAACTCAACCAAATTTTCCCCAATCATCTTTATCCTCTCCATGTCCTTCTTCCATCCCAATTTAACACTTTTCTCTATAGCCCCCTTCTTACCATCCTTTTGAAGAATGCCCAGGGGAGGAGGAGCTTTACCTCACTTATCTATCTCTATAGCCACTGTCCGTGTTGGAAAATCCCCAACCTCTACTCCCTATACTAGATCAGCATTTGGTTCAATAATTTTCTATTCCCCTACCTACTCATCCATGATCATAGGTAAGATGGCTTCCTCATAAGGCACCGAGTGAAAAATGGAAGATTTTCCCTCCATTCTAGACCCCCCCATAAGCTGCTCCACACTAATTAATCCTGGGTTAACTTCTTTTTGGCCCAATTCATCCAATACCTCAAACTTATTAAAATAATCCTCATCTTGTCACTCCATTAAGGACCTCTTATGACCTCTATTTTGGCTTTGGGCCTTAACCTACACAAAACCCTTAGGATCCTTGCTAGCACCAACTCCATACTTCCTCCCTTTGTTAGCACCAGTGGTGCTACTTGGAGGAGGTGGGGGTGGGGGTTGTTGTTCTTCCAATTTGGCCTTCGGGCACCTTCTCACCAGGTGTCCATACTCATGGCAAAGGTAGCATTTGAAAGGAAGTGTCTCATAGTCCAATTGTTGCACCCAGGAGTATGAACCCACACACATCTCCACCGTGTCTGGCAAAGGTCTACTCAAGTCAATTTCCATGCAAATTCAAGCAAAAGTCATAACTTTCTTACCTAAGGTTTGTGTTAAATACCCCATTGGCTTTCCTAGCATTGAAGCTATCATCTAAAGAACATCCTCTTGACAACATTCTATAGGCATTCTGGGTAAATGAACCCACACTGGAACCTTATTTGGTAGTTCCTCAATAGGATTGAATCCAACAGGCTAAGGTTTCACAAAAAGCCCAACCTGATTATAAAAATAAGGTCCACCCTCAAAAACCCTATTTTTATCAGCCAAGCATAGGAATGTAACCATGAAGAAATTGTTTGCTAGCAGTGTAACCTCCATCTCACCCTCTAGCTCCCACACTCTTCAAGCCCAACTCTCCAGAAATGGTAGGGAGACTCTCAGTCCCAAAAACTTGCAGTATAGTAAATGCTTGGAGTAGTACTCCACATCTTCCACAATCATATCAAAAGGGATTATCTGTTTGGGTCTCTCCTTGCATCACTCAAGGCATCCATTAATCTTTGTTATACTTGATCCCCTCATCGAGCTCACATCCAAAACACTTGGAGTCTAGCTAAAAACTACTTTTTCAAATATCCTGGCTTCCATTCCCTACGTATTCATGCCCACCACTTCTCTAAAACTCCTATCCAACACAGCCTTAAAAGGCTCAATCTAAGCCATAGTCATGCCCTTCTTGAATTAGTCCTCCACTATTATGACCGCCTCACTCTTCCTTCCTTCTCCAAGCAACCTTCCCTCTCCTACACAGCCCCTAAAATTGCAGACACAAGCCAGGGCATGACTGCCCTAGCTTGGCAACGAGTTGCAAACCCCATCCATTCCTGCCTTTTCTCAATTATCTCAATGTTATTTAACTAAATTATAATTAATTTCATGATTATTATTATGCACACTTTTGCCTATTTAAACCCAAATCAAATTATTTGTTAGCACATTATTAATTCTATTAATAAAATAATAATAATAACTATATCAAAATTATTATTATTATTTATATATAATTAAGTCCTTAAGATGACTTTTATGAGTACTCACTTCCTTAACAACATTTATTTTATGCACTTTATTTATCATACTCACTGAATAATAATTATAAAGTAAAGAATTAAAATAAAAAACCTATCCACTTCATTATCTTCTTCAAGTTAAAAATAGGTAAATAGAAATAACTTTATAAAAATGTTTATGCCTTGAGTGAAATTTAATCCTATAAGGATGCTTCGATGTTTTAATTTTTAGATTCTTATCATATGGTGGAAACAAACTTACATTCACCTCTATTTATAATCTTACACTTGATAAGCTATTATTGGTGATTCTTCTCTTTTATTAGTCCCAGGTTGAGACACTATTAAATTATACAAGGGAGAGGTAATTGTTTTTTGTATTTACTTGATATATTTGTTAATTTATCTCCATATACTAAATATATCATTCTTATGGATGTCACATAATGGGAATTTATCATCATAATTTAATTATTAGAGACTTACAAGATACTAAAATGGTTTTTTATTTAGGTAATTTTAATCATATTTCTCTCTTGTACCACATTGATCAATTTTAACATCTGCATGATCCTCATGCTCCTATTACATGTGGTGGTTCTTTGAGAAAATTATGACATGAGATATTTATCCATCTCAACTTCAGGTATTTGTAAAAATAAATAACTAAAAATATTGTCAAGGGTCTTACAAAAGTGTGATTTAAAGATGGTGTTTTTAATGTTTTGTTATTTACAAACACGAAAGAGAAAAATCAATACAAGAAAGTATTATGGATTTAGATTTATACTTCATTTTTCTCAAAGTGACTTGATGCCTTTTCTTAAGACATAATTTTATAGGTAACATATATGCTCACATACATTAATGAATTTTGGATGGGAATTGGTGTATGATAGTCCCAAATAAATGGCTTACACTAGGTTGTGAAATACTTCAAAATTTATTATACACGTGTGTACCCCGCTTTCCCAACACCCACACCCACACACATGAAAAAACTAATATATCAATTTATTTTTTAAAGTAATAAAATAATTAAAATAAATCCACCTCAAAATTTAAATTTAAATTTTATAAACTACCTTCCAAAATATGATACAAACCTATAATTGCAAAGGTAAATTAGTAAAATGACAAAATATCTTTATTATGCAATCCCTATGACAAATAAGAATAAGCAAATATTTGGGATTCTAATATTTCTCTTAAATTTAAATATTTTAATACTTGTACTCTATTTATAATATTTGAAGTGAGTTGAGTGGGTCAACATTTGGTAATGTGAAAAATAGATATTTCCCCTATGGATGGTACATGTCCATGTGAAAAAATCCCACATGAGGTTCTACATAGACAATAGCCATGTATTAAGATACATATAAAAATATGAAAATTTTATATATCAGATTTAGATATGTTTATTATAATTTTAATCACCCATGTGCATACCTAACATGGGTTAAGATAACATTAACTAGGTTTACTTGAGTCAAGCTTACAAAAAATAATATTAAAAAAGTTTATCTTATAAATATTTCAACACTAAATTTTTTCATACATGTTAATTAGGGATTTATAATATTCATCCTAATCTCATTATCATTGTAATTTCCATCATTATTATCATTAGTATCATCATCTTCATTACCAACTGACATTGAAAAATAATGTTTGAGATATGTTTGAAAAATATTTTATAATATTTTTTTACATATACCAATTCTTTTTAAAAAATTATAATGCCTTCTCTATAAACCCATTTTAAGAATATCATATAATCATTGGAGTCCATGAGACTACACATATTTGAAGTATTTAAAAAAAAAAACTCACATGCATTTTGTGTGCTTCGACATTATCCATACATGTTTATTAGGTATTCATCATCATCATTCTAATTGTTTTCATCATTATCATTGTCCTCATCATCATTATTTTTATCATAATTAACATCATATTATTAAATACTAACCATAAAAAGACACATTTCAAATATATGGTACTTATGAAGGCTTTTGGGACCATTTATCTCCAAGTTTTCATATTTCAAATGAATGGAAAAAATTAATTGATTCTCAAATATATAATAATAATATTTTAAATATATATAATTGGTTCATTGAAAATTTATGAAAATTTATAAAATTTGTTATTTTATATCATTTTTTATTTATTTGATAGGGTAAAATTAGCAAGTTCTATAAGGACCTACAAGCTGAGTTTAGATAGAAGTCTAATAAAATGAAGTAAAACCCAAGGGATGAAAAACACAATAAGACATAAAAATAAAAAATCTAAATAATTTATTTATATTAAAATAAATATTATTTAAATTTATATTTCTTATTTTTAAATTGATTCAACATTAAATTCTATAGTATTACTATTTTTTATTGGTAATGATAATCTAAAATTATTTGTGTCAAAAATATAATTATTTAAACTTTATATAAATATAAATAATACACATTTAGTGTGATAAATAATAGTATTTTAAATAAATTATCATTGACAAGAAATTAATGGATTCAATTTATAATTATTCCTAATCTTATGCACACTTCCTCATGTATTATACCTTGTCTATTTGATAAACTTTTAGTGTCACTCCCTCATCATATTTTCCTCTTGTCTTTCAAGAATAATCTATATTTTCACATTTAAATATTTTTATTATCTTCCATCCTCTAATTTTCTACACAAATTTAGGAGTGTATCCTAATAGAGATCATGAAACATACACTTGAACCACAAAAGTGGAAATTTGTCCTTCACCCTTACTAAGAAACACTAATATCTTCTCAAACCACATGTTTCATGTTCACCCTTGAACTGGTAGGGTTTTATAAATACTTTGAATCCTACCACCTTTTTATTTAGATATGACATAAAAATCCTATGGACTTTTAGGCTCTATATATGTCCATTATTTTAGAAGATTACATAATTATCTTCCCTTTAAATTTGTAGATAAATTTCCAAATATGACATATATTTATTCATTTTTTATTTGATATGGTAAAATCTAGGTTTTATCAGGACTTGGAACTATGAGAGTACATTACAGTAATTTTAATAGGCCAACTAGGATCGAGATGTCAAAAAAAAAAAAATAGTACTTAGAATAAAAATAAAAAACTAAAACAAAACTAAGAGGAAGGTACCTCATGAGGATCATTAGTAATAGTAGTGTCCTCCATCAGGATGATAGGTTTGCCTTTTGATACTTTGGCCATGTATAGTTTTTGGGGCCTTCTGCCACTTCTCTGGGGAAGATCATTTTGGGTTGATTCCTACATTTTACCCACAAAGGAGTTTTTTTAGGGGGGACCCCCCTGGGGGAACCTAAAAAGGCTTTTAAGACCTTGGGATATTTCACAACAGTGGATTGGGGGGGTTGAATAGACTGGATAAATGTCTAGATAGTATCCTCAGATACCCTATGAAGTTCATTCCAATCTTAGATAAGCTTAGCTAGGCTAAACCCTACTTGCTATACCCTTGAGTTGAAATTTTTTAGCAATTATCTATTATTTTCCAACTCCTCCATTACTATGGCCTTACCTTTCCATTCTGAACTAATAGGAGTCCCAATTTCAATGGGTTTAGGCTTGGGGATTAGAAGCAGTTTGAGAAGGAGGTCATCAGGGGAGGATTAGGATAAACTATTTTAGGGGGATTATATAGAGGGAAGGTGGGATCCCTCAATGGGGTCTTTCACTAGGGAGTCTTCCTAAAAAAAGATCCCTTAGGGGGATCTTCTGACCTAAAAGGGCCTGATCATGTTTAACAAGCAGGAGTATTAAACCTTGTTGAAGAATGGGATTTATATCATTTACTTGGTGGGGTAGAATGGTACTTTCTAGGGACTTGAGTAGGAAATATGAAAGACTAATTTTAAACCCAATAAAGAGATTTAGGAGTAAGAAATGGTGTGAAAAAATTAAAGTGTACTTACCTTCCAGAGTCATGTAGCACATGACCTGAAGGTAGATATTAGGCCAATAACATGGAAGGTCGGCTCATGAGAAACCTTTCTTGTCAGTCTATATGAAATCATTCATTCTAAAGAACTACTATAGGGATTATTATTTCTTTGACTAGTCATTAAATTCCTTAGCACTTGTGTAGGACATACTTGTGGCATCATTGATTAATTCCTTTGAGATGTTAATGGTGATGCCTCACATGGTGACCTTCTACTTTATCCAGACTTCTACAAAATCTCGGGCCACCATGGCATTGTGCTTAGTTATGCACTCCATAAACTCTATGATTCCTCCCTTTTTGAGTTTCTTCTAGACCTTCTTTTGCTTATGGACCTCTTTTCATGATGTGGGTTTTAAGCAGTATTTGTCAACACCCATTGCTGTTGGAAGCATAGAGATGGAGTGAATGTTAAGCACGAAATATACTGAGAGGGAGGGGGTGAATTAGTATATTATATATCTTATAAAACTTTCCCTTTAACCAAATTCCACTTAATCAAACATTCACAATATGCAATAAAACTCACATAATAAACATCACATAAGATAGAGAGAGACACCAGATATAACGTGGAAACCAATGTGTGAAAAACCACAGAGAATCAATCTCAAATACATTCATGAGAACAACCCCACATGAGCACCATACCCCTTTGCCAAGTACAAACCTCAGCTAAAATTCATGAGCACCACCCCACAAGAGCTTCAAACCCCTTTGCCGAGCACCAACCCAGCTATCATTTGTGAGCACCAACCCATAGGAGCACTAACCCCTTTGCCAAGCACCAACTCAACAACAATTCATGAGCACCAACCCATACAAGCACCAACCCATAGGAGCACCAACCCCTTTTCCAAGCACCAACTCAGCAACAATTCGTGAGCACTAACCCATAGGAGCACCAACCCCTTTATGTATACCACACACCTATCTCTTAATGTTGCTATATCAACAAATGATAGATCAATACAACATCACCTTCCTCTCTCTCAATTTTGCTCTGCTAAGCTAGATATAACAAATACAAATCATCTCTCATAATTGCTCTTCTAAGCTAGATATTACAATATCAAATCAACCTCTCACTACCAAATTTACAAATGGCTAATCAAGCCTTTATTTATAGCTTTCCAAATGACCTTTGGCCTTGCCCCTTTATGACCTCTCATTCCTCATGGAAAATGGCACCAATCTTGGATGACCCTTCATATCCAAGCATTTGAAAAGTCATGTGGTGACCCTTCATGACCAAAAACATCTTTCCCACTTTTGTCCTTATCTTTGGTGACTTTTCATATTCCTTTAAGTGTCCCTTCATGAGAAATTCGCCCATAATTTTTTGTCTTCACTTGGTGACTCTTGGTATTCCTCAAAATGACTCTTCATGGGAAAATGTGTCCCATCCTTCTTTTGTCTTTATCTCGTGACTCTTCATCTTCTCCATGGGCCCTTATTTTGTCTCATATGCAACCAAAAATATATTCGTTAATATTAAATAAATATTAACTCATATTAGCCAATATAAATAACATTAAATGCAATGGGACCTTTATCACCAATAATACTAAAACTTTGACATCAATGACAATATTTCCAACAATCTCCCCCTTTGTCATTGATGGCAACCTCAATCCTGAAAATGCCATATCCTGTCACCTGCACATACCATCATCTGAAAACATACAGTAACTCCCCCTTACTGTAGCAACATGTACCTATTCCCTGTACCTATTTTTTGCACCTATACCTATACCTGTTATTCTCCCCCTTTGACATCAATGGCAAAGGTCCTACCTGGAACTAACACTTAACTCCCCCTCACTTGATGCTGAACATCAATGGTAGGAAGTAATAGAAATTACTCCCAACTCCTCTCGCTGATCTTTGAATGTATCCTTTGATTGTGCCTTTGAGAAGATATCTAAAAATACATACACATTTCTCCCTATCCTTTAAGCATCTGCAATCAACTCATTTGAATCTTTTCTTCCAATCTCACAACCCTCTTTATGAAACTTTAATGTATATCCTTGATCACATATTTAACTAACACTCAACAGATTATGCTTAAGAGCTTTTACATATAAAACATTCTTAGTCTTAAGTCTACCATAATCCAAACTCAAAGTACCTTTTTTGGCTATCTTGGCAGTGGTTTTATCTCCAAACCTTACTGTACCACCATTAATCTTCTTTAGAGAAATGAACTTACTTTTATCACCTATCATATGCCTCGAACATCCGCTATCAATTAACCATGGCTGATCTTTACCTCCCACATGTAGAGCTATCTGCAACATCATAGAATCTTCATGTTGTTTCTTTTGCCATGAACATGTCTGAACCTTCTCCCTGATGAATGGAGCTTTGAAACTCTGATTCTTCTTCTTGAAGAATGGAGCTTTGAAACTCTAATCCTTTTTGACTGACTCAAACACACTTTTGCAATACCAAGCTATGTGTTCGAGGTTGTTACACTTGTATCACACTATGGTCTCTTCATTAAAGCTTGATAGAGGAGCAAAAGAGTTGTGGCTTCTGCTTGACTCTACTTGACTTTCCTTTTCCTTATTTCTAAAATTGTTAGCTCTTTTTCTACATTCTACTTTCTTGTGACCATATCCATTACAATAAAAACAATAGCCATAAAAATGAGACCTGTCTATATATCTCTGACCTGATTGCCTTTTGTAGCTTTGTTCTCTCTAGCCTTCTTTGTTTGGAATGTCCTATGTATTCTTCACTTCTCCCCTTTCTATTTCCTCTTGTGTCAGAGCTTCAGCATAGCTCTTTTTCTTTTCAAAACTAATCCCTGTCTTATCTGTATATGCTTTTCGACTTTCCAACATCTTATTCAACATGTTAGTGCTATCTTCAAATTTTGAATCACTGATTGCTTTATCACTGACTGCTTTCTTAATATCTTCTTTTAAAGAGGCAATTTTAATAACATACCTTTCACAATATTTTCTTGCTATTTCCAACTGTGCTGTGAGATCTTCTTCATTCTTCTTGGCCTCTTCAAAGTGTGCTTGTAGATCTTCAATCATTTCCTTTGACTCTTGTTCATTTTTCTCAATCTGGTGCTTTAACCTTCGATTCTTCTTCTAAATAGCTTCTAACTCTTCTAGGGCACAATTGAGTTCTCCTTCCATATCTACTTCAGCTTCCTCCTCTTCTTCTTCTTCATCATCTTCATGTATGGCCATGAATAGAATCTCTTCATCTTCTAAATAGCTAACTCCACTATCTTCAACTGAGCTAGGGTCCTTAGAATACAGGCTCTTCTTCTCGAATCCCTTCTTAGATTTGCCTTTGAAATTCTTCTTGTATGTAGGCTTTTCTTCTTCATCATCTTTAACCTTATCTAGGCATCTAGCTAAAAAATGTCCAATCTTCCCATAATTAAAACATTTAAAAGGTAATTTTCCTTGATATTTACCTGTTCCTCTTTTTGGCCTGTGAATGAAAAGTGCTTTGTTGTCATCTTCATCATCACTAGAACTATCACTTGATTCTTGAATCTTAGCTTTCTCCTTCTTTGATGTCTTGAAAGCTACTTCTCTCTTTGAGGGTTTATCTTGTTCTATCCACATCTCATATGGCATGAGAATACCATGAAGCTCATCCATCTTTAGCTTGGCTAAATTCTTCATTTCCTCGATTGTCAAAACCTTTGCATCATATCTCATTGGTAGAGATCTCAAAACCTTTTACACCACCGTTGACTCTTCCAATGTTTCTCTAAGACCTTGAATCTGATTTACTATCTAATCAACTTGCAAGAGATAACTTGTTATATCTTCTTCTTCTTCCATCTTCAGACTTTCAAACTTCCTTCTGAAAGTCTGCAACTTAGCTTACTGAACCTTTCCATCACCTTTGTAAATATTCTCAAGTTTTACCCAAGTTTCATGAGTATATTTACATTGCATAACTTTAACAAATTTAGATTCACATAAACCACATAAAATAGCATTTAAAACTTTAGCATTATATTCACTTGCCTTCTTTTTTGCTTGAGTAATTGTAGGTGTCTGTGGCTCTTCATATTCCACCACTGATTTCCATATGTCGAATCCAAGGGCCATCAAATAAACTTTCATTCTCATGCTCCAAAAAGAATAATTCATCCCATCAAACAAAGGTGCCTTCTTTGTAGAAAATCCTTCCTGTGACCCAGCCATTGTGCTTTCCCGATCTACCTTCAAGCTGTAAAACTTTTCAAAAAGGAACCTGCTCTGATACCAATTGTTAAGCATAGAATATATTGAGAGGGGGGGGTGAATCAGTATATTATATATCTTATAAAACTTTCCCTTTAACCAAATTACACTTAATCAAACATTCAAGATATGCAATAAAACTCAAATAATAAACATCACATAAGACAGAGAGAGACACCAGATATAACATGGAAACCCAATGTGGGAAAAACCATAGAGAATCAATCTCAAATATATTCATGAGAACAACCCCACAGGAGCACCATACCCCTTTGCCAAGTATAAACCTTAGCTACAATTTGTCAGCAGCACCCCACAGGAGCTTCAAACCCCTTTGCCGAGCATGAACCCAGCTATCATTCGTGAGCACCAACCCACAGGAGCACTAACCCCTTTGCCAAGCACCAACTTAGCAACAATTCATGAGCACCAACCCACAAGAGGACCAACCCCTTTGTGTATAACACACACCTATCTCTCAATGTTTCTATCTCAACAAATGATAGATCAATACAAGATCACCTTCCTCTCTCTCACTTTTGCTCTTCTAAGCTAGATATAACAAATACAAATCATCTCTCATAATTGCTCTTCTAAGCTAGATATTACAATATCAAATCAACCTCTCACTACCAAATTTACAAATGGCTACTCAAGACTTTATTTATAGCTTTCCAAATGACCTTTGGCCTTCCCCCTTTGTGACCTTTCATTTCTCATGGAAAATGGTGCCAATCTTGGATGAGCCTTCATATCCAAGCATTTGAAAAGTCATGTGGTGACCCTTCATGACCAAAAACGTCTTTCCCACTTTTGTCCTTATCTTTGGTGACTTTTCATATTCCTTTAAGTGTCCCTTCATGAGAAATTCGCCCATACTCTTTTGTCTTCACTTGGTGACTCTTGGTATTCCTCAAAATGACTCTTCATGGGAAAATTCATCCCATCTTTCTTTTGTCTTTATCCCGTGACTCTTCGTCTTCTCCATGGGCCCTTATTTTGTCTCATATGCAACCAAAAATTTATTCATTAATATTAAATAAATATTAACTCATATTAGCCAATATAAATAACATTAAATGCAATGGGGCCTTTATCACCAATAATACTAAACCTTTGACATCAATGACAATATTTCCAATAGTGGGAGAGTTGAATTTTCTAAAATTGGTAAAAACAATTGGGGCTCAAATGGGTGGGAACACTTGCCAAAGTCACATAAAAATAATTAATCCCCCTTTATTCAATATGAATGCAGATATGATAAATTGGGATTTACCCTATTGATTTGAGGGTCTCCATGTGTGAAGGGATGATTATATTAAGCTACATTAATACCTTCAACATGGATGATGTTATGCACATTTGGGGGGATGTTTCCTACATCATGATAGTTGGTTAAAAATATTTATTCATTCATAAGTATGACCTAATAAAAATATAAAAGTATTAATTTATTTAAACATGCCTTTGCATGTTATAGTCAATAGGTACTACAAAAAAAAATTATAGTCATTATTGGAGGATAACAATTCATGGGTAAAGCTAAAGTCAAGGAAGCAAGAAATTTGAAGCAAGCTATTAACTTATATTCTTCTGCCTCCGGTCAGTTGATTAATTGGAATAAAAGTGTAGTGTTCTTTATTAATACCCCTATTCAGAGGTAGAATAAAATTGATAAAATCCTTGGATGCTCTATAGGATCTTTCCCCTCATCTAACTTGGGCCTTCCTCTTGGATTGAAAGTCCCTGATGCCTTCTAGGAGGATCTTATCAATAAATTTAGTAATAAACTTGCGGGATGGAAAGGAAATATTTTAAGTCAGGCAGGAAAGTTAACCCTTCTTAAAGCTAGTCTTCAAAGTATACCTACTTATGCATTAGGTCTGTTTAGAATACCTACCAAATTTGCAGAGTCTATTGAAAAAGTCCAAAGAAATTTTCTATGGATTGGTACTGAGGAAAAAAGGAGGATGCCTTTAATTGCTTGGGATAGCATCTACAAACCTTTCAGGGAAGGGGGCTGGGAATAAGGAAAATCAGAAGTATGAATATAACTCTCTTAGCAAAATTGGGATGGAGAATTTACCATGAAAATAAAGAGTGGAGTAATATATGGAAGCATAAGTATTTATTCAATGCAAAATCCCTTTCTGATTTCTTTTCTTACCCTGATGTAATTTGCCCCTCTTCCATATGGGGGGTTGTTCAGGGAACCAAACAAATTTTAGAAAAAAGATGTTCCTGGAAAGTTGGTAATGGACTCAAGGTGAAATTCTGGGATGATGCTTGGTTAAAAGATTACCCTTTGATAAAATATTTTCAAGATAAGGATGTAGTTGATCGATGTAAGCCAAGATATGGTATATTTGTAATTCAGTATTGGCAGAATAATTCCTAAGTGAATATAAATGATGTTGATCAAGCTTTCTATAATATACAATTATCCCTCAATGCTATCTCTCTTTATCCTTATCTTGAGGATAAGATTATCTGGCATGATGATCCTGGTGGACAATTTAAAGTTTCTACTATTTTTATTTCAAACGGAAATGGTAATCAACCTTTGTGGTCGTGTGCCTAGATCAAGGGGCTCATCCCCAAGATTAAAATCTTCTATTGGACTCTACTTCAAAATAAAATCTTGACTCTTGACAACTTGCAAAAAAGAGGAATAAATGTGGTTAATAGGTGTATTCTATGCAAAAATGGTTTTGAAGATAGAGATCATATGTTTGTGAATTGTTCTTATATGTAGCAAGTCTGGACTGAGATCCTTAATCTCTGGGGTATAGAATGGGTCCATCCAAAAAGTGTGGATCTATATTTTAAAAGTTGGAACTGTCCCTCTAAGAATCCTGATGTTCTTTTTTTATGGAAATTAACACTTCCTCATATTTGGTGGGGCATATGGAAAGAAAGAAACAATAGAATATTTAGAAGTAAAGAACTTCCAGGATGGGTGTTGGGTCAGAATATTATTAGAGCAATAAAGGAGAATTTTATATTATGGAGGGATCCTAATCTAACCTTTCAAATTGATAATCCCTTAAGATCTGAAAGGCCTAATTTGAAAACTGATAATCCAAGATTAGGTGTAAAATGGAATGTCCCCCCTTGTGGATGGATCAAAGGAAACTTTGATGGAGCTGATAAAGGGAATCTGGGAAGAGCAGGATGTGGAGGAGTCTTGAGAGATCATGTGGGAAATGTAATTAATGTTATTGTTATCCCTATTGGTAAGTTGAACAGTCATATTGCAGAAGCTACTGCAGCCCTTCATACCATTAAACTAGCTGTTGAGTCAAGATTTTCCAAATTATGGTTGGAAGGTGACTCCTTGAATATCATAAATATCCTAAATAACAAAAATTCAATTTCATGGTCTATTGAGGCAATGGTGATGGAAATTAAAGCCTTAATTCAAAAATTTGAAAAAGTGACCATAACCCATACTTATCGTGAAGCCAATGGGGTTGCTGATTGGATAGCTAATCATGCTATTCGACCAGGGCATAAGGTGAGATGGTAGGATGCATTAAATAAGCATGTTGATCTCAAAGTGCTTATTAATTATGATGCCATTCATTCAAAGGTGGGAAAGATCTGCCTAGAATAACAAGTTAATGATTTGGTGGAGTGGCCTCACGGTGGATAGATTACTTTCATTGAACAGGTACATTCATGAGAATGTAAAGCGGTTATCACATGTGCCAGAAAATAGGTGAGCTCCATTACAAGTTGAAAACAATTGGACTCATTGCTCAGTAAGTAGTGTTTGGGTGTTGCTGGAATACTGTATGGCCTACAAAATGAAAGGTGAATCGAGGAAGCAGGAACCTAAAAATTGTGAAGACTAGAAGGCAAAACAAGATGTTTGGAAGATTCTTCAGAGAGGGAAGGTTGTGAGTTACTTGGAGTGGATGCATGGTTCTAAACCCCACATAACAATGACATTCTTCAATATTTTGGGTTGACAATAGGGTAACCCTCCATGGTATCATGGTGAAGCTCACCGAGGAATTCATTGCAGAGGTCATGGGGCTTCCGATGGAGGGTATAAAATTCTCTAAGTAGACTAGTATATATAATGAGGCATACAACAAATTTCCAAAGATGGATGTTGAGGAGCAGCAGTTGGAAAAGAATGGAGATTTTTTCAACCTGGAGCAGATAAAAGGAATCTAGAGAGACGTCTTATGTTGAATTCGTGAGTATTTTATACTTGATGGTAGAAGCAAAAGAGTCCATAAATTTCATTTTGTCTTTCTTAATCATTTTAGACACAAAGTTAGAATCTCCTTCCCTTTCTACTTGCACTTCTCACTGCTTCAAAGTTTGTTTTCTCACAGAAAAAAGGAGTCTCGCCCTATATTGCATGAAGGATTGATTCTAATAATAGAGGGTTTCTGCAAAAACAATGCCATTGCCTCGAATCCTTATTCGGACAAAAATAAGGATTCACAGAGTAAGAAGAATGAAAATGTAAAGGGGAAATAAAAAGTTAAACCTAAATCCTCCAACATCAAAAAATAGATTGTTGATGAGGAAACTGAGTGGGAAAGCACAAAAAGTTCTAAGGAGGAGAGTATGGAGGAAGTGGAAGGGATGGATAGTGGGGATTCTAGCTCTAACATGGAAGGTAAAGATAAAAGTGAGAATGAAAAAGAAGGGGACACAATAGAGGAAAAAACACAACTAAAAAACTCTGATCATGAGGATAATCAGCAGGTATTGGGGGGAAGTGAAAAAGAAATGGATGTTTTATTTGAAAATCCAACTTCGAAAACAAAGAAGGAACACATGGTTCAGGATGCCTATCATGCAATGGAGAATAGAGAACAAGTAAAGGATGATCTTGTCCACAATGAAAAACCTGTTGATACTAAAGAATAGAAAAAAAATGGAAAGGGAGGATCAAACTGAAAAGAATGAAGTCAATCCAAAAGAGAACACTGAAGATTTTAGTGACATTTGGCAGAGTGATGGGAGGCTTCCCTTCATGAATTCGGCCAAATGCAAAGCAAATGCTATTCTTCAAGTTGACTCATGGATGTATAAGGAAATAATGGGCCTCAAGAAGAGAATGGAAATAATGGAACATAATCAAGAAGTTAATCGAAAAAAATCAATAATCTAGAAATGCAGATGAGAGATATTCCTATCAAACTTAAAGATTATGAGAATAATCTTACAAGGCTCATTAAGGAAAGTAGAATGATGATGGAGGAGGTTACTTCTAGCATATGTGTTACTACTGCAAACCTTAGAAAACGAGCTAATGAGGAAATACAATCTTTGGAGGGGCCCAGTAAGAGGACCAGACAGAGCTCAAAGAAGAAAGCTTTGCAAGAGGCTGCTATGTCGGCTGCAATATCCATATAGGACACTACTGTGATTGGAAAGGAAGCGGTGAAGATGATCTTGGAATTAGAAGAATAGGATCTTTCTGTTCATACTGTTATGGTCCTTATTATTGGAAGTTATAATTAGTTCAATTTTCTAGTTCTTTGTTTTCTAAATGAATTTGAGTTTTTAGGTCTCTGTAAAACCTAGGGTCTTTCTTTTGATGAACTTGATTAGTGCTTTTAGGTCCATGTAAAACCTATTTTTGATACTGCTCAGCAGTAGGTGTTAGGTTTGTTTTTCCTATGGGGCATTATTGTAATATCCTTCTTCCTTTGTTTTTGGGTTTCGGGGTCTCTTCAAAACCTGTTTTTAGCTTAATCTAAAAGAATTCATGGACATATTTTAAAAATAGAAAAACACTAAAAAAAGGAATCATGTGAAAATATTATATATATATTAATATTTTAAAATTTTAATCCCACATGCTCAAGTGGGTGATTGATCATAAATGGAACTTGACCATGTAGGGCCAAAAGTGTTGGCCTTACATGGTCAAAATGATGTTTGATCATATAGGGCCAAAAAATTTAGACCCACATGGTCAAGTGAATATTTAACCATAGATGGCCAAGAATATTGGTTTTCCATTTTAAATTTACAACATTACCTTATTGGACATTAAAAAAAAGTAAAACTCAATACTTCATATTATAATTAAATAAAATTAAAATGATACAAATCACCTTTTTATGTTTTTACATTTTTTTAAATATCATAAGCAAATTTATAATTGAAATAAAAATACCATGGGTAGTTTTTTTAATTCACCAAACTTTAAATCTTAACAAACACCTAAATATAACAAAACATTAGGTATGACACATATGCCCTTGATGAATATGATTAAATATGTATTATACTTGTATTATTTTTTAGATTGATATCAGGGCTTCACAGATCCCTTTCCCAAAAACATAGAGACAACAAAAAACTAAATGGCCTAGCTTGATAACATAATTATCAAGGCATATGACAAACATTAAAAACCAAACTTTCTATAACTAAAGTTTTTGATCTATATAACCATTTGATATACAATTAACTAGCTACATACTACTAATACACTAAATAATAAAAACCAACCAATTGAACAAAAATAACCTACTATTTCACAAATTTGCTTTTAGTCAAGTATTATTAACTCAATATATTTCCCAACATTATGAACCATCAGACCTATTTTCTACACCCTTGCTTTCTTTTATGACAAAGGAAATTAGACCATTTGAACTTGAGAACACTCGCCTAAATCTAGAATAACCAATTTAAAATCTTTAGTAGACATTGGGGTCATAAAATACATAAAATTTAAAAAATTAAACCTTTTCTTGTATATTCCCTATAATTTCACCAATTTCCTCTATTTTAGAAACCATGGAGGTACTTGGAAAAGGCCTCATGCAACACCACATGCTTACCATTTTATTACCTTTAGTCTATTTGAAGTCCTTTATTGAGATCACCATACTTTTAACTACAAAATGGGGATCAAAAATACTTTCACATATGGTATAAATACTACCCTAGAATCCTCCTTCCCACCCTCCCCTGAATAAGCTTCTTCAACCTCTTGAGCAAAGTTCATCAAAGAAATAATCTTTTCTTCCAAAATGCAAAACACTAATAAATAACAATGTTAAGACAATCCTCAATAGAAAATGGAAATTATTGAAATGGTCTTAAAGGTAAAGAATTTGAAGATGAAAGCAAACCCACCTTATGCTCAGGCCAAACAAAAAACTCCACCATTTCCTTAACCTGCTCCCACTCAAAAACAACTAGACACAGGTTGCTCTTAAAAAGAGCTACCAAATTAGAATTTAATCTCACCCTTTTACTCTTAGACAACACTTCCAAGCTCTGAATAACCTCTAAAGCATCCATCTCTTCAAGAATGGGTACCCAAAACACATTCATCAAACTCATTTTAGAAACACTTCCTATGAATTCCATCCCTCTAGATTTGGCCCCTACAAATCTCAAAGGCCATCCCATCGATTCCATGAACTCTGACTCCATGCTATGGAACCAACTATTATAGAAACCAAAAACCAATGCCCAAATGTAGTGACCAAATCATATATAATCATCTTCTCAAATAATTCACATAAAATACCATAAAGTCCCAATTAAATCTACCTACTTTCCATTATTATCTTCATCATCACCTCTGCCATCACTAAAAATCAATTAAATAGAATATCACTAGTTAAAACAACCCCATCACCCCTTTTTTTAATTTTTATTAAAACTTAATAAAATTAAAAATTAGAGGTATACCAATTCCACCCTAAAAAATCATGCCAGCCTTCTTTTTTATTGTCTAAGTTGGACACCTCTTCCTATTTAATTCTCATATTCGTTAAAAAATTTGCTTCTTGATTGCTTTCCTAAAATTAATGAGAACATCTCCAATTTTGAAATTGATTCAATTTAGGCCAAATAAGAGAGAGAATTTTATCCAATTTATAGGATTTGGCCTTTTGTCTGAATAAGGTCTGAATAACAACTTGAGAATTCCCATCAATTTCTAAAAATTATATACCATCATCTAAATCTAGCTCAATCCCTACTATTAAAGCCTAATGTTTATCTTTATTATTAGTTCCATTAAGCAGTTTCAATGAAATGACTCTTATTAAAGAGCCACTATAATATTTGATAACACACCCTACCCCTGAAGCTCTTGGATTCTCTCTATAAGTCCCATCAAAATTTAGTTTAAACCAACCTGGTTATAGATGAGTCTAGACTACTTCATCTCTTTTTATCTTTTTATTCTTATCTATTATTAACCCTTTAATGGGGGGGATTAATATTTTTCTAATTAGCACACATCTACATATCCCATTGAGTCAAAAAACCTTTTTTCCTCTTCATTTGCATTAAAATCACTTTAGAGATGGATAAATCCATTTCCCTTAAAATTACATGTAATGAATGTTCTATTTCTTCAAAGATACATGCATTTCTTTCTTTCCATATTGTCAATATTATAATAAGTAGACTACATCTCCACAAACTATAGAGTGAATGCTTCACATCACCCATAGGCTAGGAATAAAAGGCCTAATATAGAGTGGGAGGACAAGCCCAAGCCCAATTTAATTTATTACATAACTAGATCCATCACCAATTAGTAAAGGAAAAGTTAAACAATAGATGATTTATTGTTTCCTCCTCTTGTTTACACATAACATCTTGATAGCCATATAAATATGAATTTCTTGAGATGGTCCTATGTGAGAATGTGACTCTGTACTAATAACCAATCAAAATGCCCTAGTTTTTTAATCCCTTATTTACTTGAACACAAAAAATTCACCCAAGCCAAAGAATCATCCACTATTTCTACCATCTGATAATCTAGTTTTACTGTATAAACACCTATTTTTATTCCAATCTAATGTAATTTCTCTTATTTATAATTGAAAAATACTTTATTTAGCACCAAACTTTCTTCCAATACCCTTAGTTTGTGTTATGGGATTGAAAGATCCAAAAAACATTTCCACCTATAGTTTGGTCTCAACTCATTAAAATGAAGATCCAAATAATCTATCACCTTGGACCCCCAAAGATTTAAAACAAAACTTTGATTTCTATTCCTTTAAAATTTTCTACTAGAGGGCAATGCCCATTCTAAGAATCCTACTAGAAATCTTCTTAACTTCCATTATTTACTATCTAAGAAACATGTTGATAAATTATCAAACTACATTTTAGTAGCAAATTCCAAACATGAGAACCTCTGGGGGATTTTTCCATTGAGAAATAATCTTTGATAACTTAGAACCAAGGTATTTGGCCCTATGGAGTATGCACCATAGTGTATATGAATGTGTCACCATCATCCAATCTAATTTAGCCCCCAAGGCTAAATTTTAAATTTGAATATCTTTAATACTTGCTCCACCTCTTTCTTTCCTTTTACATAGCTTTTGCCATTTCATCAATGGAATTTTTTTATTCTCTCAAATCCCTTGCTAGAAAAAATATTTCATAATATTATTCAAAGTTTTAAGCACTTGATCTGAGGGATGAAACATAGAGAAATAATAAATAGGAAGAGCGCTAAGAACTACTTTAATCAAAGTAATTTTTCTAACCAGAGAGAGCCTCTTACCTTTCCAAGAAACTAGGTGGGCTTTAAATCTATTAATTAATTCTTTCCATAATTAGACTTTACCTACTGCTTTAAATAAAGGAAGCCCCAAATATTTTCTAGGAAGATTTTATATCTTAAAACCTAAGATTCTAGCCAAATTAATTTCTTCCCACTTCACACAATTGACAAAGTAGATTTTAGACTTACTTTCATTCACTCTTTTCCCAAAGGCTTCTTCATATTTTTTCAAAATCCTTTTTAACTCTACAACTTCCTCTAACACTACCTTCCCAAAGATAAAAGTATCACTTAAAAATTGATGATGAGTGATATTGTCCATACTGTCCACTATTTTAATGCCCTATAACCTACCACTAGCTTTAACCTCTCTTACTATTCTTCCCAATGCCTCAGTTGTCAATATAAAAAGGATTGGGGATAGGGGATCCCATTTCCTTAAGCCTCTATAAATTTCAAAGAAACCTATTAGACTACCATTAACTAACACAAAAAAATTGGGGGTTGAAACATAGTTAAGAACCTAATTACACCATTCCAAGTTGAATCCAAACTTATTGAGAATGTTAAATAAGAACCTCTAATTTACCCAATCATATGCTTTACTAATATCTAGCTTAATCATCCTACCTTTTTGATGGTTAAGCAATAGGGAATGAATAGTTTAATGAGCCACAATTATCCCTTCTTGAATATTTCTACCATGAACAAACCCAACTTGTTCTTTAGAGATCAATTTTTCTAGTAATGATTTTAGTCTATTAGCAATGGCATTAAAAATAAACTTATAAACTTTATTACACAAATCCATATATCTAAATTCACTGAAGGAGTCTTGAATTCCCCCTTTAGGAAACAAAGATAACAAGGTTAAATTCAAATTGGGAGCTACTTTCCTCTTGATTCTAGTTTTTTCCAGCATTTGACACACATCCTCTCCCATAATATCCCAAAAAGATTGAAAAAGGATATTGGAAATACATTAGGACCTGGTAGACATCACCCTTATAATCTCTTCTAAAGAAAATGGAGCTAGAATAAAAATCAATGAATGTACTAAAGGTAAGAAGAAACTCTGATCTTACCTCTTTGAATAGTCCTCTTCATTCAACAAATTTTTAAATAATTGAGCTTCTTAAGTTTTTATTTCCTTTGGGGTTTCCAATAACACACCTTACCTTGATTTAATACAAGCAATCCTAGTGACCTTCCTTCTTGATTTAACTTTGAGATGGAAAAAGTTGAATTTCTATCACCATCTTTAAGCCAATTTTCCCTATATTTTTGTTTCCAAAAACTTTCTTCTCTATAAATCAATTCTTCATATTCCTTTACCAACTTTTTTTCTAATTCATAAGCCTTAGCATCCATCCCCCATATGAATACTTTCTCATTAGGGCTAGAAATTTCTGATTCAATTCTCAATTTTTCCTAAAAACTATTCTTGAAATGTTTCTCATTCCAAATCCTAAGTTTTCCCTTTATAAATTGTAGCCTTTTACATATTTGATACATTTAAGGGTCTGGAGGCAGAAGACATTAATTCCACCAACATTGAATAAACTAGACAATATAAGAATCTCTTAGCCACATTAATTCAAACTTAAGTGGACATCTTTTAGGGGGGTTATCATATTCAATTTTCAAAACAATCAACTAATGATATGATCCTAATTGAGACAAAACCCAACTATCTAACCTCCATTTACTCTGACTCTACTAAGAAGAAATCAAAACTATGTCCAATCTATATAAAATATTATAAGGACCTAACCTTCTATTGTTCCATGTGAACCAACTTGATTTAGATTCCACATCCTCCAAATTATTATATGAAATAAACATTTAAAAACCTTGAGAGGCTTGAAGACCAAAGTGTGTACCTCTTTTCTTGTCTTTGTCCTTTAGAATGGCATTAAAATCATCCCCTAGAATAATATTATATATCTTAAACTTATTCAAGATTTAGAAATTTTAGACCATAAAATAAGTTTCAAAGAAGCCCCCTAAGGGCCATATATATTAAATAACAAAAAATGAATATCTAAATGGAAAATGGACAATCTACATTACTATCAATTCTACCTTGAATCCTCTAAAACAACTTTAGTGGTAAAGGGAGACCAAATAATATCCAAACCTCTTGATTCTCCCACTACTTCTACAAAGAACCCTTGCCAACATTTCCAAACCATATTCAACAGACCCTTTACTTCCATAGAACTTAATTTAGTTTCTTAAATCATTAATTCATCTTGTTACTCTACATTGAGAAGATGCTTTACCAAGAACTTTTTTTTAGGTGCATTCAAACCCCTAACATTCTAAGATATTACTTTCATGATTCTAAAGGAGGGAATTCCACTCGCTACATTGCACCATCAATAAAAGCTTCTAAAGTTTTTTGTTTACCACCCAAAATCTAACCTCCTACTTTATATTTTTTATATTTAAGCTCTAATTAGGTTGGAAAGATAACATTGAATTTGGTAAATTGAGAGAAATTTTCTAGAATTCAAATCCCCTTTTGAATATTCTTCTATTTCTCAATCTAAATCCAAAATATCTTCTTCTAAAGTAAAAACCTCTCTTTTTCCTTCCACTAATTACTCCTTACCAATATGAGAAAGTGAATTTTGTTTATTTTTAAAAATAAGATATCTAATTGATTGAGATTTTTGTTCAATAAAATCACATCTCCTAATAATCATTGCTAGAGTGATTATTTGTACTACTCCCAATTTTGCAATTAACACTTCTATTTCACCTATTTTTTGAGATTGAGTTTTCCAAACTTCCTCTTTCTTCTTCCCCCAATCTTTAATATGTTATTCATCTACCTTACCTCTAATCTAATCCCCTTGAATCTTTTTCAATCTCTATTTAGGAACCATCTTCATAGATTTGGTTTGAGGAGAGATCCTACCTTTTTGCAATATTTTTGAATGTGACCTAGTTGATGACATTTATTACATCTAAAATAGATTTTTTTCAACATCAATCCTTTGATTCTAGATATTACCCTCCATTTTAATAAAAATATGTTCTGGAATATCTTGATCCAAATTCAGAATAATTCTAACTTGAGTATAGGCTACCCTTCTACCTTTTAAAAAAATTTCATCTACTTCCATCACCTGACCCACCAAACCTCTCATGGATATCAAACACTCTTTGATCCAATATTCTAAGGGAAATATATAAAATCTTATGCAAATCAGATAACTCCCTTTCTGATCCCTTAGGGGATCAAAATTAGGGCTCCAATTTTTGATCCATACCCCAACACCATTAAAAGAATAGGAATTATTTTCTAAAACCTTTTCTTTTTCTTCCATAAAATGAAACACTACCACAAAAAAACCCTTTAGGAAGAAAACTTACCAAACCAATTGAACCCTAGTTATCCTTGATCCAAATTTGAATATCTCCTATCATAGGCCATTTTCTCACACATTTAAAAATTAGGGCACAATGCATTAATAGTTTAATCTTAGCCAAAAAAGGGTCTGAATCCCATTCCAAAACCCTAGCTTCTCTAATCTTTAGTCCATTCCCCAACACCTTCAAATGTTTATTTTTCAAACCTTTGACTTGATCTACCATCTTAGTTGAATTTGGTGCTTTAAACAATTCTTTATGATCTTCTAGGCTCTCCTCCCTTCTAGAAATGAAGCACT
>JARHVA010004350.1:360000-732500 GCA_037957365.1 Torreya grandis | reverse complement strand
TGTAGTCTAGAGGTTGCATTCAACTATGCTCACTCACCTTCATATTAATTTATTCATGTAGTTCCTTTCAAGGATTTAATTCAATGAAAAATTAAGAGAAACTAGTTCATGCCTGATTTGTATTTTTTGAAGTGACATCAATTATTTTCCAAAGGAAAATATTGATAGTGATTAAGCTAGAAGCTATCCAAAATTGAAGGGGCATGTTAGAAATCATGAACCATATCAGTGATACAATTTTTATTAGTAACGAGATTTAAATTAGATACCAATGTTTCATACACTAAAATTATTTATCCAAAAACTAAGTTCTTAATTGAAGAGAAGACCATAATAAAAATAATAATATTCTAGTAACTAGAATAAAAGCTATTTATTAATGTTTGTATACATAAAAAATATTTATCCAAAAACTAAGGGTCCATCTAAAGAAGTATATTTATATCCACACTTGAGGATAAAACCATAATATAAAACCCTAAATTCAAGGACGAATGATAATTTATTAAAAGAGAGGGGTTTCCATTTCTTGGATATCAAGGAATAAAGTGCAGCTAAGTTGGGTTAAATATTTTTGAAGCAAAAAAACATGATAATGGATCTAGTCTTTAGAATTAATTACATCATCACCAAATTTTACCTCTAATATTGTGGATGATTTATTAATCAGACCCCCACATAGCACATGTGATGTTGGATTAATCTTGCCCTGAGTGTCCCTCCTAAAAGTGTCAAAGACTACTTGGTCCTATGGCTATGAAATGATATTATCTAAAGGAAGACACATTTATAGAGGAAAAAATAGCCACTGTCGATATGTGGTCTCAACCTAGGTTATTGAGAACAACCACAATACCCTCTAATGACACTTAAGAAGCCTTAGGATTTGATTACAATGAAATAATAGAGGAACAAGTGGTAGATAAGGTAGTTATGACATGTATTTCATTAATATTTTATAAATTAAATATTTATTTTAAAAAATATATAAATAATGAAAGTTTTTGTGCCTAAATGGTCAAATGAATGCTTGAGCATGAAGGGAAAAAATTAAAAAAAAAAAAAAAAAATTATAGAAAAGTTTCAAAAAAGAATTATATATTTTTCATAAAAATTAATTTTCTTTTTGTCAAAATTTTGGAAATTTAATTTTTTTTAAAGAATTTAAATATTGTTTTTTAAAATAAAATATTACTATCATGTTTTGGCCTACAAGTTCAAGAGACATATTTATTCTAAATATTTTTAAAAATGTAACAAAAAAACTTAAAATATTTGATCCATGTATAACGTTCACATGGGTCTATTGACTCCAAAATTAGAATTTGGATTTCTAATGCATACATAATTTTTTTGCTTATGTAATTTTTTTGATACTTATCTAAATTTATACACTCAATTTCTACTTGCCACATATAAGTTTAGCACTACATACCTTCTTTTGAACTATATGAGAAACACTTCCCACTATGGAAAGTAAACAACACTGGAGTTGTCTTAAGATATATGCAATCTACTCCAATGCTATATAGATTATATCACATGCTCATCACACAAGTATCACATGAAAAATAATTCCAATTGGGCTCATCTATATATGCAACTCCATAGGCAATGTTCCAATATGACCACACACTAGTAAGAAGTAAAACTATAATTAACAAAAATAATAAAATTTGTAATATCCCCAACCAATAGCGACTATAGAAAGACAAAAGCTCTGAATTGCTTTTCTGTGTATTCTGATTTTTTGTATGAAATAAGAACAAATTATGATTTTTTGCAAGATAAATTCAAATAAACAAATAAATCATAGTATAATCTCTTATTTATTCACTCAGACTATTACAATAGATTTCCTCTATCATGCATATAAAAGAATATTCAAATATAGTCTTAAAAACATGGTCTTTTACAAATCTAGCAATAAACCCTGAATCTAGAACTGCTCAGGTCGCTGTGTCAACACATATTCACCAAAGTCAGTTATTATGCCATCGTCGGTTGATATGTTGCCAACTCCGGTTGATGTTAGTCGGCTATTCTGCCGACGTCGGTCTATCATTGGCTGATGTCGGTCTCTATCAGCCTCTGCCTATCGATGTTAGTCTTTGCACATATCTGTATAAATCTATATGAACTTCGTACTACTGCCAATATAACACACCCTGTTTGTTGGACCCCTGATCTCAAGATATATGACTCTAATACAGAAGATCTCTATCTATATAATTTATTGAATCAAAAACTTAATGAAATAAATACCTAAAATCCTTGTGATAACTTTTGTGTGAAGTTATCTCCCAAACCTGTAAACCTCTGTGATAACTTTTGTATGAAGCTATCTCTCAAATTGGCAATAGATCAGCTGATATTTCACAGCCTCTGAATCACACACACTAAAGAGTGGACGTTCTCCAATGCAAATGGAATCTTGGAACCCTTGGCTCAGTCTACACAGAAGAATTTTTAACAACAATCAATATGAATAATCAATGAATAATAATTTAATTCTCTCCCATGAGAAACCCTTATACCCTCAAAAAGATATGCTTACCCTAATTAGGGTTTCTTAAATTAGAATTAGGGTTTCTAAATTAAAATTAGACCAAATAATTAATATTTGATTAAATCAATCAAATATTAATATCTCCCTCAATACATGTCTGATCGAGCCCAAACGAAAGCCAACTATCAAAATTTTGCTAAACAAAGCCAAGCCAATCTCCATCAAGACCCTCTAACCATCCTATTAGCCTACGAGGGTTGCATAATAGGCTAACCATCAACTCAGAACATGTCAACTAAAAAGGGGACATGACAATCTGCCCCTCCTAAAATTGCTTGCCCTCAAGCAATCGCTGAATGATAAACCAATCAATCCACCTGGATCCCAAATGTAGTCATGATCTCCACCGCTGTCAATCAATAAAAACTCCATGCCATGTCCATCACAACTCTCATCTAATGGCATCACATTTTCCCTAGTACTTAGATAAGAATCCCAACATCCAATCCATAAATGAAAATCAACTGGCAACTCAAATAAACTCCTTACCTGAATAATATATGAATCTAGAATATGAATTCTAGACATACTCATATCATCATCAACCTGTGACCCAACTGTAACAAAAAGTTGAGTCCCTACCACTTGTGATAACTCCTAAACTGAACTCACCTCAAGACAAAGCTCGTCCTCATATCTCTCCTGTGTTGGCGCTAATGTGCACTCGACAACACACTCTGTCATGTCATGTCGTATGAGCATCTCCATCCGATGAAAAAACATATGTTTAAAGCTGTTGCCCCGTATTGCCTTAAGAATATGTGTTTTTCCATCAACATCAAAATGAACCTCCATGTCCTTGAGATGAAGAGTAACTTCCTCAAATGAATGAAGCCACTTCATACCCAAGACTAAGTCTATATCCCCCATGTCTACCACATAATAATCAGCCTTGAACTCATAATTGTTCAAGCGCAATGGTAGGTCTCTAATCATCCAGTCACACCTAAGAGTGTGACCGTCAGCCACCTTAACTCTTATGCCCTCAAAATCTTTGGTAGTGAATCCATGCTTCTCCACAAATCTAGCATCTATGAAATTATGTGTGGCTCTTATATCAAGAAGGGTGATGACCTTATGCCCTACCAAAACTCCACAGAGTCTGAATGACTCATCTGACTGAATGTTGGATAGGCATGCCTCCTGTATGTGAAGCTCTCACTCTTCCTCTACCTTAGGCTCTAAAGCCTTTGCCTGTATCCCCTTAGAATTATCCCACTATTTAGAATCCTCTAAATTTGAATCCTCATAATAAGCCCACATCACTCAATTGGTCTTGCCCTTAGGCCTCAAAGGACAATCATGATTGGCATCATATGGACCTTTGTAGTAGAAGCAAAGCTTTTTCCTGTGTATATAGTTAAGAGCCTCTTGATACAAAGGTGATGCTATTGGGTTTGCCTTCGAATCATTCTTAACACCTAATTTATCTATGTTAAAATCTGGTCTCTCTCTATTACCATTGAAGCATTTATGGTCCCTAGATGAAGAAGTACCTCCTGAGTTAGATTTACTAGATGGGGCTACCATCTCCATACTTCACACCTTCTTCATATCTCCATGTAATGAAGGAGGATCAAAAGCTTTGATCCAACCTCTCAATGGTTATGTCAATCCCTCCATGAAGAGAACTACCAATCTACACTCTAAAATATCTGGCACCATGACTGCCAATCACTAAAACTCACCAATGAAGGACTCCAAGTTACCTATTTGTTTCAACTGTGCTAGATCTCAAAATTAAACCTCAGGATCTTTCCTATTAAACCTCTCAACCAATCTATCCACAAAGTCTTGGTACTCTGTCACCTGGTTATGCTGAAGTGTTACCATACCATGGTACCACCAATCATGTGCTACTCCATCCAAGTGCAAAGTGGCGTATTTGATGGGCTCTATCTTTGTCATTGGCCTCAATGCCAAGAATGTGTCAAGCTTATGAACCCAAGCTTGCACTGTCATCTTGCCGCTGCCATCAAAAGTAGTTAAATAAATCTTGCCAGTAGCCTTCTTCAGCTCACTAAGTTGACCCCTAGGCCTCCTGTCTTGTCTAACTAATCTATAGTGCTCTCTCCTCAGATTAACAAAATGATCAAAGGACATCCTCTCCCGAACATGAGGAGCTAATAAGTCCCACTCATCATTTGCAACCATGAAAGCATCTACAAATAGGGAATCTCCTATCTCCTCCTCTGCTAGAGCCTCTGGTTCCTCTTGAAAAAACGTAGGACATGTAGGTCTATCAACTATTCTGGAGTGGGCCTGCTATGGTCTCTGATTAACAGTAGCACTCCTGTTATCTCCTTATTCCCCATTCTATCTAATAGGTGTGTTCATCCTCTCTACCATAGTAGTGAGTCTCTGTATTACCTGATTCATCTGCTATTGGCCTGTCATCATAGCACGGTGGAATTCTCTAGTGTCATGATCATCATCATACTTGTGGCCCCTATGTGGGCTACCCTTATGCCTATCACTCATGATGATTGGTGGTTGATCTAACACCTGGGTACCTTGAAGCAAGGCTCTATTTCATGTGTTATACCTGTGTGGTCCCAACTCTTGTGGTTGCATAAGATCTATAAACCCTCAAGATCGCAGGATTTAGCTCTGATATCACTGTAATATCCCCAACCAATAGGGACTATAGAAAGACAAAAGCTCTGAATTACTTTTTTGTGTATTCTAATTTTTTGTATTGAATAAGAACAAATTGTAATTTTTTGTAAGATAAATTCAAATAATAAATCACAGTATAATCTCTTATTTATTCACTCAGACTATTACAATAGATGTCCTTTGTCATGCATATAAAAGAATATTCAAATATGGTCTTAAAAACTTGGTCTTTTGCAAATATGGAAATAAACCCTAAATCTGGAACTGCTCGTGTCTCTGTGTCAACACACAGTCACCGACATCAGTTATTATGCCATCATCGATCGATATGCTACCGATGCCGATTGATGTTGGTCGAATATTCTACTGATGTCAGTCTATCATTGGCTGATGTTGGTCTTTGTCGGCCTCTAACTGTCGATGTCAGTCTCTTCACAGATCTATACGGATCTGTACAGACTTCGTACGACCACCAATATAACACACCCTATTTGTTGGACCCCTAATCTCAAGATATATGACTCTAATATAGAAGATCTCTATTTGTATAATTTATTGAATCAAAAACCTAATGAAATAAATACCTGAAATCCTTGTGATAACTTCTGTGTGAAGTTATCTCCCAAACCTGTAAACCTCTGTGATAACTTCTGTATGAAGCTATCTCTCAAATTGGCAATAAATCAGCTGATATTTCATAGCCTCTGAATTGCACACACTGAAGAGTGGATGTTCTCCAATGCAAATGGAATCTTGGAACCCTTGGCTCAGTCTTCATAGAAGAATTTTTAGCAACAATCAATATGAATAATCAATGAATAATAATTCAATTCTCTCCCATGAGAAACCCTTATACCCTCAAAAAGATATGCTTTCCCTAATTATGGTTTATTAAATTAGAATTAGGGTTTATAAATTAAAATTAGACCAAATAATTAATATTTGATTAAATCAATCAAATATTAATATCTCCCTCAATACATGTTTGATCGAGCCCAAACGAAAGCCAACTGTCAAAATTTTGCTAAACAAAGCCAAGCCAATCTCCATCAAGACCATCTAACCATCCTATTAGCCTATGAGGGTCACATAATAGGCTAACCATCAACTCTGAACATGTCAACTAATAAGACCACATTGGGCTCATCTATATATGCAACTCCATAGGCAATGTTCCAATATGACCACACACTAGTAAGAAGTAAAACTATAATTAACAAAAATAATAAAATTCCACCCTTACACAATTGTCATTATTTATAAAAAATTATTATAATGATTATAAATATCCATCCCATAAGGGCACAAAGATGATAGAACACAAAGATCCAAAAATGAGTGTGTTGGCATTGTTTTGGTATCTAACATTAAAACACATTTGTGGATTTACATTCTTCCATTTATCTTAAAAAATTATTCAAGGATGTTTATACATTTTGATCATAGGAACTATATTTCATATTCTTAATAGTTATTTTACATGTATGTAGTTTCATATTTTGCTTATTGTATACAAGATTCATTTCTTCATATCAAACTTATGAACTATAGATTTTTACCAAGCACACAATTTTTTTAATTTTTAGATTACCTTCTATGCACTCTTATGAACTATAGATTTTTACCAATCACACAATTTTATACTACATTAGGACCTAATCCCTATAGGGTGGCTCATTGGTATCAGATAAATACATATCATATGCATATACAAAAATAATAATGATGTGAGGGAGAAGGTTTAAATGTTCATTGTAATTCATAATAACATCATATCAATAATAATATGGTGTACTCAAACATCAAAAAAATATTCTAGGATTCTCTTAAGGAACATATAAATAATCACTTTGGCCAATTTTATAAACTCATGATACATCTTGGGCCACATAAAAATCCTTTCTCCAAACAATTTTCACATCCAATATTTCAATAATATACCTCCTTCAATGTTAAATTTCATCTTGACCTCATAATGTTTGAAGGAAAATTCAATGCCATAGTATTGGATGACCAAATTGAAAAAAATAAAGATATATATTTCATTAAATTGATTTATTGATATTTATAATATCAACTTCACTATATTAAAGATTTCCATTCCAATGTCTCAATGATGGGAAACACTCAACATGAAGTTTGGTCAAGACTACCTTCCAAGATAATTTTAGAATAATTTTATTGATTATCAAAATAATGATTAATACCCACTCAATCACTTTAAGGATGGATAAATCAAGATAAAAAAAATTACCATAACATAAAGATTAGTAGGTGGAATATTATACAAATGAGTTCCTACACTATGTGGTCTCATGAGGATTTGATAGAAAAACATAAGATGTTTAATTAAATCACAATAATCTCACCTTACAATAAAAAAAATATTAATTTATTTACTTACACCATGTACTTTCACCATGTTATGGAAATCATATGTTAATTCTTCAAATATTTAAGCCAAGGAAAAGATAAGTAGAATAAAATATTCTTCATTTATCATTGTGCACAAGATTCAATTACATAAAATTTAACATCTTCCAATTTATTTCATAAGTAAAACATGCCACTCAAGGGAGATAAGCTTAATAATGTTATGAAAATATTTTATAATCTCTTTACCTTTCAAAATCTTTATTTTTAAAACTTACCAAGATTAAGTCTTATTGTTTCCATGACTATCAAACAACCATAAATGGAAGAAGTGATAGATGATTATCTAAGGTGGTTTTTTAAAACTCCCTAATTTCATGTACACCAAACTTATCTCATTATTACATCCTATTATAATTATTATTTTAAAACCTATGCAATCTAGGAAAATAAATGAATGCTAATTCTTGTTCTAAATATAGACTAAAACCTTAGATTAAGTTTTTCAAATGAAATAAAATACTTACAATACCATCATGAAAATTAATTAAATCACCTTATCCATTGATTAAATTTTATGTTCTCTTGATTATTGGTATTTGGATGCTCAAATAAATTCTCCAAGAAAAGCGAAATTTAGCAGCATATGGATATATGATCTTAATTTTCTCAATGGATGTGTAGGATAATTTTGATTGGAATTTGAGAGATAGAAGGTAGACTATGAAAATGGAGGATGGAAATTCCATTTATAAGATTTTAAGTGAGAATATGAATGGTTAGTATAAATATGTATTTATTTGATAATGTTAATTATGGATGGTTAGATTTGAGTCCCCATCCAAGTGGAGCAAGCCAATTACTCATGTATTTGATATAAAGGTGAAAGTTAAATGGTAGCTGAAAATTTCTCATGAATGAGTCAAGGTAATTGGATGAATCACCAAGGTGGTTGAAATGTTTAATGATGACTCAAAAATTGGTTGAGGAAGTTAAGTGGTTGGATGAATCAACATTTGGTTGAGATAAAATTGGAAGATTTTAATTTGACTTAGAAATTTTGAATTGTAATTAGTTTCATGGAATTATGTGTGCATGATTAATTAATTAATATGGATTAATTGATTATTAAAAAATTTGAGGGAAATAATATTAGTGGACCTTAATAAAAAAATTTGATTTATGGAAGTTTTTGAATTAGGTGTCAATATTAAGCAAAGTTAATTATGATATAAAATATATCAAAATTTAGGTGTATACATTTTCCCCTATTTGAAAAGGGTGTTGAAAGTAGAAGAAGCAATGGATTTTAAAATAAGAAAGAAAATTAGTGTGGAAATAGATCTAAAAAATATGATACCCCATGTGACTTTAAATGAATATGAATGATGCCCCCTCAGGTGGTCATGCAAGGAAAATAGATGTGGATGAGTGCTAAAAATGAATGAATTAAGGAAGTGTGTATGAAAAATGATGTATTTGATACTGCAATAAACAAGATGACAATTCTTGAAAAAATGCTTGCATGATTGTAGGCATATTTAAAATTATTTTCCCTTAGAGGATATTTTCTAGGGAGATGATTGGATAAATAAAATTTCCCAAGATAATCTACATGATGGGAATTTTTACACATGAATATTGTTACATGGAAGAGGATTTTGGAACAACATATCCCATTGTTAAGATACGAGATGTAAAAAGGATAAATATATTTTCTAATGAGTTGTGATTAAATTTATTGGATTTATTTGTATGCAAATAATAAATAAATAAAGTATTCTCATTGTTTGGTTGTATAATGTGAATTTTTTATGAGATTAACCAATGGATGTTATCAAACCACTTAAACAAATGCTTACACATTTTGATTAGATGTGATGATGGAATTATATACCCAAATAATATATACATACATACATACATACATGAAAACATACATACATACATACATACATGCATGCATGTATGTATGTATGCATGTATGCATGCATGTATGTATGTATGCATGTATGTATGTAAAGATTGGATTGGAAATGATATATCTTGAGATAAGATACATGCTTTGATGTGTCCCAAGCAATAATATATGTAAGAGGGTGGATGTGGGAGTGATATATATTGTTGAAAAGATATGAGATTGGATTATATTGAATGATTGATTGATTTGATTTATATGGGATAAAATATGGATGTCATGATCTTTTTATTTTCCAATCGATAGGTGTAGGAGATTGAATGGAAAGATAAATAAAATGATTTTATTGATGGATATATTAGCATAATCTAAGAACTTAATCATCTAAATTAATTAATTATGATTTACCACATTATTAGATACCATGGATTTGATTTATTGTTGGTAGATAAAAATGATTATGAGATGTATGGTGAAGTTAGATAGATATTGTTTTAATGTGTTGATGTGTGTTAGGTATGTCATATATGTTTGGAGATGAGATAATGATTTGGATTTGAAGAATAATTTATTTATTTTATTATTTTCATGGAGTTTTAACATTACATTTTGAAATGAATTTAACAACCTTTATTTCTATGTGTCACAAGACAATATGCACCAATTGTATCAAAAAACCATGATGTCTATTATGTTATATGTGTAAGGACTAATAGATTCATAAGTGAAAGACTTAATGAATCATGATATGGAAAATCATAATAAAACTATTTTTACATGGTGATCTCGAATCAAAATAAAATAATGAGTGAAACAAGATAAAAACGTTTGAAATAATGAAATCAAATAAAGAAAACAAATAAGGAAGTAAACAAATAATTTTACAAGCAAGTAAAATACTTAATTTGTAAAAATAAGTAAAGAAATGTTTTTTGGATGTCCTTGGTTAGAGTGGAAACCTTTTTCATATGAGATATTTGATAATGATAATGGTATGATGAGTAATCTACATAAGGGATGACTAGGGAATTTTACTAAGGACAAGGGATTTTTTATTGTTTTTTTCTAAATTTTTTGTATTTTTGGGGATTTTTAGGAATAGGTGGCTAATCTATATACATAATATAAAACAAATTATAGGTAGTTGAAAAAAAATAGGGGATTTATTATGTATGGATGAGTGATTTTTTAGCTAAATATTATATAAAATTTGTTATCAAAACATGAGCAAAGGTGGATCTATGTCATCACCAAGATCAAGATCTTCAAATAAAATTTCATAGGTATTAGGGATAGGTAGAAAATGGGTTATGTACAAGTGGATAATGGATGTATGGATAAATTTCATGGGATGACCCAATGTAATTATGGAATAATAGACAATGGTTTACTCTTGGTGCCAAAAATTGGTTTTCACCATGGTACTTGTTCAAAGTACCATAAGAATGGTTTTCACTTTTGGTTGGTTTTTTTTGGCCATATATACTATATCACTATAGTAACTTAGGAAAGGAAGAATTTAAGGTGAATGATGTTAATTATTTATTACTATCTTCACCTAATTATATGTCTATTTTATAATCACCTAATTCATATTTGTAAATGATGATGTAGGGAACTAACCAATTAGGTTAAAACTTGCCTTTCTTTTCATGATCAACACTGGTGTTCCATTTGTTCTATTTTATAATGAGGTGTCTAATTTTAAACTCTTTGGATTTGATTTTTTATTATAGTTATGATGGATATAGATTTCATAGGCTTGTAAATTGTTGAGGGATTTAATACATTCTACATAAAAGATATCAATCTCATGTAGCCTTGAGATGTGGCATGATTCATCATCAACGTGATTTTGTAAAGAGATAAGTAATAATGGAAGATCTATTTGAGAAGGCAATTTGGATTCATTTCCATAAATAAGGGAATATAGGGTTACCCTCATGGGTGTGTGAATGCTAGTTTGGTAAGCCCATAAAGTAGGATGAAGCTGTAAATTACAATCATGGCCAACATAATTAACAACTTGTTTATGTGTTTTAAGTATGTTTTTGTTTGATGCCTCTTCTTGATCATTACCTTGGGGATAGTATGGTGTGGACCATTTTTACTTGATGTGTATTTATTGGCAAAATGCCTTGACATATTTTTTTTGAAGGACTTTTTGTGATATGATATAATGGTATAAATAATACAATAACGATAAATTATATGGTTCAAAATGAATTTGGAAATCTATGTTATAGCTACATAGGTTATACGATTGGATTTGACCCAATTAATAAAGTACTTAGTGGTGGTGATTAAATACTTATGACCATTATAAGAATTATGATTGATTTTTACAATGAGGTCTAACCCTCATGTTAAGAAGGGACATGAAGTGGTAATGATTTGAAAGGATTTTAATGGAGCATGGATTAGGTCACTATGTTTTTGACATGGGACACATTTTTTAATATATTTGCATGAATCAATTTTCATCATTGGCCAATAACATCATATTTTAAGAAATTGTCTTTACAAAGACCAATACACTAGTATAAGCACCACACATACCATTGTGAACTTATGTAATAACTAAATAAGCCTCTTAATATTTTAAACATCATAATAAAACTTCCACCATAAGCCTGAAAATAGAATGTCTTTCCAAGGATGGTAAAGTGAGAATCTTATTGGATGAATGATTTCTTGTGATTATGGGATAAGTTGGGAGGAATCACATTATCATGGAGTCATATGTATATATATTGGTACTAAGGGGAAATAGGAACAAAAACCTCATAGATAATTTTAGATTTAGGAGTATCATATGTCGGAAACATAGATTACTCAAAAAATAACTGACTGTGACTCACATTTGAATGCATGTTGAGGAGTGAACCATTCATGGTCATATCATTAACTACCCTTTTTTAAAACAAAGAACTTTACCACATTATATGGATTGAAAAAACTATTTAATAATATCTACCATCAATTTATAAGGAATTAACTTATTATCTTTATGTTGATATTTAATAGTTACCTATTTGATGATTAGTCATGAATCTCCAAAAACTAGGAGATGATGAATGTTCCTTGAATTATGAACTTGAGACCAAAATTAATAGCTTCATATTTTGATATGTTATTGGTACAATGGAATCCTATCCAAAATTATTTGAGAATGAGATCACCTTGTAGAGTGATGAGAAAAATACTTGCTCCTGAGACATAACTTGTAAAAGACCCATTAAATTAAAACTCCCACTCTAATGATTCATCTAAGGACATGATAGATTCATCTGGAAAATATGCGACTAGAGGTATGATATCTATTAATGGTGCTTTTATCAATTTATATGAAAGTACTTGTCCTTTTCTATATTTTTGGTTGATATAATTTATATCAGACTCACGTAGAAGTATGACCCACTTAGTCATTGTCCCTATTAAAATATATTTGGAAAGGAGATATATAAGTGGATAGACTTTTGTAATGATTTTGGTTTGATTATTGATCATGTAATGGTGATGTTTTTAGGAACAAAAAATTTATAGACATGTTTTTTTGATGACAAGACCCTTTATTTCATAGGATACCAATGTTCTACTTAGATATTACACTACTCTTTTTGTCCCGTGTTCATCATGTTATGCCAATAATGCCCCCCAATGCATGTTGTTTATTAAAATATATAGTATTATATGTTTCACTATAGCTAGTGGAATTATTACTATAGGATTTGGAAGATAAAATTTAATATTTACAAATGATTGTTTGCATTCCTCATTCTAGTGGAAAGTAGTGTTTTTTAGAAGAAAGGTGAAAGGATGATGTATGTCTACATGTTATGATATAAATCTAATCATTTCTTGAATATTACTTTGTAAGCTAAAATTTTTCTTGAGATTTATTATTGGAGGCATTTATGTGATAAATTTAACCTTTATAGGATCCATTTATATAACTCATTGTGATACAATAAATCCCAAAAGTTTACATGAATTAACCCAAATCAGACATTTATTTAGATTGAGATAAACCTTATATTCCATCAACCGTTCAAAATTTTTATTTATTAACATGGAATGACATGATATAGTTATATATTTGGCCCAAATATGATATACATAATCTTCAATGATATCATGAATTATATCATTAAAGATAACTGTCATTATGTGTATATAAGTAGATCCATTCTTTTTTACACCAAATGGCATTACTTGATAAGAAAACTTTCTCTAAGGTGTGATAAATGGTATTTTTGTCACTCAGTTTTACACCCTTGTAGAGGTAGTTAAATAATTATACAAATTTAGTGGAACATGGGATTACCCATACGCCTGTGGGTTTCCTATAGTAGGGGTAAACCTCTAGATTGAAAGGCTAGCTCCCTAGATTTGTCTTGATTGCTCATCACTTATACTAATAGCTCACTTGGATGAAAAGAGAGAGATATAACATAAAGTAAACCTATATTAATGAGGTGATATACCAATTATAAATTTAAAAATACCAAATAATTACAATTAAACTTCAAAAAAAATCCTAACCTATACATGACACTACTCCAAATCTGTCTCTTGAATTAGTATTTTTGATGGAGGTTTTTGAAGTTTGATCTAGAAAGACTAAACACGAGGACATGACATGACACTAGTGTATATGAAAATAAATAAAACTCATGAAAAATTAATTATAAAACTTAAATAAATATGTAAGACACTTTCAAATCTAAATATGAATGCAAACAAGGACAACATGCCAAAGAAGAGAATCTATCACCTAACAAGATCGACTAATCTAACATATACATTGAAATAACTAATGGAAAAGGTAAAAAATATTTTTAATTATTTATAAAAGGATGAAAATGAGTAGGTATTAACCATACATAGGTGGAGTATACAAACATAACCAAGAGTGGCTCAAAATATAGAGAAAATGAGAGAGAAGAGAAGAAGGGCATAGGGTAAAGAGATTAGACAAGTGTCCATGTGAGTTTAAAAAAAGAGAGGAGTTAGGAAACTTATTAAATATTTTATAGATCCATTTTAATCTCCTATAAATATTATATAACCCTCTAAGTGGTATGGGAGTTGAAATGTTTGCTTGACACCTTGACTAGCTTCTTGAAACTACACTTTATATTGACATGTTGAAGGACAAGTAGCCTTATTGATGGTTGGATCACTTTATATTAATTATTTTTTCTAATATTGACACCTATAAATTCACCCCATCATGTTATCTTTGACACATCACCTCTTTCTCTTACAAGGTGTCTAGAGGACTCTTCATCTCCTTAGGCCTATTTTGCACACAAGTGTTAAAACTTGGATTATTATTATTATTATTATTATTATTATTATTAAAATCATAAAAACTTCATGGATGGAATATTAACATCATATTTAACTTTTAAAATTCCATTTTTAGGTCTGAAACTAGCCTCAATAGTTTATTTTCTACCAAAAGCCTCAATTAGGCCTTATTCCCTAAATTAATACAAACCTTAATTATTATAAATTTTTACATACTATGTTGAGAATATGATGGAATATTATAAGACCCATTATGGAATTATATATTCATGTTCAATTTTAGGATCATAAAGTGAGTGGAGATATCTCATTTTTCCTTTTCTTTCTCTTAACTAGGCCTCAATTAAGCCTCCTTGCTAAGAGATTGAATAATGGATCTACATGATCCCCACACATTATAAAAATAAAATAAGAATTTTATTCACCTATAAAACCTCCTCATTTTTATCCATGTAAAAATTTTAATATCTTACACCTTGTACATACCTAAAAAATTATAAAAATTAATCTTTTTAGGCCTATTCTATACAATTTTGTATGGTACTATAACAACTAATGGCATGGGATGATGTTAATGAGATTATTGAAAATTTTATCAATCATTTTGAATTTTTTATGATCCATTTTAAGGCATAAAATTTTATTTCTCTTTCATTTGGTCCTTATAATCCTCCTAGACAGCCTGAAAGTGCTTTGGGTTCTTAAGGATGGTTCATAAAGCTTAGGGCATGAAACCATCAACCACTTATATAAAATGGAAGTGCACTATGGTATTTAACTTCCCCTAGGATATCAAGGTCACATGAAACACCTATAATCCATACCAATAAAAAAGATGACCTTTTGGTTGAAAGCAAGCATTCTATGAGGCCTGAGAGTAAATTGGGTTAGTGAGAGGCACCCTGAAGTTATTTTGAGATATAATGACCATTATTAACTCTATGATGTCCTATTTAACATAATATAATGGTTGATTTTATAATTAATTCATTAGGTCTCTACTACATCCCATTGGACTAGGCCTGGAGTTCTTAAGCCAAGTTGACTGTCATAACCTAATTGAATATAAGTGCCTATTTCTCACTTGTTTATCTCTATATCAAATTCCTGAGCATCATGAAATGTTTGTATATATATTTCACCATCCTCTCAAGTTCTGTAATAGTCTCGTATACTGTAACTAATTCAATTTCATCTCTTTAGGATTGACTGTCGAGTAGGTCTTTAAATACAAATAGGCCCATGTAGGGGTCTGAATAGGGTCATGACTATGTTTGTTTCTTGTGATGAATTTCGATGAATTATGTGCATCAATATCCAATCACAATACATTATATTGGTAAAAATCAATCATTCTATATATCTTGAACTATCTCCAAATAAAAAAACTATCTTGTGAACATAAGCAAGACTATATATGCAATTAGGTCCTTTTGAGATTGAATAAGGTATGCCAACATTCCTTTTCCAAACTCTTTTACTAGGTCTGAGGCTCTCATGGAATAATGTCCATAGTATACTACTCACACTCCATCCAAATTTTGACCTCTTTCTTGGCTAAGTAAGTAGAATTGTATGAGGACTATGTTATAGTGAATTAGAACTTGTGACCAATGTTTGGTCTTTTCCCTATTACTCACTCAGCACCTCTCTAATGTCAAATGGTTTGGAAAATATGATATCCTTTCTATCCTTCAAAACATTTATATAAAACATTGTCTCAAGATTTTTAAAAGCCCTTTGAGTCACCTAAATAAACTTAAAAGTTTGTGTATTTGCCTATGTTATATTAGAATTGTGACTACCAAGTCAGGCATTCTAAGAGTCATACCTTCAACATTTAAACTCTCATCATGTTATTGATAGTTTAAAACTTCTTCAACACCTTGAAGTGTTGTGCTTTTAACAACATTGCCACTATCTCAATACCAATGCTTCAATAAATGGCCATAGGAGTTGATTATGAGAGTTTGATTGTATTTTAGGATTTCATAACCTTTTCTTACCATTACTAAATAACTCAATAGATTCATAATATTGTTTCTAATTTCTTAAGTCCTTATCAATGCATTAAATACTCAAGACCTTATCAACCTCTTTGTCTAAAGCAACCATTTTCACAACTAAACATAGGTGGTTTTTGGGGGAAGTTTGAATGAGTATATGGCCTCAAGGTATCTTAGGTATCCAAGACCAGTCCCAAAACTCTTCATGATTCTACCTCATGTTTTTGAGAGTGTAAGAGTCTCTCACTATCTTGATACTTTAAGCTCCATCATCCTCAATGTTTAAGATCTGTTTCCTTAATTGAATTTAGGTAATGATTTTGAGATTTCTAAGTGCAATGGTTTTGAGTTGTCCTTAGAACTTCATGACCTTAGTTATTATTCTCTAAATATACCACAAGCTTTATGATGATATGGAAAATGTCTTGGGACTATTTTAGTGTTTTTAATCTCCAAAATTCATCAATAATACTATGTTTAAGGCCAATTTCAATACTGGTTGATTGTAAGTGATAACATGAGAGTTCTAAGCATGCATTTAGGTGTTTTAGGCCTATATAAAATACATCATGGTATCCTATAGTTTTTATTTCAGTGACATATATTTCTTACTTTATTCCCAACTCCATTAGCATCCTCAAGTTCTCTTCAAACCATTTCTCTTACAGTCTTATGGGATGCATATTTGAAGCTCATTAGCTTGTCTTCAACTCAATTTTGACCTCAAGTGGTTCGGTATACTTATTTTATTATTCCCTCTTCATATTTAGGTAACATAAGGTTTTCATGACTAAATAACCTTCCTTGAATATTAACAATATTGAGATTTTCTCAAATTTGCAGACCTATAGGTATGTAATCTTGTGTGTTGGAAATTTGAAAGTGAAACATGAATGCTATGAATCAAAGATAATTACCTCCATTGCATAAAAATATCTATCCACCAAAATAATCTTGAAATATCCTTTAAATACGCATTCAGAATCACTCAAACCTCCTTATTATGCATGAACACATAGAACATAGTCCAAGATGGTGAATGAAAATGTGACCATGTGAATATTGTATAGAATATCTATTTGATAAGGAAGACATGAATGGATTAAAATTAAATTATAAAACCATGAAGAATCATGTTGAATGTTTTAATTGATGACATGTGTCTATGCAATGTCATTAATGTCAAAGCAAGTGTGAGATCTTGTGTGTTCAAGAAGGCATGCATAGTGAAGTTTGATAAAGTGAGTGAGATAAGACTTGTGAGTGTTATATGCCATTATTTTAAGAATGATATGAAATTATAATTTTTTTATATTGGAATGAAAATATTCAATAGGTGTTGAACCTAGTAGGCTTACATGTTTATACTAGTTCCTAAGCATGAATAAAGCTTGTAGAGGCATAATGGCGATAAGATGAAGGTATTTAAGCTTGATAGTGTGAAAAAAAGTGGTATATAAAATTAGAATATGTTTTTCCCATGTTATTGAGGTGGAAAGTACATCTACAGTGGCAACAAGATTAGGTATTGAGGCATAACCCTTGCATAAGAAACCTAGCATGATGGAATAGGCTTGATAGTATGCTAAGAAGAGAAGTGTGAGACCTAAGTAAATAAGATTATTAGTGTGTGAGCACATAATATGATATCTAAGAATGTATATTAGGTTTTTATAGCATATAAAATGGTGAGAGGGTCATAATACAAGACCTAAATTGACTTGTAGTTAAAGGCCTAGTGTGTTAAGACACCTAGTAAGGCCAAATGGAAGGTGAGGATTAGATTACAAGGTAAGTGTGTTTTTATGAGAATGTTATGAAGGTATATAAAATGTTTATGAATTTTTGATAAAAATACAATAGGTTACCAAGTGTGTTCAAGGGTCAACATGCAACAAGTAGTCTAAGGCCTATTATGCGTAAAGACCTAGTGTGGTCTAATGAGGGGTCAAGGTGAATTTTTAAGGTATTTAAGAGTATGTGAGAATGGATAAAGGTATAATTAGTTTTTTCAAGCATTTATACCATGTTTTAGGCCATGTATTATAGGATAAAACTCAAAAAGGCATCTTAAGGTCTCATGTACATGCAAATTGAAGAGATAAAAACCCAAGAAGAAAGTTTAGATGCTCATTGGAATATGTAAATTTTTCATGGTTTCTTAATACCTTTGGTAGAGATGGAAAAGTGTCATAAGAATTAATTTTTGATCATTATTTTTTAATTTGAGTGACAAAGTTATATGAATAATCGTTAAGGATGTTAACTGGTCTAAAACCCTCTCAAAACCCTCGTAATGACCTAAATGGAGAAAACATGTTGGAAAGCACCTAGAATGGTTATTTTTATCAATTTTTATGATTTTATTCTGTATATTGATCCTTAAATCATATCCAAGTGGTAGTGGTGTGTCAAGATAGTGAGTAGAATGTACAAAAAGTTATTTGTTTATGAAAAATTTGATGTTATAGGTAAGGTTTACCAAGTCAACTCATAAAAATAAATAGAGGTTGAAGGAAAAGAATAATTATTTATGTACATGGTTTTTTTTGGGTGAGTTATATTATGTATTTTAATCAATTTTGTCACTCAAGATGACCTATCACTAAAATGGGGTAATGGTGAAAGTAGTGAGAAAAACTAGTCAAAGTGAAAAAGCATTTAGGGATTGGTTTCATGTAATTAGTGATGAATCCAATTGATTTAGGTAATTTTTTAAGAAATATACCTATTTTTATCTTTGTTTATAATTTGTGATTATTATCACATATAAACTATAAGGTGCTCTCAAAGTGACTTGTCTATATGAATTAAGACATTGGAACCTAGGATAGTGAGAATGGTCTACAGGAGCAAAGTTGCCACTAGAGCATATGATTTTTTGTGTTTGAGGGTGATATAAGGATGTTTTATTATTATTTTTATATTTTTTAAGATCATTATTATGATTTATTAGGTGTTATAATGTCATGTTTCCATGACTAGATGTTTATAGTGTTTGGTAGTTCTTGATGTGCTAGGGAAAGTGAGGTGTTTGAGACTCTATGAAAAGATTCATTGCATTAAATGTAATGTTATATTTTTTTTTAAATTTAAATTACCAATTAATTATATATTTAATTTTTAGATATAGGTTAAGGTGTTGGTATGTGGAAGCCAAAATGGCTTAGCAAACCATGTTAAGATAATGAGATAGAGGCTTACGAAATTGGTCTATAAGACCAATGATTGAGGCCAAAATAAGAGATATAACTATTTGATAATGATATATAGACTAAAAATAAACTATTAATATTAATTATTTATCGTTAAGGTTTCATTTTAATTACAAATGACAAATTTCTTCATGACTATATTTTTAGAGGCTACACGCAGTTTAAGTAATCATCTTAAAGAGGTGAGTTTGGGGGGTTTTTTCCAATAATGTAAGAATAAAATGAGTTTTAAGATGTTAATTATGTCTCAAAGGTTCATTATAATTATTTTTTAATATTATTTTGTCCCTATTAAATTTTTGAGAGTCAAGATTTCTTGACTGTACTTTGACTATGTTTGACCATTCTAAGTGGTCATGTTGTAAGAGATGGTTTGAGGCACTTTGGCCTATGTCGTGACTTAAAATTGACATGGTGATGTTTTTTTATTAATTTAGGATATATTAATCCAATTTTTTTAATTTTTTATTTTAAAAATTTAATTGTATGATTTAGTGTTGTAAGGCAAATTTTTTGGGTGTGTGAAGGGCTAATGATGAGTAGGCCAAATAGCTTGGTTCAAGGTGTGAAATGAAGCAAATGGTGTTGGGTACCCAATGAGAGTTTATTATAGGAATATTATATTTATATGTTAATTTTTTAAATAATTATAATATATTAAATATATTCCAATGGTTTTCAGTGTAATGTGTGCCTTAGAGAAGGCCTAATTCCTTTAGGTCTCTATTAAACCTAATAGGGTTTTAGTACTTAAGGTGTATGAAAGACCTATGGAGTGGTTGTATCACTAATTTAAAGTTTTTTTAGACCTATTACAAGGATAATTTAATAATTTAAATTACCTTGTCTGACCGACATGGGTGAGAGGAAGAGTTGAGTATAAAAGCAAGGCCTAATTAGCCTATTTGTGCAAGCAAGACAATTATAGACTTAAGCAAATAAAAGGGATCATTTAAGGAGAATAAGTAGGTAATTAAGGAAAATAAAAGGTAAAATAGGATCATACACTTTTACCTAACATATTTTTTAAGGTAGATGACCAGGTCAATAGACCTAATGAGCCTAGAAGAGGCATGCTGAGCGAATAAGCCTAGAAGGTTAGTTGAGTGAGATTAAAAGGTAAAGACTACAAATAAAGGAGGTTGTCATGAATTGAATATTAGAAATAGGTTTTATTAGGTGATTATATATCATATGGGACTTAATTGGTTCTAGTTTAATTAGGGGGTCGAAGCCTCCTTGTAAGATAGAGCTTGTAAAAGACTAGTTGAGTGGGTGCTTAACTAGGTAGGGGTTGGAGCTCCTTGTGAAGTTGGTGATTTACTAAAAATATTGATCTTGAAATTATAGGATTTTATTAAAATTTAATGGTTTAGTGGATTTTATCATCCAAGAGGGTTTCTCACATATCTCTTGTGTTCTCTTGTGATATGCTTGTGTAGTTATTTATTTATGCATTGACCTTTTATGTGAATGAATGCTTCATGGAATTGAATAGTTATTGTTAAGAAAATGATTCATACCCATATAATTATATACTTATAAAAATTGGTATCAGATCCTATCCATTTGGATAATGCCTAATAACCTAAAGGAGATCATATGAGAGTATGAATGGCTAAAGTACAAAGAGGTTGCTTGATGTTGGTCTATGATGGATTTATAGTATTTTTTAGCATGTCAAAAAATTATGATGTTTATCATGAAGTAATGTAAAACTCAAAATATATCAAAGGAAAATATGGTTTTGAAATAATGTATGAGATTTTATTAAATAATTATATCTTTCCATGCAAACAAAATGAGCATAGAACTGTTGACAAGGAGTAGTAGTAGTCCCTAAGGAATCTATAGGCTTAGGGGGAGATATCAAGACAATTAATCAACCCCTATAAAATATGAATGAGTTGTAAAAAATATGTGGTATTAAATATTGGATAATGGAATAACAAATACATGGACAATAGTCTAAAGGTATGTGCAGGTATCTTGGTAGACAAAGGATCATGAGAGTTGTAGATTGGTTTATATGACCAATGCCATTGGAGGTAGAGAAATTTTCTCATGAATATCAAAGGTATTATGTTTATCAAAGAGTGAAATGAAATTATTTTTGTGTCCTAAGAGTATTCATAGAACTTATGAAGATGGTCATACACTATAGCATGATAATAAACTAGTAAGTTTGGAGAAGATTGTTATGGTGACCATTGAAGTTTTGTCATGGATTGAAATGGTCTCTTGATGTCTTAGTGACATCATAATGTCATGAGGGAATGTATTTATATGTTTAAAATGTCATTAATATTTTAATAGTGTTATGAAAATGACATGTTATGAGTGATCATATTAAGGTATTGACTATAAGTATGTATAGTTGATTCTTTGAGCCTAATTGAAGAGTTTCGTGGAGGTTTAGTGTTGTTTATGCATCAATATGACCTTAAGGTCATGAAGGAGTAAGTTTACATGATTGATATTTACATATTTTCATATCATGGAAGATTTATTGGTGTGATAGAGGTCAGTCACTCACATACCTATTTGACTGTGTGCTTTATTAAAGAAGATATGAAGTGTTCTAAGCTATAATAGCTTGTGAATCTTAAAGCATATATTGTTGATGCATATGAGGATAGAGATGATCTTGAGGTCATGAGGTTACTATTAATTTATTTATTTAACTATGAGTTAATATTTTAAGGATGACTATGCTTCATTTATTCAAGATTGTGTTTTGTGATTATTAGGTTTCCATGAGACCCATTGGTAGCATAAGGGCTAATGGAGTCTTCACGAGGGAAGCGAGCGACTTGTGGGTTATATGAATTGAATAAGATAAAGGAGTGTGATTTTATTAATGAAATAAATCATGAAAGTGATTTTATTCTTAAGGTCTTTGTGAATGGCAGACATGGGTGACTTGTTTGAGTTGTATAATGCTTTTGGTCCACTAAGGTGACTGATCTAAGTGAATGGAGGTATTCTTTAGGTTATGTTGTTACTATAGGATCAATTTTCTTGGTTATTTTTGAAATTATAAGTGATGAATGAGCTAAATAATCATAATATAGTGAGATAAGGGTTTTAATTCTTATAGCGTCTTCAAACCCTAAGTGAGGTCTAAGAAGTAAAAATCAAAATTGTTGATCAAGAGAGGAATACATCTAATTCCCTATCTAATTGGGTTTATCATGATGAGAAGTGAAGTTTCTTGATGATATAAGCACAATATGGAGTTATTTTCAGACCTATTTAGTTTAGATGGTCTACTTAAGGTGCCATGAACTGAGTCAAGCCTTAATAACTTGAGGTGTTTGTTTGAGACCTATGGAGTTTTATTAAGATAAGCAAATTAGTTATGTTTTTTGTAAATAATTGATTTGTGGTTTTAGAAAACATAATCCAAGTGGAACATAGTAATTAAGGGGAGATAACTTAGATGGTTTAAAAATTATGCATGGATAAAGGGGGAACTTGATAGTTTTGTAAGTGGTTAGGTCCTATGATTAATGGACCGTATAGATGACCTTATCAAAGTATATAACCTTTATCATTAATGTCAAAGGGGGAGAAAGACTTGATGGGGAGATAAAAATTGAAGAGAGATGAGAATGATATATTGTGGTATATTTTTTTCCATCAATGACAAAGGGGTATATTGTTTCAAGTTATCATTGATGTCATGTGTCTAAGCACTATCATTTATGTCAAAGGAAGTGTGAGATCTAGTGTGTTCAAGAAGGCATGCATAATGAAGTATAATAAAGTGAGTGAGTTAAGACTTGTGAGTGGTATATGGAATTATTTGAAGCATAATATGATATGATGATGTGTCTATAGTAGCATGCATATCTTCAATAGGTATGGAACTCAGTAGGTTTATGTGTTTAGACTAGTTCTTAAGCATGAACAAAGATTGTAGAGGCATGATGGTGATAAGATGAAAGTATTGAAGATTTATAGTGTTAAAATAAGTGGTAGAGAATATGATAATATTTTTTTATCATGTGAGTGAGGTGGAAAGTACATATACAGTGGAAATAAGGTCAGGTATTGAGGAATAACCCTTCCATAAGAAACCTAGTGTGATGGAATAGGTTTAGTATCATGCTAAGAAGAGAAGTTTGAGACCTATGTAAACAAGTTTATTAGTGTGTGATCACATGATTGGTTATATAATAATGTATAATATGTGTTTATATAATCTATAGTGGTGAGAGGGTCATTCTCCAAGTCCTAAAGTGACTTGTAGTTGAAGGCCAAGTTTGCCAAGATACCTAGTGAGGCCAAATGGAGGATAAGGATCAGATTAGAAGGTAATATTGATTTTATTATCATGGTATGAAGGTATATAACATGTTTATGACTTAATAATAACAATACAAGAGTTTCCCAAGTGTGTTCAAGGGTCAACATGCAACTTTTAGTTTAAGAAATAACATGCATAAAGATCTAGTGTGGTCTAATGAGGGGTCAAGGTGATTTTTCAAGGTGTTTAATAACATTTGAGAATGGATCAAGGTATAATTTTCTTTAAAAATCATGTGTACCAATTTTTAGGTCATGGATTGTAGGAAAAAGTCATTTTAAGGTCTATTGTATATGCAAAATGTAGAGATGAGAACTTGAGAAGAAAATTTAGATGCTCATTGGCATGTGTAAAGTTTGCATGGTTTTCCTAATATTTTTTGGAGATATTTAAAAGGTTAATAATAAGGATTTAAAATAATTATTTTGGAATTTTAGGGACAAATATGTATGAACAATCGTTAAGGTAGTTAACTGGTCTAAAACCCTCTCAAAACCCTCTTACTGGCCCAATTGGAGAAACATTGTTGGAAATTTCCTAGAATGTATTATTTTATAAATTTTTATTATTATATATTTTATAGGATTAATTTATTCATCTTAAAGTGGTAGTGGTATGTTAGGATAGTGAGCAAAACCTACATACAATTTCTTTTTTCTTAATATTTTGATGCTATAAGTAGGGTTGACCAAGTCAACGCATACAAATCAATAGAGGTTGAAGGAAAAGAATAATTATTTATATCCATGGTGTTTTTTGGTGATTTATATCACATTTTTCAATAAATTTGGTCGCCCAAGAAGACCTATCACTAAAATGGGGTAATGGTGAAAATAGCTAGAAAAAATAGTTAAAGTGAGAAAGTGTTTAGGTATTGGCTTAAGGTGATTAGGGATAAAGTAAATTGATTTAGGTAATTTTTTTTATGAATATAAATATTTTTACCTTATTTTTTAAGTGGTGATTATTCTCACATATAATCTAAAAGGTGCTCTCAAAGTGACTTGTCTATATGAGTCAAGATAGTGAAACCCAAGATAGTTAGAATGGTCTGTAGGAGTAAAGCTACCATTGGAGAATATGATTTATTGTTATTTATGGTGATATAATGAGGTTTTATTATTTTTTACATGTATTTTAAGATTATTATTATGTTTTCCTAGGTTTTACAATGTCATGTTTCCATGACTAGATGTTTACAGTGTTTGACATTTCTTGATGTGCTAGGGGAAGTGAAGTGTTTGAGACTCTATGACAAGATTTAGTGCATAAAATGTACATATATATGGTGTTTTAAATTTAAATTACATAATAATTATATATTTTATGTGGACATATTGGTTAAGGTGTTGATATGTGGAAGCCAAAATGGCTTAGCAGATTATGTTAAGATAGTGAGATAGAGGCTTGAGAATTTGGTCTATAAAACCAATGATCAATGTCAGAAAAAGAGATATAAATATTGGATAATTATATATAGACCAAATATAAACTATTAATATGTATTATTTTTCATGAAAGTTTCCTTTGAAGTACAAATTCTAAATTTCTTCATGATTGTATTTTTGGAGGCTATAGGCAGTTTGAGTAGTCATCTTGAAGAGGTGAGTTTGGTTTGTTTTTTGAAGAGTGTAATAATAAAATATGTTTTAGTATGTTAATGAGGTATAAAATATTAATTATAATTATTTTTTAATCTTATTTTTTCCCTATTCAATTTTTGAGAGTTAATATTTCTTGATTGTACTTTGACTATGTTTGACAGTTCTAAGTGGTCATGTTGCAAGAGTTGGTTTGTCGCCCTTTGGCTTGTGTGGTGATTTATAATGGACTTGGTGATTTTTTAAAGGTAATTTAGGATATATTTATTAAATTTTTAATGTTTTTTTTATAAATTTAATTATATACTTTAGTTTTGTAAGACATATTTTTTGGGTGTGTGAAGGGCTAATGGCAAGTAGGCCAAATATCTTGGTTCAAGGTATGAAATGAAGCAAATGGTTTTGGGGACATATGGAGAGATTAAGAGGAGAATATTAAAGTTATAATTTAATTTTTTAAATAATTTTAAGAGACTCAATATGTTCTAATCTAATGTGTGTCTTAAAGAAGGCCTAATTCCTTTAGGTTTCCATTAGGCCTAATAGGGTTTTGGTACTTAAGGGGTATGAATGACATATGGAGTGGTTGTATCACTAATTTAAATTATTTTTTCACATGTTAAAATTATAATTAATTCATGAAAAGTATCTTGTCCAATAAATATGGGTGAGAGGAAGAGTTGAGAATAAAAGTAAGGCCTAATTGGCCTATTTATGCAAGCAAGACAAGTGCAAACTTAAGTGAAGAAAAGGGATCATTAAAGGAGAATAATCAGGTCATTGAGGACCATAATATGGATAATAATATCATAAATTTTTACCTTACATATTTTTTTAGGTGGATGACTAGGTCAATGGACCTAATGATCATAGAAGAAGCATGTTGAGCAAGTAAGCCTAGAAGGCTAGTTGAGTGAGATTGAAAGGTAAAGACTAAAAACAAAGGAGGTCATAATAAGTTTAAGATTAGAAAAAGGTATTATAATTTGATCATATATCATAATTTACTTATTTGGTTCTAATTTACCTAGGGGGTTGGAGTCTCCTTACAAGATAGAGCTTATAAAAGACTAATTGAGTGGGTGCTTAACAAGGTAGGGGTTGGAGCTTATTGTGAAGTTGGTGATTTACTAAAAATTTGGATATTTAAATTATATGACTATTTTCCATGTGCATATTTTAGTGGTTTTTATCCCTTAATATGGTCTCCCACATATCTCTTGTGTTCTCTTGTGATATGCTTGTGTAGTTGTTTGTTTGTGCATTGATCTTTTATGTAAATGAATGCTTCATGGAATGATGAATGGAATTGAATAGTTATTTTTAAGAAAATAATTAATCACCCTCTTTTTGATGTCAACATAAATCAATTAATGAAAAATGGGGACCCTTGTTCTAAATTATGCAAAATCATGCTTTAAATTAAAAATTCATCTAATCAGAGTACCATTAGAGTGTTTTGCACATTATCTTTATTTGAAGATCATCTACACCTAATTAGGTTGGAATATTTGTTCATAATTCTCATTTAATCTTGCCTAAATTTTCTAACATTGGTTTTTTATGTTTTAGGTCACAACTCTAATGGAGTCCATTTGGAATGGGCGATGCCTTAGGGTCAATATCGTAATGTTAATTTGACATTTTACTAACCTTTGGTTAATTGAAAATAAAATTGAAGTCATAATCTTGAAATCATCATTCAAATTAACCTAGCTCAGGTTATTTTGAATTAAATTAAAATTTATGCAGGAGCAATTTGCATGGGAACAACTAATTGAACCATAGACTTAGCTTAATTTTTATCCTAAGGGTTATTCATTTTTTTTCAAAATGACCATACCATAGTCTAAAAATATTATGCTTGGTCCCTTTATGTCCTATGGCCCCTTGCTCTATTTTATTATTAGCATTGTCTAACTAAATGAAAGGTACCTTTTACTATAGACTTATCCTAAAAGCCTTACCCTAATGTTTATTGTATTTATTAAATATAACAATACTTAGGCTAAAACTATATGATATGTATTTTATTATTCATGAGATCCTTTTATCATGTTTAAAACTTAGCTTAAATTTTTTATCCTAAGGTCTTACCAGTGTTTATTAACACAAAAAAATAACCATAGTCCAAAAACTTTTTGCTAAGTTATTTATTTTCCTAAGCACTAAATTAAATACCATTTTCATTCATAATATCAATGGTCTACATTTGTTTGGGAGATTGAGATCCAATGGTGTACGATTAAACACAAATCCATGGCCCTAAGCTAAAGTTTGATCATCTTTTGAAGATCAACAATACATTTTTGCTTAGGTAGGATTGATCTAACAATTAATATTATGTCAAAGCTTCAACAGAGCCCTGAGATAAGAGATAAGTTGATAAGTGTCACACTCATGACTAAAGAACACTCAGTAATGAATTGTGTTTTACCTTGTGGATCAAAATCAAATGGAACATGTTTGCTCAGGCAAAGATGATGAGACAGTGTGTATCAAATGTTGAAAAGGAAAAAGTCATGAGGATAAATGTGAAGATGATATTTGGCATAGTCACAGGCCATAAATTAAGGCTTGAGCATCTTTTAAACATTGATAGTACATGGATGAGCATACACATTTTGATCACTGATCTTTAGATCAAGGGGCATAACTAAGTAGATCAACATCAATGAAGTGTGATTGATCTATGCAAATGAGATCAATAGTATGAGTACAATGTTAACATTTCAACAAAGCTTAGATATAATGTAGATTTGACAAGTGTCATAACCATGGGGAACATAGAAAGCATCTAATAGCATTCAAGTTCTCAGATCGAGATTAATAGACCACATTGATCCATGTAAAGAGATCTAATAATATGAGGTGAGGTAAAATATTCAAAGGGATCAAAACCAATAAAATACTGACACATGTCCAAAAGTGATAAATGGTAATATTTTAAATATTAGCGAGGAGGATGCCACAGTGATGCCACTTCAGAGCCACATAAGCTTAATGTGTTAAGTCAAAGATCTTGTAGACCCAAAAAATGCAAAGGTATAAATACCAAGATCCAAACACAATTTAAGTCATGAAGTTCACGTAAGTTTGAATAGCTGTCACCATTAAAGTAATGTAAAAACATTCATACAAACCTTAGCACATCCATAAGACCTAGGTCAACCTTGTGATCATCATAATCAAGCCAAGGAAGATTGGATTATCATCTATGCAAAGATAATTTGATTTAGAATTTAAATACAGACCACTGACAAGTAATTTAGAGAAACTTACAACCATGGCAGCCCAAAAAAGTGTCTCTAGAGAAGATGTAGAATTTTATTTTATATCAAATGTAGAGGGAAGAGTTTTCAAAGATAAAATTCGATGCCATAACATTAAATACTAGGGACAATAATTGGTTGCAATTGTTTTGGACCATTAATAACCAATAGACCATCATAAGAGAAGAGGAGAAGAATGTGTCATCAAGAAGGCTCTACTATGACATAGTTGACATTTAAATGATAGGTGTCCATTATGTTGTGGCAAAATTTGAGGTACTCCATTATATAGACACTCTCTCTCCTATTTTTAGAGATGGTAAAATTGTTAAAGTAATGTTAATAAATAAGGATACTTATAAAAATATATATTATATCTATTCTATAACATTTGAAAATAATTATAAGTTGCCTAAGCCACAAGTAGACCAAACCACTATCAACAATTAGGCCAAGGAAAATGATTTAAAGACCATCTTTACCCTATGGTTATTTTCTATAAATAAGGTATTTTCAGACTTCAATGGCAACATCCCCATTGGTCAATTCAGAGCTAGGATAAGAGTAGTCATGACTATGATGAATAGGTTATGTGTCAATCCAACCACCACCTATGTGGATAAAATTAGGGTTCCCTTACTCTATTTTATGATTGAGAAATATCTCACCCCTCCCCTTAGTGAAGTGGTCAACACTTATTTAAGTAGGTAGGTATTTATAGTCAAGAAGAAGACTAAGAACCAATTATTCATGATGTCATACCTCCTATATGCCTTATTGGACATAACAAAGATCCCCAAACTTAGAGATTTGTCACCTGGTGGGACACAAATAGTTTCCCAATACTATTCAAAATTACACATATTCAAATACAGGGACCACATATAATTCATATCTGACTATGTTTATCCAGCCTTAGTAGAGGCCATAACTAGGAATCTAATGTCAAGAGTCAACCCATTGAATAAAAAATCAATTAAGGGTATGGGAGACATCTGGTTACATCCATATTACACAATAATCAAGGTTGAAGGAACACAATTCACTCCCCTTAGCTTATCAGTCTTTGTGTTAGTCTAGTTAGTTGAGTAGGAGGTAGCTTACTAAATATACAATGGGATAGATGGTTTGTATAAAACCAAGAGTAAGGCACTAGTTCATAACCTCTCCTTAACCATTCGAATGACTATTTTTGCATAATGGGATAACATTGAGGATACTTCCAGACATAAGACCTCCTTCAATCTCTAAATTGATGAAATAAGGCTATGGGATCTGTAGAGAAGAGTTAAATAACATGTGAAAGATAAAGGGATCAATATCCCTTATGATGACTAGCCTGGTCCTTTTGACCCCATATATATAAAACTATGAGGTCACTATTAGATTAAAAATGCATGGCATCAAGCTAGAGTCTAGAATGTAGAGGGAACAAAAAGGGGATGATGATAAATGGAAACTAGGACCAAGGTAGTACCATTTACTAAATAGTACACCTAGATATATACCAGCCTAGTTACAAATAAAGTCCAGACTTGAGGCACAACTTGAGCAAAGGCTAGAGGAGAGAAGGCCTAATGAAATTACATCTTCTTCAACTCAAGTAGAGTAGCAAGGATCACTAGTAGAGGAGGTTCATATGGTAAAAGTAGACCATGGTAAAAAAATTTAAGATGCTATAAAAATGATATCATTATCCTATGAGTTTGAGGATGAATAAATGGAGGAAGCCAAAGAAAAAAATGGGAAGGAAGTGCTAAACCTAGTTCCTATAGACACCCCTAAAATAAAATCTGAGTTGGCCATTGTCTTAGTGAAAACTAATAATCCCAAGGGGATTTTAACTCATCCTTTGAGTGAAATCAATCTATTTAATGAAGAAAACTTGATTTAGGGTCCAACCATTATTGAATGGTTCATCTATGGAAAATTGAAAAACGTACCTACTATGCACCATCCTTGGGCAATGATGCAAGCAATCAATATTATAGTACATGATGAAGTCAAGACATGGGTAGTTGTATTGTAGAAGGAGGAAGACAAAATAATAGTTGCTCTAGGAGAATCAAGTAAAGCACATATGTAGACCCCAACTCCTAAGGTGATATAATCTTTAGTTGGTATCAAATTTGAACCAACCACTACTAGTTTATAGAAAGTAACTAAGAATAAGGCCATGGTTGGTGGAGAAGAGTTCACTTTCTAGAAAGTGGAACCTTTTATTGGATTGACTCTATTTAGAGGACAAAAGCTTGGTGAATAACTAATATTTAAATAAAATGTTCTTCAATTGGATCATGATTAGACATATTAGTTACAAACAATGATCAAGGGCATCTTATAACATAACAAGAATTTGAAATAACAAGCCATCTTATCATTCCAAGAAGACAAATTCATGAAGTTTGAGGACACCATGGTTGATTTGTTTAATTATTTAAAGTTAGTCAAGACCAAAAAGTGTTGAATAAATAAAGTACTAAGGATACATACCAAGTTGGCCAATGGCATGCTTTGAGCTACCAAGTGAAGGATTTGATCAAAGTCTTGACTAAAAATCAAATCCCTAAATTTAGGACAGCTAGTCTAGCCCACCTTAATATGGCTATGGATATATTAATTAAAAAGATCAAGGCCCTGAGAAGTTGGTCCAAGTAGATGGAAAACATTTCTAAGGACCTAAAACAATAAGAAGATAAAATGTTGCACATATTGAATATCTTGATCAAAGTGCCTACCACACGTAGTCCTTTAGGTCTAATAACTAATGAGGAATTCAAGCACATAACTACTCAATTCATGCAAGAAGTAAGGAATCAAGTACAAGGAAATATAGGATACAAATGGAAAAACTTTATGCTAATATGCTAATGTCATTTGCACTATATTATAATGTTGTTTTCTTGCAATGGTGAACCTTTAAAGTAAATCTAGTGTTTATTTACACTATTTCATACTATCCTTAGATATTTGCCTAATGTGTGATAGGAATTGAGCATATGCTTAAATGCATGCTCAAAATAAACTTGAACTTTGTCATAATGTTTGGGATAAAGATCAACAACATATTTATTCTCTACCTTACTCATTCTTTTTCTCCTTTTTTTATCAATTCACTTTAGTTTTACTTTATTATAAATACTCATCTTAGTTTAGCTTTAGTCTTAGGTCTGACCATAATTCACACTAATTAGCATAGACTACTTCCATTTTCTTAAATATTAACTTCAGGCCAAGGTGGCTCCCAACCACCAACTAATATAAATTTGTGGAATAGTTCATTTGCTCTACCTCTATTCCACCAAAGATAACAAGATTATCACAACATGCAACTCATGCAATGGACTGACAAGTTAAAAAATGATAAATGTTTATTAAAAACTTTAGACCACTTGTGATACATATTTATGCATCAATAAGGAGGTGTTTTTCTAGTTCTAGAATGAGGGTCTTAGTTAAATCCTTGAAAATTCAAAATATCTTTGCTCATTTTTGTGATTTTTGCTCAAAGATCAGTATATTCTTTGCATATTTGTGTGTTTTTAATCATATTTGTGTAAATATCATTGATATTTGTGGTTTACAACCACTCTTTGTCCTTATTTAGATAAATATAGGTGTTATTTTAAGTTTGATGTTGAATTATGGTAAAGATAGCTTAAGATTTGTGAATCCAAGGTGTTTGAGGTTGGTAATAGTTATTTTGTTCAAATATTATCCTTTGAAAATTTGAGTTTATTTGAACATGAACATATAAATATCATTCACATTTATGTATTTAGACATATCTTTGGGATAATATAGTTAAATATTGATTTCTTTTGTCATCCTTTATACATATTTATACTAAATTTGGTCTTTGTGCAAGTCTGATCATTATTATTTGTAAAGATAAGACTCACACATCATATTTAAAATAGGGTTCAAAGCTCTCAAGCTAGAATTGCAAAGGATAAGGACTAGGTCACATTCAGAGGTAAGCGTTCCCCTTATTTCATTAGAAGTTCATAGGATAGATAGGTGAGACAAAGGTAAGTGTAGACTTTCAAAGTTCAACCAACTTCAACTATTCAGGGTGCTCTTGTGTTCAATCCCTATCAAGGTATGGCTTAGATTGGTGGCTCTTTAATCAATGTAAAAAGTGTGATACATGACTTATAATATAAAAAACTATTTGCCATCATTTATCCCAAATAGTGTTATCACAGTTGAAGAGCACATTAAATCTTTCAAAGTTGCTTTAAGATTGCTAAATGTAGTTCATGAAGATGTAACATGTAGACTATTTCTATTTACCATCAAAGATGTTTCATATGAATGGTTCTTCAATATTCCCAAAAATTATATCACTAGTTGGAATTATTTTAATATGGTCTTTATTAATAAATTTGGTAAAATCATTAGTCGTTCTATTCTTTACCAACAATTCACCATAGAGAAAAGAGATTCTAGTAAAACAATTAGAGCCTTTAATGCCATATTTAATAAAATGTTTAGCAGAACCATAACTCCTTACAAACCTAAGGAAGATTTATCCTTAGAGATCTACAAGGATTCCTTGGATCCCATGACTTCTATGTTTCTCAAAATATCTACTCAGGTCATTAACACATTATCCTTAGTGTATGCTAAAGGTATGATCATTAATGCCTAGATGCAACCCTAGGGCCAAATGACATATAATATTCTAAATATTAATCCAAATTTTCCTATTCTAAATGTTATACCCAATGCCAATTAGAATATACCTACCCTAAACCAACTTCTAGTTTTGAACCAACTACCTTTAAGCCATGCTCATCTTGGCCAAAGCCTAGGATTCTTGAACAATGATGCAAGTGGATCTTATATACAAGACGAAAGAACTCTAGTGCCAACCATTATCACTAGTAACACTCAAGTCCATAATTATGAGGCCCCAAAGAATGAAAGTGATTCTATATTAAAGATGGTTCAAAACCTACATACTAACTTTCTTAAATTGTAGAAGCAAGTTGACAATACTGGGAAAGTTCCATAAGAAATTCTCATATCAAAAGTTTAATAAGCCTAATAACAGGTTTCAAAATGGTAATAATAACAATAATAAATCATCAATTAAGAATAATAAACTTGAGATTAATATTCTTGATGTTACATTAATTGAATATTGTAGGGTACACAATACTTCCAAGCATGGTGAGTTGTATTATCTTGAATTCTATAATGCTTTTCATTTGTTTCAAGATGAGTTAAATACTCCTAAATGTGGATCTAATAGAGATAATTTTATAGGCATATCTAGATCTTACAAGTCATCTAGATATGTAGATACAACCCTAATGGTGGAGACCTTTAACTTCTCATTCAAAGAAGACAATTAGCCTATGGATACTCCTGAGGAGGTGCATGCCTTCCAACAATATTTGAATAAGGCCTACCCTTTAAGGAATAGGGAGTAGAGGTAATCCTTAATAGATTTAACTCCACCCAAAAACTTTAACACTCCTCTAGATCTTGTAGTTGACAACAAACTTAAGCCTCCAAAAGGAAGTACCTCTAAACACAATGTTTATTTACCTCATTCTTTTGCCAAGGGTGGGTATAACATAATTGAGGATATGAAGAGGGTTAAATCTAACATCACACTACATGAATTGACTCAAATCATTTAGTAGATAGATTTGCTACTTGAATATATATCCAAGAAGCCTAGTAAGTCACCCAAGACTAAAAATGCTAATGTTTTTATACACAAGAAAAAATTAGATGTCCCACCTTTCTTGCTGACAGTAAGAATCTTTGGTAAGAATTTTTATAACTCTTTATTAGGCTCAAGTACATCTACTAACATTATGCCTTAATGTATTTGTTAGCAACTTGGTTTGACTCCTATTAAATCTGATAGAGTTATGAGTCAATTGGCTAAGTCCAAGGTGAAACTAATTGGTGAATTATTTAATGTTCACATGCATATTGCATCTGAACCAAGGATACAATGGTTCATTGACATCCAAATGGTGGATAGTCTTGATGAAAATGAGATGTTACTGAGTAGAGACTAGAATAAATCTTTGAATGGTTACTATTAGAAAGCTATCATAATGATGTCATGGTGGTGTCATAGAGGTGTATTATTGAGTGGATGAAGTGCCTTGATATTCTATGTGACTGACAAAGTGTGCAATGTGTTTGTTAGAGTGTGCTTTTATGTATGGTTGGCTAATATTAAATATTGACATAGCTTGAGAGGGTTAGGGATGAGTATGGAGGTTTGAACATGTGAATAAGATGTGATCCATGATTTTAGGGCTTATGTGCATAAATGGAATTCATCTAGTTGATCATAGTTTTCATTTAGACACTTTGGGTCCAATGGGAAAAAAATTGAGTTATTATTTTGATGATGTCACCATTTCCATGTGGGAATGAGTCAAGGGGAGCTAGTCATATGTTTGTGGTCACTGTATTCCCTATTTATTTTGTGCCAAATATCAAGTCATGCATTGAAGTATGGTTAAAGATATAAAGGTTCAAAGTTGGCTTCTCAAATATATTTCATTATTTTTCCATAGCCAAATTTGCAAAGTGGTTAGAAAGAACTGAGTAAGCATGTTGTTGAGGTTAGAATTTGCACATGTGGACATTTTAAGAGAAGGTGATCATATGGATTTTTTCAATTTTAGACCCAATTTATGTTTAATAATTTCCATATCATGTGATACAACACATCAAAATTTATGCATATGTAAAGTTAAGATCCCAAGTAGATTGACTACATTTTTCCATACTTAGCCAATTTTATAGTGTGGCAAAAACATTGAGTGAACATTTTGATGGTGTTATATCTTACACATGTGAAGGTGTCAATAGAAATTGATCATATGGGTTTGTTAAAATTTGATAATAGATCATTTTCACTAAATTTGAGTTCATGTGGTGAAGCATGACAAAATTTATGGATGATTAAAGTTGGCCTCTCAAGTAAATTTGGACATGGTTGGCTCTATGATAGAATTTTATGAGAAGGCATGTTAATGGAGTTATATCTCATATGTGTGATAGCTTAAAGATAAATGGGTCACATGGTTAGATTCTATTATGGAAGGAAATCATCTAACCAAAATTTGAGATCTTGCAGTGAAGCATAGAAGAAGTTATTGAGGTGAAAAAATGGCTATTTATACATATTGATAGGTTCCCCATATTCATTTGTTTATGTGTTAAAGCTCGAGAAAGATAAATAATGCATGATTGATCCAAAGAGTTAAGAGGAAACAAGATGAATATAGGTTCATGATGTTTAATGACTAAGTAAAGGTACATGATAAAGATATAATGGTCAACCGGCATTCATACAATTGATAGAATGGCGAACATTGAATATTAAAGTCTTGAATGATCTATAAAGATCGATGGAGTGTGTTGAGTCAAATTTCCCAAATTGAATGAGATGAGGTCAAAGTAATAGATGTTTAACATTTGGATTTGGTGTTATATGTGTTAAATATCATATAATATCTATGGTGTGAGATTGATCATGAGCTGAGAGTCCAATATATTTAAGCATTGTGTTTGAATGTTAACTATGACCATTGTTATTCAAATATTTGAATTTGTAAATGAAAGACCAGTGTCTAATTTTTAGACAATAAATTTTTATAGAAGATGAATTTTATATTGTAGTAAAAATTAAAGTGGCATAGGACTTCAAGGTGCATCTAGAAATATGGACTTGAAGATCTGAAAGTGTGTACATACATAGTTATGAAGTTCCAAAGTTGATTGTATTTTTGTATATGTTCTATAAGTGAACCAATAAGTATAGTCAAGATCATGTTCTTATTGTTTTGATGTATCATAATGAATTAAATATTGTAACATGTTGTAAAATCCATGAGGATTATCTACGTGGATTTTGGAGGTGTGATCAATCTGTCTCAAGTATGAACAATGCTTAAGAATTTAACTGTGTTCGTCCATGGTGACTATATAGAAAAGGTTAGTTTTTGAGTTGTTTTGAGCATATGCAAAGGTGAGATAAGTTATCTATGATCATTTTATAATGTTTTAGGTCACATAAGGAGTGGACCTATATAATTTGAAGTGGTCATGTGTTCATGTTTTTCTCAAAGATGAGCTATATGGGTGAATATGTCTCCATGAGACCTATAAGAGGTACAAGTGCGATGTTTTAAAGGTGTAGCTACTTAAAGATGAATAATAGATTATATGGATGACCTATGTATATTTTATTGATCATTATATTCATATGATAGATGTCTTATGGTTTAAACCATGCCTAATGGCTGACCAAGATGGTGATTATCAAGATTTCTCTATAAATAGTGGAACCAAAGTTGTTGGGTTCTAGACCAGTATGTGAGAGATTAAGGAGTGAGAGAAAAGAGACTTGAGTGTGTGTTTTGTGGAGAAAAGGAGGGGTAGAGTGCCTTAAGGACTAGTTAAAGAGTAAAATATATTGAGGACTATTTATATTACCTATTTATCATAGTTCTATTGGTAGAATTATTCTCTTATTGTTTGTGTGTGAGTGAAGGTGAAGAGAGATAAATTGAGCTCCATCATTAGGTGTTGTTGAAATTAGTTCAAATGTGGAAGTGTTTTAATATGTGTTGTTATGGTATCTCAACATCTAAGGTGGTTATATCCTCCTTGTAATCTAATACTTGCTAAAAAATTTGGTTGTTATTGTAGCTCAACTAGATAGGTGGGGTATCACCTTGTGGGATTAGAGTCTCACTAAATAGGGATTTTATTTCCTCAATTAGTTATATCTAGTTTAAATTAGATCTTGTGTTTATAGGATAATAGTCCAATTTCAGGTTCAAGTGGATTTTATTCCCCAAGAGGGTTTCCAATATATGTTATGTGTTATGTGATTGATCTTGCATTATCTCTCTTGCTCATTACTATAAATGTTGTTTATGGTTCATGAATGCTTATGGTAGTTGATTAAGTATTTGTAAGGACCAGAATTGACATTAGATTATTTGGGCTCACTAGTTCACCCCTCCTAATGATTACACCTCTAACATTTGGTATTAGAGTGAGGTCCTTTGGTAAAGGATTGATAGCTAGAAGGTGATCCAAGGTATAATGGATAGTTAGAATGTGCAAGTTGGTTTCTCTACTAAGCAAGTATTGATGTTCAATGTATCTAATTATGCATTTGGATTGTTAGGATGTAGACCTAAATTATATCCCTAGTGTTTTATGTATGGAAATTTATTTTGGATGGTTATACAGCTCATATTATTCCTCCATCTAGTGTTGTATATAAGAAGTTGTTTGAGAACAACTCTAAGGCAATGAATGCCATCACTTGTGCTCTTACAAAAATTGAGTTTACCAAAGTAATTCATTAAAAATATACCAAGGAAATATGGGATAAATTGAAGACTATTTTGAAGGAGATTCAGAGGTTAAGCTTGCTAAGTTACAAACTCACATAAGGCAATTTAAAAGTCTCAAGATAAACAAAGAAGATTTTGTGGCATCCTTTCTACAAAGAGTTGGTGAGGTTATGAACATCATTAGAGGTCTTAGAGAGAATATTAAAGAGACTAATATTGTCCAAAAGGTATTAAGGTCTCTATCCTCAAATTTTGATTAAAAATTATCTACTATAGAAAAGAGTCATGACCTAGCTTAGTTGAATATGGATCAATTGCATGGCACCCTTACTGCCTATGGGATGAGGAAGAATGATGATATACCACCAAAGAAGGAATCTACATTCAAGAGAAAGATGAAGCCTAAGAATAAGTTCTAAGGTAATAAATCCAAATAGGATGACATATCTAATATTGATGATGATGAAATAATTGCTTTGATTACTAGGAAATTGAACACATACATAGGGAAGTATAAACGTAAACTACCCTTCAAATGTTTTAACTATGGAGAGATAGGACATTTTGCTTGGAAGTGCCATCATAAGCATGAGAAGAAATAAGATGAAGAAAAAGAAGACATACAAGAAGAAAGGATTCAAAAAGTATAATAACAAGAATAGATCTTTTAGGAATAAGAAGAGTATTTAAACCAAAGAATATTGCAGCTCATCAAATGAGAGTGAAGATAGTGACTCAGAATATGATCATGAAGATAATGGTTCTATTGAATATGAATATCTATTCATGGTTAACGAATGAAGTTGATCACAAAAAAGGGGCCTACTTGGGGTGATTTAGATGATGATTAAGATGAGGTAAACTATGAGACTATATTGAGTAATGATTACAAAGAATTGAAGATTGAGAATAAGATCAATAAGAAGATGAAATCTAAACTTAAGGAATTTGAGGATCAATTCAGTGTGTTTGAGGAAATAATGGATGAATATTCTAAGTAGCATGAATATATGGTCAAACATCTCAATTTTTGATTGGAAGTCTTGTCTACAATCCTAAAGGCTAAAGAAGATGAATGTGTAAGGTATGTAATTGAAAATAAGTCATTTAAATCTAATTTTTAGATTAAGGTAAAAGCAGGTTTTGAAGGGGCCCCAAAACCCTATAGAGATAAAAAAAATAAAAATAAAGCAATAGCAGCCCACTGAAAAACAATAAAAAACTAGGTTTTACTTGGACCTGAAACCACCAATATAAACTAGACAAAGCTCCCCAAGTTTTACAAGGACCTGAAACCTAAACAATAAAACCAAGTTCTACGACCTGAAATAGGAACCCAGGTTTTACAAGGACCTGTAACCTTTAAAAAATCCACGCATTAAAATATCTACACATTTCCAATCCACGTTAACACGAGGAAGGGTTTATGGGAGCCACAATAACGTCTGCCAAAAGACCCCAACCCCAACCAAACAACAAAGAAACAATCCCCAGAACCAGTTCTGCCATCACCTCAAACATCCATCTGGTCGTCAACCCATTCTCCCCTTCTACAAAACATAGAGGCAACACCACCTTGGTAATCAAAATTTCATCGAATGACGTCTTGAAGCACTTCAACATGAGCAACAAACCCACAGACAAAAAGCAATGGCAAAAAACCGGTTCTGGCCACCACCCCCAAAAAACTCATCTTCAATCATGCCCCTGGGGTTACAGCAGAAGTAGAGCCCCTCCTGATTTGCTTTTGACCCACCATCTAACACCACAGAGATCCGTTTAAGGCCCTCCCCATGGCCAAACCCTCACCAGGCTCGTTGGTCGAGAAAAACAATGGCCAACACCACTCCACACACTGGTATTGACAGTTAAAACAGGGAAAAAAGATTCCCCCAACACGTGGCAAAAGAGACCCATGCCACCCCACACCACACCCAACACCATGGTACCCAATACCATAGGGATAAGGTCTCCAAAAACCATGGCCACGCTCCCTCCATGGTGAAGGTTCAGCGCGGCCGTTTCCACAGCCGTGCTCCCGCGCGCTCCCAATTTTTTAGGTTATCAAATTAGAAGTTAGATAAAGTATCTAGTAAGGTAATATCATTTGTGAGATTTGGAAATAGTTCAAGTGATCTAGACATCATTATGAATGATCAAAATCATACAAGTGATAAGACTAATCTTGGATAAAAAGAATAACTAGAGACTGTAACTCAAGACAAGATAAAGACTAATGTGAATAAGGTGCATCATCATTTGAAGACAAATCATCAAACAAGGAATTAAGGTGATATAAAAATAAAGATAAACTAGATCAGACAACTAAATTCTAGGAGTAATGAAAGATTTAATGGTTACTATTGTACATGTAATAACTTTGGTTATAAGGTTAGAGAGTGCAAAAGACCTGTTAGAAATGAATTTATATAGGACTATGATAGGGGTTATCAGTCAAAAGGTGTGAATAGAATCAAGTAATTTAATTTTATTAATGTAAGACACTTTACAAATGATTATCCACATAAGATTAGAAAAGGTGATTCCTCTTCAAAAAGGGGAGGTTGTTTGTCATGACATAGGACACATTACAAATTTTTATCCAAATAATGTAAGGTAAGATACATTTCTTGTAAAAGGTATGGTGTGATAGAATTGTGAATAGATAGGTCACATTGCTAGGTTATGTAAGCAAAGGCCTATAAGATAGAATATATTTAATCAAGATCCTAAAGTTAAAGGAAGTAAGGTAAGTTAACACTTGGAAGCCAAAGGTGAAAAGTGTGAGTCATGATGAGACTGTAGGTCTAAGTAATTTATTTGTAATGGTGGAGAATGCTTGTGAAGTTGAAGAGTCCCAAGAGGTATCATTGTCTGCTCATGTTGATAAGGAAGAGATCAAGCTCAAAGAGAAGACCAAGGTGTTGATTGAGGCTAGTCATGAGGTATGTATGGATATAAGTAAACATCTTATTGTTGTTGATAATGTATCATATAAAGAACACCAATTGTTTGTGCCTAATGATGAGGTTCTAAGATGCAAGGAATGGTCTTCATATGAAAAGGCATGTAATAGATTTATGTTATCTTCATGTATTATCAATATAATTTTAGAATAAAAGGAGAATGTTGTAGCGGTTGAGAAAGTTGTTTTTCCTAAGCCAAATAAGAAGAAGAAGAAGAACTACAAATATCATATGAGCAAAGAGGAGATGGAAGATGAGGATTTGTTTTTGTTTTAGAGCTTTAATGTATAAAATGTGTCTCTATCTATGCCTCTTAAGATATTCCTTTTAATGGAGAAGCAAGTTTGTGTGTTCAAGTTGATAATGCCAATCAGAGAAGGTCTTTGGTTAAGGGAGAGCAACAAGTTCATGATCTTGTTTCAGAGGTTTGTGAAGGAGATATAGTATAGAGTTAGATTGGGTAGATTCTAGGTGGCTTAATGAGTTTGATGCATTTTAAAGAATTATTTGGTGCTTAGAAAGGTTTGTGAATTTATTTGTGGTGTGATCTAGGTTTTTTTGAGGTCTGAAGATATGTATGTGCCAATTGACGATTTTTAAGTGCTCGTAGTTTTCTTAGTTTTTGGCTTAAGGTCAAGTAGGCCTAAAATGGGTTATAGGATGTATGGATTCCCAAATTTATGGAAGATCATTTTTTGGTCCAAAAGTGTGTGATGTGTGACTCCAAGTGTGCAAGAATTTTAAAAGGTGGATGTTGAATAGAAGGAGGTTTGTTGTCTTTGCTTGTTTTGACTTTCTAGGGTTTTGAGCTATGATATAAAAGTGATCTACCTTACTAGTTGTGGTCTAAGGATTATTAAATTTTTGAATGGGCCAAATGGGTGGTCAAATAAAGCTTCATAGAGATTTTAAGGGTTATGGTTCTCAAATTATTCAAGTTTTTGTCATTATGGAGGATTAATTAGCTAATAGGTTTGTGAAGGAAGTATGTTACAGAGAATTATCCTAGCAATAAAAATTGGTGTGATTGAGGGGAAATATGATAATTCTCTAGATATGAAGTTTTAGGTCTTGAATATATGTCTACTAAAAATTATGGGCTCTATAAGTTTCAAGTAGGGTTATAAGGAAGCTAGATAGGCCTAGTTTGAAGAATAATGTTTTTCTTCTTTTTCTCCAAAAGAGCAAGGTATGAGTATCCAAAGGTATGTTATCAGGTTGGTTCAATATATGTTTCATATTTTGTTTATTACAAATACAAAGTCATGGAAGTGTCTTGCGAAAGTTTGCTAGTAAGCATGCATGTTGGTTTTTCATGGTGTGTGGAGATCTGAAGATGCAAAGAAGGTGAAATTTATCAAAGTTATTAAGGGGATTCCCCCTTATATGTTTTTTAGTGATTTACATCATAATTAAATTATTTTGTATGTTCTTTCTTCTTTTATTTTTGAGCTTGATTGAAGAGAGTATTGGCATGGAGCAAGAGAAGTTTATTAAGACAAGTAGAAGTAGGCTCAAGGTAAGGGGGATTTTTTATCATCTTTATAAGATGGTCCTTTCCTAATTTGATGTATTTTGATGTCCTTAAGATCATATTATGCCTAATTTTTCATTATGTCAAAGGGGGGAGAAGTTCCTATTTGGGGATAAAGTTCCTGATGTAGGAAGTGTTTTGAAGAAGAAAGAAGGTGAGCTATGTATTGCTATATTGATGGGTGTTGACATAAATGATAAAGGGGGATATTTTTAGAGAGTTTTAATAATGATGGAATTTGGTGTCATAGAGGTATTCTATTAAGTGGATGAAGTACCTTGACAGTCTATGTGACAATGACAAAGTGTGTAATGTGCTTGTTCTAGTGTGCTTTATGTATGGTTAGCTGATCTTCAGTATTGACATAGATTGAGAGGATAAAGGATGAGTATGGAGGTTTGAACATGTGAAATAATCCCTATAAGATGTGATCAATGATTTGATATCTTGTGTGCATAAGTGGAATTCATCTAGTTGATCATAGTTGTCATCTAGACACTTTGGGTCCAATGGCATAAAATCTAAGTTGGCATTTTGATGACATCACCATTGAGACATAGGAATGAGTCAAGGGGAGTTGGTCATATGGTTGTGATAATTGTAGTCCCTATTTTCTTTTCACTAAATATCAAGTCATGCATCAAAGTGTGGTTAAAGATATGAGAGTGCAAAGTTGGCTTCTCAGACAAATTTCATTATTTTCTCATACTTGGCCAAATTTTCAAAGTGACTAGAAGCTAAGTAAGCATGTTGTTGAGGTCATTTCTCACACATGTGGACATTTCAATAGAAGGTGAGCATATGGGTTTGTTTAGTTTTGGATCTAGTTTATTTACACTAATTTATAGATTATGAGATGCAGTGCATCAAAAGTTATCCATATGCAAAGTTAGGCTCTCAGGCAAATTGAATATGTTTTTCCATAGCCAATTTTGTAGTGTGGTATAAAAATCCAAGTGTTAATTTTAATGGTATTATATCTTACACGTGTGAATGTGTCAATAGAAAATAATTATATGTGCTTATTAAATTTTGAGCATAGATAATTTTCATTAAATTTGAGTTCATGAAATGAAGTGTGACAAAATTTATGGATGATCAAGTTGGCCTCTCTGGAAGATTTGGACATGGTTGACTTTGTGATATAAGTTTATGAGAAGACATGTTAATGGCATTTTATCTTGCATTCATGAGATTTTTAAGAGTATTTTATCACATGGTTATATTTTCTTATCGAAGGATATCATCTAGTCCAAATTTGAAATCCTACATCAAAACACATAAGAATTTATTGAGGTGCAAAAATGGCTACTCATGCATATTGATAAGGTCCCCATACTTAGTCATTTTTGAATATGTTAAAGATCGAGTAAGATAAATGGTGTACGATTAATCCAAGGAGTCAAGAGGTAATGAGATGAGGATAGGTGCATGATTTTTAATTATTGAGCAAAGGTATATGATAAATATTAAAGGATGAATGAGCATTTATATAGATGATTTAATGGTGAGTGTTGATCATCAAAGTCTTGACTGATCCACAGAGATCGATGATGCACATTGAGTCAAAGTTCCCAAATTGAATGAGATTAGGTCAAAGTGATATATGTTTAGCATTTGGATTTTTTGTTATATACATTAAATATCAAAAACTATCTATGGTGTGAGATTGATCCTAAGATCAAAGTCCATACTATTTTAGCATTGTGTTCAAAGGTTAACTATGACCGTTGCTATTCAAAGATTTGAATTTGTGAAGGAAAGACTAGTGTCTAGTTTTTGGACCATAAATTTTGATAGAAAATGAATTTGTTATTGAATTAAAAATAAAAGTGGTAGAGGAATTCAAGTTGCATTTGGTAATATGGACTTGAAGATCTGAAAGTGTGTACAAACATAGTTATGAGGCTCCAAATTTGACTATGTTTTCATATACATTTTGTAAGTGACCTGAGAAGGATATTCAAGTTTGTGTTGTTTCTATTTTGATGTCTCATGATTAATTATCTATTGTAACATTTTTTATACTCCATGAGGATGATCTACGGAAATTTTTGTGGTGTGATCAATCTGTCTTAAGTATTAACAATCATTAAGAAGTTGACTATGTTCATCCATGGTGACTATGTACACAAGGTTAGTGTTTGAGTTATTTTGAGTATACACATAGGTGAGCTAAGTTGTCTATGATCATTTGAGAATGTCCTAGGGGATATAAAGAGTGGACTTATGTAATTTTAAGTGGTCCTATGTTCATGTTTTACTCAAGGACGAGTTATATGGGTGAATAGGTCTCCATGAGACCTATAAGAGTTACAAGTGATTGTTTAAAAGGTGTAGCTACTTAAGGGTGACCACTAGATGCTATGACTGACCTATGTATATTTTATTGAGCCTTATTTTCATATGATATATGTATCAATGGTTAATACATGTCTAATGGATGACCATGACAGTGATTATCAAGATTATTTTATAAATAGTGGAACCAAAGTTATTGGGTTCTAGACCAGTATGTGAGAGACCAAGGAACAATATAAGAGAGACTTGAGTATGTGTTTTATGGAGAGAAGTATGGGTAGATTTTACTTAAGATGAGTTTAAGAGAAAAATAAATTGATGACTATTTGTATGACCTATAGGTCATAGTTCTATTGGTAGAATTGTGCTCTTGTTGTTTGTGTGTGAGAAAAGGCGAAAAGAGATGAGTTGAGCTCCATCATTAGGTGTTGTTCACATAAGTTCAAAGGTGGAAAATTTTTCATAGGTTTTTATGTGGTATCTCAGTATCTAAGGTGGTTTTAGCCTCCTTTCAAGGTTATACTTGTTAAACATTCTGGTTGTTGTTGTAGCTCAACTAGACATATATGGTATCACCTTATGTGATTGGAGTATCATTAAATAGGGATTGTAGTTCCTTGATAAATTATAGCTGGTATAGATTAGATCTTATATTTATAGGAAAATATTCCAAATATAGTTTCTAGTGAGTTTTATTCCCTAAGAGGGTTTCCCATGTATGTCTTGTGTTATGTGATTGATCTTGCATTGTCTCTCTTGCTCATTGTTATGAATATTATTTATGCTTCATGAATGCTTGTGGTAGATGATTAAGTATTTTTAAAGATAATAATTAAATTTGGATTATTTGGGATCACTGATTCACCCCCCCCCTCTTAGTGATTTTACCTCTAACAATTACAAGTCTACTGATTGTTCCCACATGTGGCTTCCATAGAAGGGAGTTCCAAACCAGATCAAGATAGAAAGGGAACCTAAAATGAATCATATTATTAATGAATACAATGTAAACAATGATATGGTCAACATATTTAATTTAGATTTGGGTGTTTAAAGTCTTAACACCCCTAAGGTATGCGATTCTAGAGAAACTCTTATTATGCCTGGGATATGGAAATTATATTTTGATCATGTAAGATGTAAGTCTAGATCAGGGGTAGGAATTGTTTTAATTAATATTGTTGGGGAATAATTCAATAATTATTACTAACTCTAGTTTTCATGCACTAAAAATATGGAAAAATATGAGGCTCTAATCTTAGGTATATAATTTGTCATCAAGCACAAAGTTAAAGAACTGCTAGTTTATGTTGACTTAGAACTAGTGGTTAACCAAGTAAGAAGTAAGTACTAGTGAAAATTGTTTTACCTCAAAAAATATTAGTTTAGAGAATGGGACTTGATCAAATACTTTTATGACTTTAACATTATCTCTATTCATAGGGTAAAGAACCAAGTTGTTGATGAGTTAGCATCAGCTAAAGCTAATCTTATGCCCAACTAGGACTCTAAAATAGGAAGCCTTAGTGTTGAATTGGTTCCTTGTCCCTTGGTACCTAATAATATCAACCATTTTTAGGTATTTAGTGATGAATAATAGATATTAGAATTAATAAATAATTTAGGAGTGTTTGAGACCCACATCATTGATGAAGCTAATGAAAATACTCTTGACAGATGCAATATTGATGACAAGATCATCCAACTAAATGATAATAAGATTCCCAAGGGAATGATTTCCCTAGAAATATTATTTGACAAAGATAAACTAGCTCAGAATATCAAGTTTACTAAAGTAAATGGGAAATATTAAAATGCTATTGACCTAGGTTCCCAAGGTCAACCCTAGCTAATCAACATTGGTACATCCACCACTAGTGAGGAGTTAAAAAGAGATAAAAAGTTGTTGAACAAGTATAAATATGTTGTATCATGATCATATGAGGACTTTAAGATCTTTGATCTCAAGATCATTACTCATACCATACCACTAAAATAAACTTGCAATCCTTTTAGGCAAAAATAAAGACCTATCAACCTTGTCCTAGAACCTCTGATATATAAGGAAGTCAAGAAATTGCTATATGCAAGGATAGTGTTTCCCGTTAGGTACTCCACTTGGGTAGATAAATTAATACCTATTAGAAAGAAAAATGGGGAAATCAGACTATGTGTAAACTTTAGAAATATAAATAGAGCATTTGAGAAAGATAACTATTCCTTGCCTTCTCTTAACCAAGTAATTTAGATTGTTAGTGGTTATACCATGATGTCCTTCCTCGATGGGTTTTTAGGATATATCTAAGTATTGGTGAATAAGGAAGATAGACTAAAAATTGCATTGACTAATAAGTAGGGTACCTTTGCCTACAAAAGGATGTCCTTTACCTAATAAATGTAGGTGCACTTTCCAAAGAGAAATGGACCATGATTTTGAGGCACTGATAGGTAAGTGCATTATAATTTACATAGATGACCTAATTATCTTTTCAAAGAATAGGGAAGATCACATCATGCACTTGTAGCAGGTTTTTGAAATATGTAAAAGGTATGGAATTTCTCTCAATATGAATAAAAGTATTTTTTGTGTTACTGAGGAAAAACTATTGGGACATGTTATAAGGATTATTTCATATAATTTGGATTTATCAACAGTCCAAAATTTTGAAAACTATCAGAAATAAATTTGACTGTATCAAGATTAAATTGGACTATATCGAGATTAAGTTAGACTTATTACAAATAAATCACATCTATTTAATGTATTTGTGTTGCATCTAAATTATTTAAAATGATCATAAATAATTAGTAGTTGAAAACTATCATAAATAAATTGGACTTCATCAATAATTACTTATACTTATTAAAAATAAATCACATCTATATTATATATTTATAATAAGTCTAATTTATGTGGCTATTCAAACTAGTTCATAGACCATGCATTTATATATAATAAGACTTGGATGTTTATTTCTTAAGGAAAAATAATTCATACATATACAAGGTGCTTGGGTGATATGTGATTTAAAACACCTAGGTCGATTAAGATGTTGTGTCATCAATTGATTAGATCATACACTATCTATTTAATTTGATTTGGGTGATGTTCTCATGACCATCAAAGTTTATCTTGTATTTATGTACCTAACACATGTCGATCATGATGTTTTGTTATTATATTATTAATATAATCTCTTACATAGTTTACTTATTGATATTATGATGTGTGTTAGAATCTCAAGTGATCATATTATTTGGGACTTTTGTTTGGACTGGTCATCCTTCTACACAGCTATGTCACCGAGATTATGCCACATGGCATAATTTTAGTGCTTGTATGAAGTGTAATTTGACAAACTAAAAAGCCAAATAATATTTATCAATATGCAAATTCCAAAGAAACAATTTTGATGTGCAAGTGGGACATTCATAGGCATAAACCTTGAAGACCTTTTCACATACACAAGAATGTTGAAGTGTATTTTACAAAACATAAAAGCTAAAGTGTAAATTCTCAGATGTGAAAATTATAAAGACCATTTTTTGAAGAACATTTTGAAGGATGAAAAAATGTGAAGTAGACATTCCAATAGTCAAATTCTATTAAATATATGCACAGTTACTAAAATACTAAATTGTCATAGTAGAAAAAATATAACTCAAATGCTGAAGTGTATTTTCCAAGACCTAAAATGCAAGGTGCCACTAGAAATAAATAAAATAATAAAACATTATACATTCTAAAAAAAAGGACTAAATTTTGAAAAAAAACATTCATATTTCTCATTCCAAAATTAAGGAAATGCCATTTCAAATTTCCCAATCCTTTTAACACTATTTTTGTTAGTGCTTAGTGAGATGATGTATTCAAAGAGACTATTATAATGCCTTTCAAAACATCAGTGAGAAAAAGTGTATGACCTCTCCAATTTTTATTTAGTTTCCAAGTATAGGTAATACTATCTATGAGTATGTATGGTAAACATGTGTCAGTTGGGTTTGGCTTCCATTTTTTATCCAAGTAGCCTAAATAGATTTTTGCTTATTTTGCATATTTTTTCCTTACATGAACTAGGATAAACTAAGATACATTGACCCTTCATTATATATCCCCATTTATTTATAGTATCTCAATATTGATTTTAGATCTAGTAACCCATACTATGTAGTCCACTCCTATAGAATTTTTAGGTCTAACAAATAACATATCTTCAATTTGTACATCTTGAGTTGGATCAAATGCAATTTTTATTCTCTTGCTTCTTGGACCAACATATGTATCTATAGATGCAAATCCAAAATCAAGAGTCTTATCATGAACTATTTTTTGTATATCTCTATGCAAGGGTATGCCATGACAAGTTCTAGGCCAAAAATATCCTATACACTCAACTTCAGAAGGAAACATGCCTTTTTTCATTATGTCATGGATGTTTTGGAAGTAATATGATAGATCCTTCCGCTTACTATTTTTGTTCAAACCAAATTCATTGAATTTTTGTACATACTTATTCAAGTTATATTTAATTTATATTTCACTCTTTTTTCTAATTCCATCAGAGTCTTTTTGTAACAATGTAATGTTTAGACATTTCTCTATTTTCAAGTCTTTGAAATATATTTTTGTTGGATTACATTCTGGAACATTTGGCTCACAATTTTCTTTTGTTCCCCATAATGTAATGGGGGGGGACTAGTTTTTATCTCTTATGAATTTTTTTGAAATGCATAATGGGTTGACCTTACTTCATGTGTAGGAGAAAGTGTTGACCTTTTGTCAAGCCTACTATTTCATTTCTTCCCTTCAAATAGTAAATATTAACATACTCTTTGAAATCCACCACCTCTTCAATCAAATATGGCATGAAATTTCTTGTATTTTCACATGTCCAATAAGTGTCCATGATCTCTACCACACTCCATACATATTTCCTCTTTATTCATTTAGATAGGTTTCCAAATGTGCAATTGATGTCCTCATGGGTATGTCATATAGGGAGAAATCTAACCTTAACATTGAGGGAAAAAATTGTATATAAGGAGAGATAAATAATTAAACACATACCTATACAAAAGAACATGATTTTTTGATTTTTTAAATATAACATTAGTTCCATATAAGGTTTGACCTTTTTTAAACATAATTATGGATGGAAGTACTTGTTGTTACTATCCCCACAACATTTGTGTAGTTGAAGGTATAGCCTAGAAGGAAGTTTCTTGAAGGCACCAATTGATTGTGCTTCTACTCTGTATTTATTACATTTAGGGTAGAAGTTGTTAGACAAAAGTGCATCATACAATGGATATTTTGAAGTTATAGGTTTATATAGTAAAGATCCATAAGTATCTAGCATTATTGTTTCCATATACCTAAAGCAATTATTATATGAGGTGATAGTAAAATTATACCCTCCAAGAACATATGGTAAAAAAAATGCCCATATCCACCTGTACCATGACCATGTTTTATAATCCCTACCATTGAAAACTCTAATATTCTATCAGTAAATACTTTGATTTTTATCACTATCCTCAACACAAATGTTTTTTGACATTCCACCTTGTCATGAACTAAATTGAGGAATTCTTTAGGGTATTGCTTTGACAATCATTTAATTATGTAATAAATTTATCTTACAAAAAGTATTTGATTTGAGTGCATCATGAATTTTTGATCAATACGCTCTTTTTGATCTCTATAGAGGGACCCAAATCATTTCTTTAGAGTTAATAACATGCACATTCTACACCTAACAAAGTCATGATACATGGAAATGGTCACATCATGAATATTATTTCTCTACATGTTATTGAATTTTGGTTGGGATATTGGTTCATATTCCATATATACTAATTGTGAATTGATGTGGCACCTCATAAGTTCTTGAATGAAAGATGTTGGAAGATGTCAAAATTTTTCTCATGAGCTGTCTATATATACCTGGCATGTTAGTCATGGAGAAACATCTGTAAAATCATCCACCAATTGGTCTAATAAATATTTAGATGTCATTGTCTTATTATGTGGCTTTTGTAAAAATATCCCTACATGGAATGCATTTCATTCCTCATTTTTGTGACAATTTTAAATGTCAAAAAATCTACTTATCTTCAAACCATATATTTTAAGCCAAGCTTCCAAATAGATCTTTGTACCCTAAAACTTAATGGTAGTTTTAATTTTATTTTTATTAAACAAACTAACATAAAGGGCATCCAAGACATGTTGCCTCCTATCTATTGTGTTGGAATCAACCAACTTTATCTTTACAAATTTTGGAATCTCAAATGACAATCCTGACTAAAAACATTTTTCAGTGCAACACTTATCTGCATACATTGTTGAAATCTCACTATCTATGATTTCATCAAACTCCACTTGGTTTAATGAAGTGTTTGGCCAACTTCTTTTTTAGCCCAAGTATTTTTAAGCATAAGCTAATTTTTTTGGATGCCTTTTTGCTAGGAATGTTAGGCAAAGAGTGACTTCATTATCCACTATGTCCCAAACATTTCCAATTTATTTCTCCTTTGGTGTTATGTATGGTAAATTTATTGCTCAACAAGTATTAATGTCCACTATTTTTTTGTAAGGCCATCTAATGATAGATGTTTTAGTTACGTCTATACTTTAATTCTTAAAATGTTGTATAATATGCCTTATGTAAATTCCTTATTCATTTTCTAACATTGGGACATGAATGCAACCAAAAGTCTCCCCTAGTTATGCAAGTTCAACCAAACCAAAAGAAACGTTTTCATAATTTTCAAGAGTTGTACATTTTCGCAACAAATGTACCCTTTTACCAAGAAATTTTTTGTTTAGGATTTTAAATGTGGTAGGATCATCAATATATCAAATAAATGAATCCAAGAAAATGTTTTCTTATTGTAATTGTTGTATATGTAGAACTAAACTCACATTATTTTGTTTTTATTCCATGTCATTATCTATAAAAAACTTGTCTCTGATGTGTTTCATCATTCTTGTGCACCATATATTAAAACTATCAACTACATCCCCCAAATTATCCATAAAAGATGCAAGAAATAGAAGTGATAGAGTCAAATAAAAATCTTTAGTGACATTAACATTTACACATTAAATAGGTATTTCCTCATTATGGCATGTGGAATTGAGATTTATGGGTTCTAGAGATTCAACATCTGGACCTACCACTTTGTGTATTCTTCTTTCACTAATGACCTTACCATTATTTATGAGAGAAACATAGTCTCCACATTGGAAAGCCATTGACATATGATTTTTATCCTAGACATTTGAAAAAGACATGAGAATAGTTTTTAATTAGGTTATTTATAAAATCAATCCAATGTATACCTATATGAAGGAGATAAAGCTATTTTTATAGTATAACATAAGCATGGAGATATGTTAAAACCTAAAAATGTTAAAAAGGTAATGTACAACATTATTTTTAACAACACAATTTTTGTCAATCCAAAAAAATAATAGCTTTGAATACCATATACTACATACTTCAATTCTTTCTTTCTCTTACTTTGAAAGTATCTCCTAAGAGATACATTTCAAACATGCATTAGAGTGGAATAGCCATGTAGAGAAAAATAGTTAATTAAGTCAATATTCAGTCATGTATTTTATTACAATACAAAATGATATTGAGCAATGTGGGTTTTGAGAAAAATTATGGAAAATGATTAGCTTCTTATATTTTTGGATCTTGGATTTGAATTGAACCTCTATTATGGGCCCAAAAGTTTAAAGGTATCACTTAGGAGATACCTTTCAAACATGCGTATGAGTACCCTTGAAGGTTTGAAGGTAGTACTAAGTGATACCTTGAAGGTAATTGTAATACCTTCAAGTTTACCCATGACATTAAGATTAAGGCTTCAATTTTTAATATTCAAGGACATGTGGCTTGCACCCATGAAACAATTATATTTCAACACTCAAAATATATTTCAAGTTCATTGGGTGAGTGACTCTCCATGATTATGCCATGTGTCTCCATCCTATTTACCTGGAGACTAACAGATTGAACTTAATGTATGAAATATTAGGGATGTTTAAGAAGAATTGTGGTGATGAATGTCTCATTTTGAAATTCATTTTTAATTATTGTTAAAAAAAGGCCCACTTACCTTAGCCAATGACATGCCTTTCCTTTAAAAAATAAATCTCTTCTTTCTTAAGGAGCACCATGATGGCATGTGTCTTTAGTGGAAGGGATTGAGACTTCAAGTTTGTGGCCACACTCACCTATGTGCTTAGTCATTATGAGTCCATGATGAACCCAAGTTTTGGATTCAAGTTTGTGGCCATGTTATTTATTCTCTCCCAACATTATACATATAATTATTAGGCCATGTGGACTCGCATAGGTTAAATTTGATGGTAACCCCTACCCATCAAGACTTTTATTTTTTTGATGGTTTTTAAATCAATGTCTAAGAAAGTGGTGGTGATAAGACATGTATTTTAGAAGGATCGTTAATGGTTATACAAAACCATTAATGACATGGTGTTTTAAAATATTGTATCTTATTTGAGGTAGATCAAGTTGGGATTAATGACATGGATTCCAACACATGCTATGGGTTAATTTAAATATTTGTGAGACAAAAAGGGTCAACATCAAAGCCAAAATATTAAAGATGAGGAAGATCACTCGTGTATAGGCATTTAGTGCATTTAAAGAGGTTGGCAAGAGCAAATTGGATGCCAAAAGCCATAAAATGAAGGGGAAGAACAAAGTAAAAGCATTACAGACTTTAGTGAAAAAGAGTATTCTACAATTTACTCTTTATATACTCTCATGTAGAAAAAAATGAGACTTAGATTTTAGTAGTAAAAAGCAATAAAAAATGTAGATTATAGTTTTAGTCAAGGATAGGAGCAAGTTATTAATTCCACTCATAGATGTAGAGAAGGCATAAATGGGGATTGGGCTAGGTCTTCAATAAACCAGATTAAATGACATAGATACCTTCAACCATGTGAAAATGGATGAATTTACTCTCTTCACCCTATCAACACAACCAAATACACAAGAAGGAGCTCTTGTACTTCAACATCCAATTCAGGGTTCTAATGTAGAGAGGTTAATCAAGTTACCTACATTCAAGTAACTAGATGAGGTCATGCATACCTTGTTAAGTAGATACAACTAAGGGCTATTCATTTACCCATAGATATCACCATTTAGATCAATTAATAGACCATGGTGAGAGCCACAAGCCTCTTAAATCATGAAAAATCATTTTTTCCATACAAGTCTACCACACTGCTAATTCATCTATATGTTTGGGAGAAGTTTTGTACTAGGGTAGGTATAACAACCCCAATTAAATACATTTGAAAAGTTATAATGTGTATTATTTTAGAGTTTATTATAAATAGATTTTTGTAAATAATAAAACAACCAACATAGGCAATAAAATGAGTAATTGACATTATGTATCACATGATACACAAGAATGATAACTTCAAATGGTGTGAGTTTCTTACATCTAAGCTTACCACTAATATTGAAAAGATATTTTTAGGTAGATCCCAAAATTTCCAATATTGGTTTTCTTGTTTTGTTATTATGCTTCACCTAATGGAAGTCACCACTAGGCTAAGTTAATGTTATTATGGAATTTTGGCCAGCTATTACCCTCACATGCATCACTTAGACTAAGACAGGGTAATATTATGAGAAACTAGGGTGGTTTAACACATGGTGGCTTGAGGCTCTAGATTTGATCAGTTCACACCCTCAAATTCCATGGGATGTGATGTAATATTTGGGGTAACATGCATTGGTAAACAAATTATATAATGATATTCAAATCAAGGTGCATGAGTTGGCCATGCCAATTAGAAATTAATTGCCCTTTTTCATCACAATGGTTGAAGCATAAGTCAAAGTATAGAGGTAAAGACCCTTATTCATACAAAAATGTTGGTATGAGTAAGAAAAATTATAAATAGTTATACAACCACATGCCTCACCCCAATAGTTCATAGTTCCTCCATAGCAAGAAAAATGCAAATGAAAGGGACTTATGCAGAGAGCCTCACCACCACTAGCTAGAAAGAGATCAAGGAAAATTAATTCTTGGTTGGATAAATCATATGTGCCAAGGATAGCTTAAGAGTATGATCTCATAATGTTTTATGGTTGATGAACAAGAAGTTTTTCAATGCATGATCAAAGGCAATGGTCAAAAGTTATACAATAAGGAGGAGGAGGAGTTATTTTTTTTGATATCAGTAGGCACTTACCAGGTGTAGAATATGCTAAGTAGTGATTATTTGGTCAACATTACATAATCCCATCCATATATTATTTTGGATACTATATGTCATGAATAATTTCAATGAAAAATTGTGATAGAATTTTTCCAAAAATATCTAGAAGTTGGTTCATCATCTTTACAGTTTGTAGATCTATCAGAGGAAGGGAACCTAGTATGGCCACTAATGTACAAAAAATGTAGTCATCATCAGGTGAGGCCTTTAACCACTATATTCAAATGTTTGGGATCTCTTAGAGAGCCAACTATAATAATTAATGCCCATAAGGATACAATTATCATGATTATCGAATTCAAATCGTTAAAGCACTCACAATCTAATATGGCTACAAATAATGTATATGTAATAGAGGGATCCCAAAATAACATTATCTGAATGAGATCCACCATACTTTCTTCCACTTCTATGGATACATCTTTGGATGTTTATTAGTTTCCATTATCTAAGGAAATTTAAAGAGTAGATGCATTCCAAAAGTCCATTATGAAAAAGGCTTCAGACGTGGAACATATTATTTTTCAGCTATGCAAGGAGAAAGTGGAAGCATAAAATAAAATTGATAAGGATATGAAGCTCATCAATGGCCCTTATCCTAATCTGGTTATATGAATCCTTGGTGATTAGGTAATGTCCAAGGACAAACAAATCATTACATTGGTGACTCAACTAATAAAGGATAGGGTGAGCACACATAAATTACACACATAAGGGTAGGATATTTTCACCGAGATGGAAGGCATTCATGAACTTATAAAGGAATTTATATAGGTCTTGGATATTGTTACATATCAACCTAAGCAGATTATACAAGGAATTCTTGATTGGAGGTAACAACTTGAGAAATCCTTGGATTTTGCTAAACCAGAGTTTGTAATGATGAATAAAACTAAAGTTATATTGAATGATAAAATGGATAATAAGGAAACACTAAATGATGCATTTTAATAGTTTTTAGAAGTCAAGGATACTATTATGAAGAAGATCTAAGTCTGGTAGAGTGAGATAATATGCAAAACATTTGTAGTAATTCAATCCCAAAGGACTATAGATAGGTTGGATGATATTGTGTTAGATATCTAGCTTAAGCTATCAAATTCTAGAGACTTCCTTATCATCACAAAAGAAGTAAATGTGCACAATTTGATGTTCATTTAGATTTCATTATGTGTTTTTCTTACCATGGTATGAGAAGTATTTGATAATTGAAAAATTCTCAAGTATGAACTCTCATAGGTTGAAATAATTATTGAAAATATCATAGATGAACCTAATTTCATTTCATCACAAGAGTTCCAAACAATTTTGTAAAAGAGAAAGCTAAATATAAAGGTGCAGTCTAGGTAGCCACAACCTAGTTATCCAAGAAAGTATTAGATGTAGAGTAGGGTCTCATATTTTATCTTGGGATGAAATAATAGTTCAAGTCTATGAAAGTATTGGATGTAGATTATGGAATCATAAAATTGTAAGTGTATAATTGATGGACACATGTGTGTAGGGTATCATTTTGTTGTCTATATGATCTTTTGGATGTCTTTAGCCTTGTTAGCCAAGAAAAAGATATAAGAATGCCATGAATCTTTTATTTTTTTATGATAGAAATATTCTAATGTAATATTTTTTTGATGTGTGATAGAGATTAATAGACTAGCTCTATTTTTTTTCCTAAGATTCTTTTACTTATGCATAGTGTGCATTGTTTACTCTATTTTATTTAGCTTGTTCTATCTTGTATTATGTTATTTATGATCCATAATCATTAACATCATGTTAGTTTATATTTATATTTTTTGTAGTGTATAAAATTCACTCGTTCTATTTTGATTCTTTTCCACTTCCTCTTATGAAAGCTATATCTCTAATTTCCATGTTCTAGAGAATTTCAAGGAAAATATGCTAACATTCCTTCAACATGCACATGATTGGAATTTCATTTCAAGGTATCTCCAAGGAGCTAAATTAAAGGTATTTTTATTACCTTCAAGTGTACTCTAATGCATGTTTTTAAGGTATAAGGTATCTCATAAGAGAGACTTTAAAACATGCTTTTATAGTACTTTCAATGGGTATCCTAGTAGATACCTTGAAAATGCACATGATTGGAATTGTCTTTCAAGATATCTCTTATGAGATAATTTTATGGGAATTGTAATACCTTCAATCATTAATTTATGCACAAAGGTATATCTTAAGAGATACCTTCAAGGTAACCATGAAGTTACTACAATGCCCTTCAATGTATATTATTGGGGATACATAGTTAGTTTTCATTCTGTTTGCATGTTTCCCCTTATGTTTTTTTTTTTCCCAAAAAAAAGGTGCCACTGGCACAAGTTGTTACCATTATGTTCTATGTGTTTGCACCTTGGCCCTCCTTAACTTTAAATTGTCTACTGATAGATAGTTATCTACCCCACTCCCCTTGTAATTAATGTCTTGTTACTCCATATTACCCGATCCCCCATACAGATCACTACAAATATCTTATGTCACACTCCTCAAGCATGCGTGCCACATTTATAATATATGGGTACCCAATTTCTAAAAAAAATGTCATGATGATCACATTTATCAGACATTTCTCTCAGAAACTATTTTGTCAGGATTTTTATTTTGACCACTTTCCTTGAAATAAATTTATCTTTATCTTCAAGACTTTTATCTATGGGCTATTATTTTAGGAATTTTTTCATTGATTTAAATAAAAATTTAATATAAATTCTTATGCCATCCTATGTATCAAAGATCCATATCTACCATCTACAAAGAGAATTGTGAGTAAAACATCGACCAAGCTAGAACTACATTGATTGCACATCATACATAACACATGGAAAAACATTACAAGTAGCACAGGGAATATACATTATAATGGCATCTCCATATAGGAAATTTAGAGGGTCAAATCCACCATCCCCTTATTTAGTTAAAGATTCTACAGAGTTGAAGGACACAATGTATTATGCCACCATATTTAAGGATGAGTAAAAGAACTATTCATAATTATGGGATGTCAAAGATTCAGTGGATGTATTTTCAATAGGAGATGATATGACACTCAAAAATAGAAATCTAATCAAGGAATTATTGGATTTTGAATACCAAAGGTTAAATTTTACTACCACTAAACCATATGTGATGCCATGCATCATCTTTCTATGGGATTTGTTTTTCTCAAGAAGGATATCATAGGGTGTTTTCCTTCATCACTTTGGAAATAACACAATTTTTGCATGCATCTCAAGACCTCAATTCTAAAGGTATTTATATTTTAATATACATAATGCTTATTTAAATAAACATACACTGGTAATCTTCAATATAGAAAGCTCAATCAAGATGACACTCTCTTTGTGGTTGTTCCTAGACCAAACCATTACATGGAAAGGAAAGAAACTGAAGGGAGTGGTTCCTATTGATAAATTCAAAATGTCCATATGCATTGGCATGTCACTCCTCAATTGACTCTATGATATGCCAAGTATCCATTTTTAAAATTTAAATTGGGTACCATTATTACATATGATGCTCACCCATGATGCTACATACGCCTTATGTGACCTAATTATCTTTTACCTTAGAGATTAGATAATCAACAAGGACAATCATCCCATGACTTCAAGTAGTTTTTATATGATGTCCTATTTACTTGATGTAGTCATGGGAACCTATTACAGATACCTTAGAGAATTTTGGACTCTAGCCATAGACTATGAGAATAAAAGAATCTGTGACCGTTATCAGTTTATGCATATATACACCTATACCAAGCATATGGTTAGTATATATAAAGACATATATCCATAAGTTTGGCAATCCATTCATGGCTCACCCATGCTTAGGATCAATAAAAATATTTCAAATAAATTGGCAATAAAAGGGGATTATTTTCTCTTCCCAACTTTTATAGTAATCATGACGTTGGGGAACAAAGTTAATCCTTTATGTCTTCCAAATCTTGCACCAAACAGGCTATCAGAATAGGAAATCACCTTTCAGCTATGGTGGAGTATTGAAGAGGACCTATCAAAGTAGAAGAAATCCTTCTATTTTGGCTAGTTTTTAACAATTGGTAGAATGGTTTATGCCATGAGGAAGCATTTTGTAGAGGTGGGAAAAAAGTGAAAGAGTTATCCTTTTCCCATGCTTATACATAGAGATTGCGATCCACATGGGATGATTCAAAATCACATATAGTGATTCAACATCCCTTACAACCATGTTCCCTATCCATATGATTATTTTTTTCTTAATGTAAAGAATTATTAGGATGTTTTGGAAAGATCCAAGGTCATTGGACTAAAGGAAGATAATTTGTGAATAATCTAAGATGACCTTATAGCCACTGCTAGAGAATTAGATAGCAATAAGGCTCTATATAAGAAATGGGAGCATTCTAAATTCTAAGAGGATAATTTGAGGAGAAATATAAAGACCAAGAAGCTTCCTCCTCCAAAATACTCCATTCAAAATTAAAGTTAAAATCCATTGAGAGAGATCCTGGGTTGATTGAACCAAGAATGAGTAGGGGAGCACAGGTAGGGGATCCCATTATTTTAGATTCTGATGAAGAAGAACAAACACAATAAAAACTAGTTGTGAGCACCATTCAAGTATCTACTGCTATGCCCTATGTATCTATTATTTCATCTATTGGGATAGTAACATTAGAAGTGATTATCTCAACATCACAATGCCCCTCTACAAAATTAAATACCCCACTAGTTTATAAGAGGAAGCCAAAGACTTATATAGGTAGTCCTACACTATAAAGATCATAAGGCTTTGCCTACTACATTGCAACAGGAAGAGAGGGTGATAATAAAGGACATTGAGGATGATTATGATGAGGAAGTAGAGTTAGAAGTAACTAAGGCCATGAACCTCTAAAAAAGATCCATAGCACCAACCTCTCTGAACACTCATCCTTTTATAAGTTTTCCTTTATCTTTTGTACCCATTTTTTGTCATGTTTTAATTTCTTCTATGTTGGGATCACCCAGGGTAGAAGTAATTACTTCCACCTTCATTACTACCACTAAAATTTATCCACTCCCCACTTTCATTACCACCTCCATCATACTCATCATGTTTAACCCTTATATCCCTACTGGTACTTCCACTTTTAGATCCTTATAGAGAAAGGTGTCTAGGAAGGTGCATACTGCATTAGCCACCTCACAACTCCATGTCTAATCCACATAGATTTTTGTTCCCATGAATTCCACCACTTCATCCCAAGACACCACATAAAAAAAATTTATCAGGAGAAGGAAGGTGAAGCTACAATTAATTGCATTCCATCCACTCCCTCAATTTGAAGGAGTGAATTGGTCCAAAATCATCTGGCCTTTCTTACTTGATGTCCTTATCAAGGCCCAAAATAAACAACTAGCTCAAGAGGAGATTGAGGTAGAGTTCATGGTTACAAATTTTGATGCATCACAATTAGACATCCCTCTATAGGCAATGGATTTAAGAAGTAAGGAATCTCAAATGCCTAGTTTTAAGATCACTGAGCTTCCCTCTATTTCCATCCTATCCAATCCACCATCTAACAGCATATAAAGGATGAGAAAAAGGAAGGTGGAAGATGATAAAGGTACTAAAATCATCCTTGAAGAAATTCATGAAGTGTTCTACATCACTAAGAGGCAAAACAGATAATCAAGAGAGTCCCCGTATATTGAATATCTAGCAAACCTCACATAGACTCATAAGGATGTTCTTGTTTCTATCCATGAGGGCACCAAAATGGCTCAATAGGAGATAGAGGCCTAAGTTGAGAAATTAAGGGAGCAAACAAAAATACTTCACATTATTGTGGGTATATAAATAGAAGTCCAAGATGTAGCCTCTAGATGCTACAATTTATTGGAAAGAATGGAGTTTATGAAGGCATAAATGCCCCCCATGTGAATAACACCAATTAGTTGTAAAATAATTTAATAGAGGATAGTTTCAAATTGAAAATGCCCTTGGTATACATAAGAAATAAGTTATATAGTAATTTGGATTTAATGATGACACTAGAGGCATCTAATGCCTTAAATTTGGTGATCATAAGGTAAGAGGAGGCCAAGGAATGGTTGTAGTTAGTTAGGGCCTTGATCCCTAAGTACCAAGGTCATGAGGTACAACTTCTACAAATCTTGCATGATTTAAAGTTATCCAAGGTAAATGAATCCATAATAAAATTGATCAACAAGATCAATTTTGATCAACTTGTAAAAGAAGTGAAGGATAACTTCAAATTAAGTCTCTAGGACTTAACATTAGGGAAGATAGAGGTAGAGTTATGTGTTTCAAGGAAAGAGGTCACTAAATTCAAGATATTCAAGAATAGCTTTCAGTTGACCAAGGAATAACATGCAAGACTTCTTGCCTAGGCTAATAGGATTCATCGACCACCGCTACTAGATTTGAATATTATTCAACAACAACATACCACAACACATAAATTAGATCAAGATAATGAGGATAAGAATAAACAAGATGGTGAGGCTTTAACATATGTAACTTCTATTGTTACCACCTCAACTACCATGCCAACCAAAGTACATGCAGTTGTTCATACAATGCAACCTTGAAGTTAAGATTTTGTGCATGTATGATTTTGTAACAATGGATATATTTATAGTTTGATCCTTTTTATTATAAAATTGACTTTATATTTTGTATACATGCAAATGTTACATAGTTTTGAAAAGTCAAATTACTTAATTAATAACTATAGATTTTATCTTATATGGTTTTAGACCACAATTATAACTACATGTTCTAAATACTTCATGTAATCACTTTACATGAACTTGGAGGATGATGTGACTCCTTCCCCAAGTGAGTGAGTGAGTGAGTGAGTGAGTGAGTGAGTGTGTGTGTGTGTGTGTGTGTGTGTGTGTGTGTGTGTGTGTGTGTGTGTGTGTGTGTGTGTGTGTGTGTGTGTGTGTGTGTGTGTGTGTGTGTGTGTGTGTGTGTGTGTGTGTGTGTGTGTGTGTGTGTGTGTGTGTGTGTGTGTGTGTGTGTGTGTGTGTGTGTGTGTGTGTGTGTGTGTGTGTGTGTGTGTAATTGTAACCCAACTTAGAATTTTTTCAAATATTTTTGAATATAAGAACAACATCAATTTTGATCATTAGTGAAGTGTTTGATTATTTCTATGTAATTAGTTATTATTTCCATGGTTGTGTGTTTCAATAATATTTAGTGGTCAGTGGCTGTGAAAAGATTCTTGATTGTTTTGATCAATATGCTAATCTATAGATGTGAATAAACTATTGAAATATTGGTAAAAATTTTGATTAAGATAGTTGAGTTCAAGTTGATTCATATTTCTATATGTGTACTAGTGATTTCATTGGTGTAGTTCTCTATGTGTGTATAATTGCTACCTCAAATAATTCATAAGCCCAAACCAAGTTTTTGGAGATTTTGGCCCTATTATTAGATTTTAGTCTTTTGGTTTTTTGTTATAATATTTGTTTTGATGGATTTTGGTCTTTAAAATTATTTTTTAGGATTTTAGGTCTTTGAACATTTTTGTTCAAAGTTTTTGCATCAGACATTTTGTGCGCACAAATGTTATGAATGAATTTTATGAACAAGAGTGGATTTACCATTTAAGGTATCTCCTCAGATATACATTTCAAATGGGCACAAGAGTGTGTTTATATTTCATGGAAGGAATACAATTTTAATTTACATGGAAGGCACTACTAGATGCCTTAGATGAGAAAGTTCAGGATATGAAGGGGTGCATTGAATAACAAATAAGAACCCAAACTTACTTTAAATTTTCACCCCTATAAGTAGATAGAATAATAATATCTAAAAATATAGATAAAATAAATCTAAGTAAACCAGAGAACTTTAACTAATTTTGTGAAGGCACAAATTCAAATTTGATGGGAGCCTTTGTTTAGATTTTATGTGGAACCAAATATAAATATGCCATAGACTTAGTTTAATTTTTTTGATAAGGCTTAATTGTATTTATTAACATGACCAAACCTTAGTCTAATGATCCATTGTTGGTCCCTTTTCTGACTGAGACCCCCTTCATCATTTCTATTATTCATGTGGTCTAATCTTAATCTAAATACAAAGTCCTTTTGTTATATTTCCAAATTTTGGGTTTTAACTGTTGGGTTTTATATTTTAGAATGATTATTTTTGGGATTTTTTTAGGATTTTGATCAATAATTCCTTTGAGACTTATGAAATTTAGGAATTCTTTGAGAAATTTTAACCACAACATCTTTCTCACAACAAATTACCTGATACATTTTCCCTGTAGCAATTTTAACAAAAGTACTTTTTGGGATTTCTGAAAGTATGCCTCAAGATTTTTGGAAGTACCTAGAAGACCCTTTAGCATTTTATCCTAGGAACTTTTAACATTCAAAAATACCCTTTAGAATTCTGTCATTAGACATTTTGTCCTATGTAGAAAGCTTGAAACAAATCCCTGTAACATTCTTGTTAATACAATTTTTTTGAAACAACCCCAAAGGCACATACCCTTTAGGCTTCAGGCTTTGTGTAACTAATGCTTAAAATTTTTTGGCAAGGAAAATTTACCTACAAATTTTCCTTTTATCCTTTTCAGAATGGCCTATTTCCCTCTGTGACTAACCTTTCATGTTTTTCGAATGGCCCTTTGCCCTCTAGACTTGTAATTTGGGACTTTTGTTTTGGGCACTTTCTCTGATTATAAGTGCCCTTCAATCATTTTTAAGGTGAAATTTAGACTTTGAAAGTGACCTTTAGACATTTTTAAATCCCCCTTTAGACCTTTTGAAATTTCCCTTTGGAAATTTTTTAAAAGTGCCCTTCAGACCTTTTGACAGTGCCCTTCGGACCTTTGGAAAGTGTCCTTCAGCCTTTTTTGCATAGACCCTTTAGGATTTTTGTCATTGCTACTTTGGCTTGAGAAATAATTTGCCCAATAATATTTCCTTGAGACATTGATTTCATTAACTTTTTCTGTGCCACGATTATTTTATCATGGTTAAATATTCAATCTATGTCATTTGGTTTAAGGTTTAATATGTTCCTGAGCCCTAACTTTAATATTTCCTATTATTTTCAAGAACCAATCTCGATCAATTTTAAGTGAAATTTTCCATTTTGGAGATCATCCATCCCTATTTTTGTGTTAAATTGTTTTATACTCTTATTTGGATTAATGGACATGTTTTCATATCATCATGGTTTTACCCCTTCCAATGTTGCTATGAATTGTTACTTGTGTTTCTATATTAAAAGTTTAAATGAATTTTATTTGGAAATGAACATTCTTGGGTTAATTCAAAGTTATATCCTAGGAAATAACTTAAAGGGCCTTACAATACCTTCTATGTTAGCTTCAAAGGTCCTTGCAAAGGATTTGATATAACCATGATAACTTTTTATTTTGGAAGAACCCTAATGCACATGATTGGAATTCTATTTTGAGGTATCTCCTAGGAGATACCTTAAAGGGCCTTATAATACTTTATATATTTATTTAAAATGTCATTAAAAATTATTTTATATAACTATGACAACATTTTATTTGGTAAGAACTGTGATGCACACAATTGGAATTTTCTTTTGAGATATCTCTTAGGAGATACCTTGAACATGCACATGATTTGGAATTTTATTTCAAGGTATTTCCATTAAAGGTACTTGTAATAACTTCCATGTTGATTAAAAATTTCCTTAAAAATTATTTAATATAATCGTGACACCTTTTTATTTGGCAAGAACCCTGATGCACACAATTGGAATTTTCTTTCGAGGTATTTCTTACGAGATGCCTTGAAAATGCACATTATTGGAATTTTATTTCAAGATATCTCATAAGTTAAATAATTAATGTCCTTGGAATAAATTATATGTTGATTGAAAAGGTCTTTGTAAAGCATTTGATATAGCGATGATAACTTTTTATTTGGCAAGAACCTTGATGTGCACTGTTGGAATTTTCTTTCGAGATAGCTCTTAGGAGATACCTTGAACATACACACAATTGGAATTATATTTCAAGGTATCTCATAAGAGATACCTTGAAGGGCCTTGTAATTCCTTTTTTGTTTATTTTAAAGGTACTTGTAATGGATTTAATATAACCATGACACCTTTTTATTTGACAAGAAGCCTGATGCACATGATTGGAATTTTTTTTCAAGGTATATCCTAGGAGATACCTTAAACATGCACATGATTTGAAATTTATTTAAAGGTATGTACTATTAGATACCTCTAAGGTCCTTGTAATACCTTACATGTTGATTGCAAAGGTCCTTGCAAAGGATTTTATATAACCATGGCAACTTTTTTATTTGGCAAGAACCTAGATTCACACTATTGGAATTTTCTTTTGAGATATCTCCTAGGAAATACCTTAAACATGAACATGATTGGAATTTTATTTTAATGTATCTCATATAATATTCATCTAAGGTCCTTGGAATACTTTCCATGTTTATTTTAAAAGTCCTTATAAGGGATTTGATATAACTATGGCACCTTTTTATTTGGTAAGAACCCTGATGCCAACTTTGATTGCTTGTGATAAAAACACATGGCACTCCTACAACCAAAAAAAATTAGAGTGACCCACCCAAGATCATACCACTAATATAAATATTCCATATCAAAATTTTATTTATCAAACATGACGTCCTTTTCTTTTGATTATAAACATTTCTTGGTATCTTCTAAATGAACCTTGAGATCATTGTTAACTTTATCATCCTTTTTGGCATCTTTATTAAAAATACATATTTCATCTTCAAGTGCCTTGATCACATCCTTCCACTATTTATTCTCTTTCTTCATTGATTTAGTCATCTTTTTACCTATTTAAAATATCCTTCAAGCTGTTAAACATCCTCTAAAGAACCCACTTTGATCACAATTATTACAGGGACAATCACTACGAGGGGGTGATTCAGTGAGCCCAAATAATCCAAATTCAATTTAAAAACTATTTAAAACTCTTAATTAATTATCATAATAATTCATGAAGCATACACATCATTAATAGAAATGAACAAGAGAGACAATGCAAGATCAAGCATATAAATCTAGTTATATGTGGGAAATCCTTTTGGAAAAAACAACTCAATAGAACCTGAAATTAGAATAATATCCTATAATAACAAAAACCAATTTAGACCATCTATAATTGATCAAAGAAATACCATCCCTTATTTAGTGAGACTACAATCCCACAAGGTGCTACTACACCTATCTAGCTGAGCTACCATAATAATAGAATTTTAGCAAGTTTCATCTTGCAAGGAGACAAAAACCACCTTAGATGTTGAGAAACCACAAAAACACCTATAAACAACTCCAGATTTGAATTGATGTCTTCAACACCTAAATATGGAACTATGATTATCACTTTTTTACTTTTAGTAACAACTCTATCACCCAACACACCCTATTGGCCAAAGTACATTACATAATTAAACCAATACACAAAGATTAATTAGGAATAATTACATATCCCAAGTAACCCAAATCCTCAAATTTGCACACTAAATGCATCCAATTTCCACCTTTTATATCACTCTTCAATCCTCAGCAATAATTCTATGACCACATCAACAACCTGACCAAATGGTCATACACACAGTCCATACATCAATCTACCTCTCATATCAACAACCAAGCTCACTTAGACATTAGAAATCCTTCACTCATAGAAAAGGAATAAAAACCATCCTTTTGGATGAACCTATAACTCTTCACTCATCCTCAAGCTAAAAGAGTACTATTTTGACATCAAATGATGATAGTCACCTTTGCTCACCTCTACATATGCTCAATCAATTCCAATAGAGACATTGTACATAGGAAAACTAAGAATAAATACACATTCAACTTATTAAGTTTATTTCATACTAAATATGGATTGGTACCACCTCCAAATTCCACATAGTTTGTCCTCGTGGAGTCCAGATCACCTTTTAATAGCTAATTCATCATGAGACATCTAAACAAAATTAAAATAAGCTCAAATATCCTTCTTAGGTCACTTGTATAATAAAGTAAAACACATAGTAAAATTTGGAGATTAATATATTTTATTATAAAAATATTTAGATCATCTAAATAGGTTTCATTAGAATCACCATGGAGTCCTCTAAAACTTTGTTTTTTACTCCATCAAGAAATTTGTTTTGGATCAAAAGTTATGAATGAAATATTGAGAAGTCCTTTTTTCATTTGTAAATTTGAATATTCAAATTTAAAATAGGGACTAATGTGATCAAAACCATATGATCACCTCCCATAGACTCATCCATACATGGAAATGGTGACATCAACAAATTGCCTACTTAGATTTCATGCCACTAGACTAAAATGTCTAGATTAAAATAATGATAAACCAAATGAAGTACACTCACTTCCATATTAATTATAATCAAAATTAACACCCTATAGGGTCTTTGAAACATTTCCATACCAATAATATCATCCAAAAAATTCCTCTCTTAATCAAACACTAAAGAACCATGCAAGCATATTGATGCTCATTGAACCACACTGTGTCATTGTCATTCTAGCACACATGACACCTCATAAACATCCTTGGTCATCTTAGAGACATCATTAATAAACCTAAAATAGTTTCACTATTATTTTCAAATAGAAAATAGTTTTTACCAAAATTAATAGAAGGATCCAAAGAATTTTAGAGTTTGTGTGTAGTGTTCTCTTGTGTGTGTTCTGTGATTTCTGATTCTCACACTTTTATATGGATAATAGTTTATCTTATACAGGATAATTTGGTAATAACACATTAATTTATGGACTTTTGAGGAGATATCAAGGATACAAACTTATTTTAATACTTGAAACTACTTAAGTGACTCATAAAATATGTTTATAGTCAAGACATTAAAGCAATAAGGTCTTGAATATTTTCAAACTTTCATAGGATTTTGTTATGTTTGAAGAATAATTATATTTATTTCTTAGTATTTTCATCCCAACATATAATAGGTTTTTTAATTGATCCTAAATTTACATATTTAGAAAATCTAACCTCACAACTAGAAGTTTGGTCTAGATACAAGCATCCCACAGCCTTAGATCATTCCAATGTCTAGATATTAATCAGTTCTAAGTAGTCTAATTTTAACTAGGTGTTATTTGGGTTGCTAATAGAAATTAAAGGAGATCTATTGCTCTTTATTGTTGTAATGTAACTTTATTTTATACCCTACCTTAATCCCTCCTTTTGAACATTTTTACATTGAATCACTTTAGATTAACGCTGATTGTGTATATCCATTTGTTTAAGAGTTTGGGCTTATATTAGAAAATATAAATCAATTTACATCATAACAAATTTAGGTATATTGTGTCACTACCATATTTCTATTGTCCCTATAGTAGGGTATACTTTTAGTCTACCCATTTTTGTCTTATACACCCACTTTACTCAGTTGACCTCTTTTCCTTTTGAAACAAGCTTTAGAACAGGGGTCACATGGCCAACCCAGGGCCTCCTTGAGCTTGGCATACATTCTTAAAAATTGTATTATTTTTTATTACAAATTGATTGAATTATATATAGGTAGATAATTTTTAATTATATTTATTGTATTATTTTATAAAATTTTAGTGTTATAATTTGAAAACCATGTTTGCTCAAACAATAGTCATGTGTACATTCCTTAAGTAGAAGGCTCACTGACATCATAACTAGGCACGCTCTAGTAGGGCAAAAAATATTACAATAATCTAGGTAGACTATCTAAACCTTAGTGATTTCATAACATATTAAGGTGTTAAATAATGAATAAAAGGGCCAAGTCAACACAAATAAATCACACATTTTATATAGAGTAAAAAAATATATTAAACATTATTAAGATTAAATACCTGAAAATAAGGATTTTTCCATATTTTAGATAGAGTGAAAAAATATATTGAACACTATTAAGATTAAATATCTAAAAATAAGGATCTATAGAAATGATAGTAACAAATATGGTCAATGCTTTGGATACTCTACAATCTGTTATGTTCCAATCTGTTAGTGCTCAACAATGTATGTTAAAAAAAACTAAGAATATGTAGGAATAGGAATATATCTGGTCAACCATGTTTGGAGGGTTTTTTTCCTCTTAAAAATGTGTGAAAATTGTATAGACCCTATTTTATAAAGTACATCTAAATTTCAAATTTGTTGGGGACTCCCACCTATTTCTGAATGTAAATGCACCTCGGGAGTAGTCAAGTCATATTCAAGATGAGTGATATATTTAATATATTAAAATGATATTTATATATACTATATTAAAATAAATACTAAAAATATATATTTTATAATGTAATATAATAATACAATATTATATATTATATAATATATTTTAATATTATTATATAATGTAAATGTTAATATAGTTTATAAATCAATTTATTATTGTATATTTTAGTATAATATATTTACTATAAAATATATAATTTAAATATAATATTACTTAGTTTAATACATGTATATATACATGTACACACACACACACACACACACACACACACACACACACACACAGAGACAGACACACACACATACATATATTAAACTGAGTAATATTATATTTAAATTATATATTTTAAACTGAGTAATATATATATATATATATATATATATATATATATATATATATATATTCACATGCACATGCACATATCATGACATATAATGTATGCATATATGTATTGGTGAGAGGGGATATGTAAAGCAAAAGAGTGTAAAATTATAATTGATAGATAAAATCTAATTCTAAACCCTTAACAATGTCAAAAAATTAATTAAGTTAATATATAATGATAATTATGGGTGTAGACTGATCGAGATCTGAATCAACATGCAATGATTTAGTCTATGATGGCTTGCATTTTATGTGTAAAGAGAGAGCCTCTTAGCATGTAATATCTATGTCAAAACTACAAATCCCTTGGTTTCGATTAGGGTGCATCTATAGTCATTGGATAAGGAGCTCAACTGTGGTAGATCATGTTTTGTCTTGGTGATTACAATAAAAAAATTGCTTTTGTTATAATGGCACTAAGAAAATTAAAAGTGACTAAGAGGAATTTTGGGTTTATAAATTACATAAAAAATTGAAGTGGGCATTTATGTTCCAAAGACATGATCTATTCCATTTCATAGAGCATAGAGCACCATAATTGGCTTACATCAAATCCAATTAGAAACACCACCATAATTGGTTTACATCAAATCCTTCTCCTCATCTAATTTAAGTTCCAATGCATAGAACACCACAGGATCTACATTAGTGTGGTTGAGTAGTAGTGTTATTTGGATCATCTCCATGTCCACTCTCATAAGCATCAATATGGGAAAATTGGCTCATATGTTACACGAGGGTGTTAGTAAGTACGTTAAGTGCATGTAAAATGTCAATCTCTACAACATCCTTCAATGTAGAGGGGATTGTCTTAGGGTAAAGTGTTTATTTGGTAGATATTCTCACAAGTTGATTAGGCACATGACATGCACCCAACCTGTCCTATTGAAAGCCTTTTTATTGGCCCTAAAAAATCTTAATAATAAAATTAATAAAGAATTTCATTTAAGATATTAAAATTTCATTAAATTTTCCTCATCAAATATGAAGGAACCTCATTGCTCATAACCATCCACCATTAGTCCCAAAAAAAATTCTCATCAATAAATGGTGGCAATAGTGGATTGGGAAATATTTGAATTACATTAGAAGTGGCACATTGGTTTTTGAATTAATGAATAATGAGATTTTTTTAATTTTTTATCTCTCAAACTAAATACTAAAAATTTAATATAATCATACTATAGGAATTAAATCTCTATATATATTAAGATTCCCATATGTCAATTTCACATGTTACCACTTAAACAAATTGACCTATGTAAGGTAGGGGCCCCATGCTGGGGGGTTGTTGATTATTTTTGATGGAATGCCACTAAGAAATTATAAGATTACATAATTTTTAGTCCTATGTTATTTAAAAAATTATGAGTATTTTACATTAAAACAAAGTTATTTGAAAATAAATAAATAAATATGATTGGATACAAAACTACAATTAAAAACAATGAATTCATATTATATGAAATAAAGAGTTTCTAATATTATATTACAAAAACTACATCTTGCTTCAAGGTTAAACAACCTCTATGAGAAACTTTAAGATGTGGGACCAAATGTGGTATGTAAAGCAACCTTCAGGATTTTAGAAGCTAGCTCTTCATTCAATTTTGGGGGTGAAAAGGGATAGAAGAAAGGAAAAAAAATAACATGGAAAGTAAATCTAATCTAAGGTGATGCGCTGAGAGATTTGAAACATTAACCTATAGTTTCATAAAATAGATTAGATCCTAAAGCATCATAGACCATAAAGGAGTATAAAGCATGAACTATAGTCTATTATGTGAGCAAAGAACAAAACTATAGAAGTAGAAGAAAAGAAATAGCAGTCAGAGATCATTTTCCACTCCAAATAACATAGAACATCACATCCTCATATATGGAGAATAGAATATATAAGGTCGCAAGGGCATATACAAAGCATCTAATCACATCCTTGAGGTGCACCTGCTAAGGTTTTGGAATTAAAAAGTTTGATAACTATCACTACTCTTAGTCTATTATAATGGCTGGTTATCATTTTTTTGTATTCTTGATTTTGTAAATAGGTATATCAAATACATTAATCTTAGTAACTATGAATTATAAAAAACTACGAACAAGGTCATGATATACATGAGTTAAAAATACCAACCAATCTTGTCTGTGAAAACCAATGAACACATCTCTAGCTCACTTTATGGCACCTATAGTCAAAAACACCAAGAAACACATCTCACAATCATAATTCAAAATTGAATTTAGTAAGGAAATTATCATTTTGGGCTTATAAACTACAAAAATAAACCAAAATATTTGAGTGGATAAATAAACTCAAAGGGATAGATATTCATTGGTCCTTTATCTTAATTTGAATTTGTTCAATAAAAAAATTATGTATCATAAAATTAAATTGTAGCTCAAAAGACTTGATGGTTAAATGAAATTTAATGGTCATTTTATAAATTATAACAAATTTGATTCCTTTGTATAATTTTTATGTAATCTAATAGTTTTTATACTTTTTATAACCAAGTTCGAAGGGCTACTGAAAATTAATAATTCACATTAATTAAAATTAACTAATTATACATCTACTTTACTGCCAATTGTCCCATACCAAGTGTCATATGAAACATTAAATTTTATTCTTGTGACATGATTTAAAATTTGTGACATGTGATTTCAACTTTTAATTTAATTCCTCCCAAACATAATAATGTTTGATAGATTTGCTCTTTGAAGTAATCTACCTCATCTGCTATGAACATGGTCAAGCACCATAGTTTTTTAATTTCATACTTGTGATTGTATTTATCCATTTCTTGATATTATGTGGTATTATGAAATATTTTAAAGGCATAAAAATTTATTTAATTTTTTAAAAATTTAATATTATTTCTATACCATTAACAATATATAGATATATTATAATTTCTATAATCTTGATAAATGAAGTTTTTGTGATTCTTGTATTGAAATATGTTTTTCAAGAGTAAAGTTGTTTGGATTATATTTTCTTGTTTAAATTTAATTGATTTTACATTGATGTGGTTTGGCCCTATAAATTTTGATTTTTTAATCACTTTACTACATATCCAATTGATAATGATGCATGGATCATTTACTTCCATTAATTAAAATGAACCTTTTGTGATGGAGAAGGGATACATAGTTTAACCTTGATGATATGTGATTATTTTAATTTAATGCCTATTACCTATCAAACATTATTAATGTTTGATATATTTACTCTTTAAATTAATCTATTGTGCACATGTTGAAGTGTCACAAAGTTTTAAATCTATACCGAAGTTTGCATTTTTGACCTCATAATTTTAAAGCCCCTTTTCATGTTACATGGAATTATACACTACATTAAAGACATAAAAATTCATTTAATTTTATTAAAAATATAATATTAGTTTTGTACTATTAATAATATATATAATATTGTATTGAAATATATCATACTGAAATATACGATATGTAATATTGATTTATAACCTATATTAACATATATAATATATAATATAATAATATTGATTAATATTAAAATATAATTTATAAAATATATGATTTATATATATTATTAATATATAATTAATTATTTTAATATATAAAAATATTATGATATATATAATAATATGTCAATTATATTTATTTAATAACTAAGATAATTCATGTGTGTTGTGGGGTAAGAGGGGTTATGTGAAGTGAAAGAGTGTAAGTCAACAATTAAACCTACTATTTAATCCAAACCCATGACATTTATGTCAAAATAATTTCATCTTAAAAATAATTATGGATGCAAACTTATTGAGATTTGAGTCACCATGCAATGCTTTAGTCTACGGTGGCTTGCATTCTTCATGTAAAGAGATAGCCTCTTGGCAAAATCACTATGTTAAAATTACAACTCCCTTGGTTTCAATTAAGAGCCATTTATATTTTATAGATAAGGAGTTACAAAGTTATGGGAGATCAAGTTTTGTCTTGGTGATTGCAATGGATAAATTACTTTTGTTACAATAGTGCTAAAAAAATTAGAAGTGACCAAGAAGAATTTTGGTTTTATAAATATGATAAATTTTTTAAGTGGATATATATGTTCAAAAGACACTATATATTCCAATGTGTATTCCTACTATTATACCAACACCACTTATTTCTCCTAATAATTAATAATGTTACATCTTCAAAAAATTGTGGATGAAACTCAACTTATTATGCATTGAAGAGCCTAATAATTATTTCTAAATTATTACCATTGGTTCCAAAATTCCATGATGATAATTTTACTTCTATTTACATATTTTAATATCTATAATTTTCATTGTACTATTGTCTTGTAGCAGATTATTGAACATTTTATAATTTTGATGATCCCTTGGATGTGATCTAAAACCCATGGTAAGAGACCCATCAAGTGTAATTTGTTATGATGAGTCTATTACTATTTCATTGGAATGAAATTCCCTAAATTATACAAATGTACATTTAGATACAATCTATAAATGGATTCAAAGTCTATATATAGAAATACTATATAGTAGTGTTCTGAGGTAGACTACTTAATATGCCCTCACATAACCATAATTTAGATAAGCACACAAAATCTTTTCCCAAGAGGTCTTTGAATTACTAGGTATGATTTTGTGTCACTTATTTTAATTACCATTTTGGGATAAAATTCATCTCTAAATATTAGTTTTTAAGTTCAAGAAAGGAGACTCGCCCTCACAGGTATTTGAATTGGTGAATTAAATTATCTCAAAGGTATTCATGTGGGGAGCTAAAAATTAAGGAGTCAAATCGCTATTAGACAATTTGCTTATGTTACATATTCAAAAAATATAGATGAAACTCTACTTATTATGCAAGAGCTTATTATTTATAAATCACTATCACAATCTTCACATCAAAATTGCAACTCCCTTGGTAGACTGCTAGTTATGCCCTTACATAAGTATTGTTAATTTAGATAAGCACACAAAATACTTTCCTAATAGGTCTTTGAGTTACTAGGTATGATTTTATGTCACTTATTTTAATTAACATTTTAGGGTCAAATTCATCTCCAAATATTAGTTTGTAAGTTCAAGAAAGGTAACTCACCCTCACAAGTATTTGAATTGGTGAATTAAATTATCTCAAAGGTATTATGGGTGGGGGTGGGATAAAAATTATCTCAAAGGTATTTTGTGGGGAGGGGGTAAATATTTTTATTAAATAATGTACATTGTTTAAATGTTTAATATGTTTAAATATATAATTTTAAAAAAAAATAATTTTATATGTTACAAATTTTTATATAAACTTTTAAATTAGTATAGAATTAAAAATTCTTATGTGCTTTGAAATTAGGGTTAAGTTTATCTTTTTCTCTTTCAATTATTTTATCCCAAATTTTTTCTCTCCCTTTTGATGTCTAAAAACATTATTTTATTGACTATTAGGTTAACTATGGCATTAGTGGTTTAAGCGTTGACCCCATTTTTCACTATCATTTCTTCCAGTGTTTGTTGTCAGGTATTTAATATATGTAATGTATTATTTTACTATATTTTAAATGTGTGATTTGTTTGGCTTGACATGAACCTTTTATTCATTATTTATTGGTTTAAGTTATTAAATTGTTGAGATTTGGATAGACCTAGATTTTTGTTATGAAATGGCTGAGATAATGAAATGGTAGAGGTTAGGATTGTTTATAGCTTACTTGTATTAAATAAGGACCTGAATGGTGAATGTGAGGGAAAAACATACATTTTTTATGAACTATAAACAAATAATGAAATGGCCAAGATTAGGATTATTTAGTGGTTACTTGTATTGAATAAGGACCCAAATGGTGAATATTATGGGAAATCAAATATATTTTTATTAACTATAAGAAAATAATGAAATGGTATAAATTATGATTGTTTAGGGCTTACTTGTACTCAATAGGGACCCAAAAGGTGAATGTGAGAGGAAAATAGACATTTTTATTAACTATAAGTAAATAATGAGATGGGAGATAATGAAATGGTAGAAATTAGTATTATTTAGCACTTAGTTTTATTCAATAGGGACTCAAATGGTGAATGTGAGGGGAAAGAAGAAACTTTTTATTAAAAGTAAGTAAATAATGAAATGGTAGAGATTAGGATTGTTTAACATTTACTTGTATTCAATACGGACCCAAATGGTGAATGTGAGGTGAAAAAAAAATATTTTTTTATTAACTTTAAGAAAGTAATCATAGTAAAAAAGTCCCATGATGTGAGAGTGTTTAAATGGTTTCATTATTTCTATCTTGTTGCATCATTCATCTATTAGCTCTATTTGAGATACTATGAATTGTTTCTATTTTAGGCTGAGTTGAAAAGTCATTTTTTGGCCTATTCTAGGTTATTACTATTTGAGTTGAATTGTTTCCATTTTAGATTGAGTTGAAAACTCATTTTTTGGGGGGGCAAACTTTTCCCTCATGCTATGTCACAAACTTTAATAAATGTATGATTGAATAACACTTAGAATTATTATTTGGGGTGGTGAAATTTTCCCTCATTCTTCGATATACTTGGGTAGAGGGTTCCCATGCATCATTATATATTAAAAAAATTATTATAAAATATCTTCACCTATTATATAAGATCAACTATTGTTTAGGGAGAAGTTTTTGAGGGGTTGGAAGTAGTAGGGGGATAAATATTTATATGGTTGATCCTTTTTTTGGTTGTTAGATATCATTTGCATCCAATCAATTTTTTAATTTTTTAAAACAAAATTTTTGTAATAAAATTCTCCTAATTTATCTCAGTAACATGCATTACACATAATTTTTTTAGTCTTCAAAGCATATCCTGATATCTTTGAACCATCTAGTACAAGTCTTTTGATCACCCTATACAGATCTTCAAAGCATTCATAGACTTCTTTAGAGTATCCTGTGTATGTCTTAGGAGCACACTCAGAGCATATTCAGAGAAATTATAGAGCATCTTTGGAGCATTCAATCATTGAACCTCACTTGATGAATCCTCAAAATTGTAGCCAAAGAGTTTTAAAAATTGTGTGTTGCCTTCTCAAAATTACCCCATATTTAGGATGTGTTCCTCTACTCAAAATTACCCCATCTGTGGGATGTGTTGTACTCAAAAATTCATTATTCATCCAAGTTAGACATAATAACAAGGTAAAGAATCAACAATAAATCACATATAAACAATGAACAAATTGCATTCATATCCTATTTAGATCAAACCATAACTATTAAATGTAATATAATATATAACCAAACACAACACTTTAGGGATAGTCTATATAACTACGATGAGCTATATGAAATTCTCATCATTTCTCCCCCACACTTTACATTTTGTAAGTCCTCTCATAAAGAATTAGAATAATGATCTTTAATCTAAATTTCTTGATTCAAACCTCTGACTCAGATCATAAACTTCAAAATGATAGCCCTAGTCATAATGGCCCCTTGACAAGAATCGAAGATCTCTGACAACTGTATGCACCTAGGCTTAAAATTCAATTTCTTCTCAAGAATTCCAACACTGATATTGAGATAGAGGACAAAAAATTATAGGAGGCCTAAACCTCATCCAAATCTAGACATTTAAACCTCTTTCCTCTAAGTACCAAGTGATTATCTAGAAAACTAATTTGGCTCTTCTTAGACTCCATTGAATATTGGTGGGGCTGAGGACTTCCCTATGCTTCAACTCAATAGGTAATGTCTCCCACCTGGTAAGACTTGCATTGAAACCATTAGCATAATAGTTGTTTAAAAAATATTTAAAAGAAACAATATTATATCACAATAGCTTATGATACTTATTCTTCACATGCATATGATATAGTGGTTGAAAAGAAGAAATAAGTTTCTTTGCTTCTAAAAATTATGGTCTCATGCATAACCTAGTGGTGCTTTGTACTTTTAGAAATCTATTAATGGAATGTTTCCATTCCATTTGGTTCCTCAAAGTGGAGAGAAAGACACACATTTGTGTCTCTCCAACAAATAAATTTATCAAAAAACCAAATTGATATCCTAACAACAAATTAAAAGTATGAAACTCATAAATGGCATCATACCTTTATTTAGTGCTCTTTAGAAAAAATGGCTATAAATACATGCTCATCTTTAATGATATGTGAAAAACTTAGGGAAATTAACTGAATCTACCATTTATAAAACTAATCATGTAAGAAAAGAACATAAAATGATGAAGGTTACCTATATGCTAATAGTTTATCAGAAATAGCAGAAATGTGATGGATAGAAGCCAATGCTTTCTACAATTGTAGTTGGGATTTTTCCAATTGCTTTTGAGATTTCTCCTTAAGTTTGTCATTTTCATCCTTCGTTTTTTGAATTTTATTCTAGATGATATGCCAAGAAGAGATTATTTCATGTAATGGAATAGGGAAAAAGGGAATAACTCTTGTTGGACCCTCTGTCTGAACTACAATCTCTCATGTTTCTCTTTGCATGGCCTGAATAGAGGCTGGAAACCTCAAATTCCAAGTGGCAAGATCTATTATTCTATTAGTATGTCAGGAAATCATTGTATTTCTATCATAAATACCTTCTCTCAAATTATTAATCAAATTATGTTTATTAACATTAGAATTTTTCAAATTGGTAATCTAAGTGTCCTTAATAGCAAGATAATTCTAAAAATTAGTAATCTAAGTATCCTTGATAGCAAGAATTTTTTTCATATTACTCAATTCTTGGGTCTGTGAAAACATTACATTATGGACCCTAGTCTATTCTTCTTGTATTCTTTCAAGAATTATTTCTTGTTCACTAACTCTAGTAAATAGATTCTTCCCACATTTTTTTCAAATTAGAAATCATCAAGTCCTTACCTTTTAAAGTTGAACATAGAACATCTAACTCTATTTGTTGCATTATAATTATTTTCTCATGGCATGATAAAGCCATGGCATGCTACAATTCTTTTTCTTCATTGATAGAATATGGAGAAGATGGATCTTCTTCAATTAAGGATGAATTACCCTTATCAATAATAGAGGGCATAAGATGTTCTAATTCTTGAGGTATAAATTCTTCGACTAGCATTTCCTCTACAGATACAACTTCTATATCCTGCACATCTTCTTCTTCCTATAAGATAAGTTAATGAATGCACCAAAGTTTAGTTGGAGGAGGATGAGGGTTATCTGAAGAAATTCCCATTTATTGCTTTGATTTCCAATGCAATATCTTTAGAACCAATGGGGGTGGAGATGGCCATTATGTAATTTAAACTATGGGTTAATCAATTTGGATTGTAGTGGAAGAAGGAGAGGTAGGGTGTGGTGTATTTTTGGTAAGAACTAGAGAAAACTTTCAGAGGAAAGAGGACCAAGCCTTTTCACCCATTAGTTTACTAAGAAAATAATGGTGAAAAATGAGTGTAACCAACCCATGATGGTAGGTATATCTAGTACCTCATCTTATCTTCCAAAAAACATTAATTAGAGCATTGTGAAGGAAAGAGGAAAAGTTTATATTATATTCTTCTCAAATAGCTCCTTTATTCAAATGAATGAGTCTGATAGCATCTCCACCGACTACTATAAATTGACCATCACAAGTGATATATTTTATTATCCAAAAAAAAAATCCATGGTTGAGGAATACTTTCACTTAGAATTCCCTTGGCTACTCCTTGGGGGGATTTGACCATTTTGGGGTGTGGCTCATTTCCTTCAACAAACATATAAATTAGGTTAGAAAATTTGATCTTTTCAATGTCAACTACTCCATCCTCAAGAATCCTAGATAGAACATTGATTATAGAGGGATTTATTGGAATGTTCTTCCATTTGATAATAGCATGATCTTCTTCAAAATTCTCATATAATTCTTTCACAATTTCTTTATGAAATCCCTAAATTATTTTTAAGAAATTCAACCAACCTGATAGTTCAAAGATGTCTCTGGCTACTTCATCTTACAATAATGCATCAAAGGATTCTAGTTCACTTTTTTATTTCTCCCACCCATCTTCAAAGCAATCAGTGTTTAATTACAAATTTGACTATACTATAAAAACATAGAGCTTGAATTCACAAAGGGAATAGGGGAAACAAGAGGTTAGAGATACAAAACACCAATTGTTGGTAGTGACAATGAAAAAATGAATATAAAAGTAGGTTTTATGATGTTATTATGATAAGAATGATGGTGGTAGTTATGGGTATCTCTTCAAATAATTCCATGTAAGATATAATGAGAAGGTGATTTATCTAGTCAAGTAATAATGATGTGTCATAAAGGTCATTATTGGCAGTACTGGGAGCAGTAATAACAATTAATTATGTGTCATACCAAACATTTTTGAAAGACCCTCTATTTAAAACATAGTTACATCAATATTTTTTGAAAAGACCATTTGGAAACATCATCACATCAATTCTTTCAGAGACCTTTTGAAAACACCTTCACATAAAATTATGGATTGTAGCATTGTTTCTCTAATGACATTGTTTTGATTCTCAATGATGGAGGTGGATTCTTCCCATTCATGATTTTTCATCATAGGAGTGTAGCTATCAGTATTTAGAGCATAACTTCCAACCTTTAGAGATAAGTCACTAGTCTTTGGATCTAAACCTTTAGACTTATGAGTAAAATTATAGTCAATTTAGACTTTATTTATATGTGTGTGTGTGTGTGTGTGTGTGTGTGTGTAGGTATACAAAATCCTATATATAAAGCACCTAATTTATTATAAAAACCTTTATATATTTATCACCTTATATATATAAATAAATAACCTTATACATATGGTGTTTTTTGTATTTATTTGTAGCCAATTAGATCTACTTAATCCATGTCTTGTCTGAAGAACCACTTGGGGAATCCATTGATGGAGGCAATGGATAAGCTAGAGTTATCCCTTAAAAGGTAGACATGTAGGGAGGAAACTTCTGCACATGGTACAATAAGTCATTGCAGTGTTTGTCATATGTTGCCAATGTAATGGTATTGAAACTAGCGTCTCAAAAGATTGTATTTATTCCATATGAATAGAGAAATGGGACCTATTCTGACTTGGTGGTTCTAGACAATCCTACTTCAGCCATGGATTTCAAATTTTTATTGATGAGATCATATATTGTCTTAATGAAGGATGAATACACAAAAGACCTTTTTGGAAAGCTTTATTAATGCAATGTTGAGGGCGATCCTAGTTCATGTTGTATTAATGGCCAAGCTTATCAAACATTAAACTATCAATTTTAGTAATTGATTAATCTATAATTTAGTTTAGATTTAATTTTAATTTGATTTTCTATCATTTTTATCTTTAAATCTAAAGATTTCCACCTTTTAACAAATGGATACCATCTCAGATACAAGTAAGAACTCACATGGCCTGATTATGACTAAGTTATCTAGTTGGTTCACAATCCAAACACATGGTACATTTTGATCACCTTATGGATTATTCATATGCAGCTTTGCATGATGAATCTTCTATTTCTCACCACTTGGTGACCCTCAATTCATAGTGAGCTCTCAGGTAGTGCCTTTTAATTATAATACCTTAAATGGGGAATTTAATCTTATGCCTATTTGAAAGGTATATTTTAGGAGATACCTTAAAGGGGAAATCCACTTTTGTGCATGTTTAAAAGGTATCTCATAGGATATACCTTGAAGGTATTATAGGGGCCTTCAAAATATCACCTAGTAGTGCCTTCTATGTAAAAGAAAATTTCACTTATTCCTTCAAGGATAAATGCTCTTTTGTTCTTATATGAAAGGTATCTATTAGGAGATACCTTGGAGTGGAAATCCAATCTTGTTCATGTTTGAAAAGTATCTCCTAGGAGATACCTTGAATGTATTATAACGGACTTCAAAATATCACCCAGTAGTGCCTTCCATGGAAATGAAAATTGCACTTGTTCTTTGAAGGAGAAATCCACTCTTGTCCTTGTTTGAAATGTATCTCCTAGGAGATGACTTGAAGGGTAAATACACTCTTATGCATGTTTGAAAGGTATTTTCTATAATATATATTGAAATTACTTTAGGGGCCTTCAAAATATCACATAGTAGTGCTTTTTATGTAAAGGAAATTCCACTTAATCCTTGAAGGAAAAATTGACTCTTGTGCCTATTTGGAAGGTATCTTCTAAGAGATAATTTGAAGGGGAAATACACTCTTGTGAATATTTTAAAGTATATATTAGGAGATACATTTAAGGTATTATAAAGGCCTTAAAAATGTCACCTAGTAGTGCCTTCTATGTAAAGGAAAATTCCACTTGTTCCTTAAAGGAAAAATCCACCCTTGTGCCTATTTGAAATGTATTTCATAAGAGATACCTTGAAGGGTAAATCAAATATTATGCATGTTTAAAATGTATCTCCTAAGAGATACATTGAATATGTTATAAAGTAATTCAAAATATCACCCATTAGTGCATTTCATGTGAAGGAAAATTCCACTTGTTCCTTGAATGAGAAATCCATTCTTGTGCCTATTTGAAAGGTATCTCCTATGAGATAACTTAAAGGGGAAATCCAATATTGTGCATGTTTGAAAGGTATTTACTAGGTGATACCTTGAAGGTATTACACGGGCCTTCAAAATATCACCTAGTAGTGCTTTTCATGTAAAATAAATTTGTACTTGTTCCTTGAAGGGAAAATCCACTTTTGTCCCTATTTGAAATGTATCTCCTAGGAGATACTTTGAAGGGGAAATCCACTCTTGTGCATGTTTTAAAGGTATCTCCTAAGAGATACCTTGAATGTATTTTAGAGGCTTTCAAAATATCAATTAGTAGTGCCTTTTGTGTAAAATAAAATTCCACTTGTTCCTTAAAGGAGAAATCCACCCTTGTGCCTATTTGAAAGGTATCTCCTAAGGGATACCTTGAAGGAAAAATACAATCTTGTACATGTTTGAAAGGTATATCATAAGAGATAACTTGAAGGTATTTAAAATGCCTTCAAAATATCACCCAATAATGTTTTCTATATAAAGTAAAATTCCACTTGTTCCTTGAAGGAGAAATCCACTATTGTACCTATTTGAAAGGTATCTCCTATGAGATAACTCAAAAAGGGAAATACACTCTTATACATGTTTGAGAGGTATCTCCTAGGAGATACCTTGAAGGTATTATTATATCCTTCAAAATATCACATAGTAGTGGGTTCCATGTAAATGAAAATTGCACTTGTTCCTTGAAGGAGAAATCCACTCTTATCCTTATTTGAAATGTATCTCCTAGGAGATAACTTGAAGGGGAAATCTACTCTTGTGCATATTTGAAAGGTATCTTATTAATTTTTTCCTCTCCAATAAGTGTCATTGGCACAAGTGCATCTCTTTTTTCCATATGCCCTCACCTTATCCCTTCTAAGTTTTAAAAGCATTCCTTGGAAGATAGTTATCGACTCACCTCTCCTATCATTAATTTCAAAGTATAAATACCCATTGTAAGATAATTATAATGAGCTTTCCTAGAGGCATCAAAGTATAAATACCTCTCTCCTGATTTAACCAAATAATTATATGCATTGAGATTTCTATAACATTAAGTAATTGTAGAGTGTATAAAGAGCAAAGAGAGTCAAGTCAAGAATTATGAGAATTTATGAATAGGGATTGTTAATCTAGTGCCTTTAGTAAAATAGAGAGTGGTTTTGAATAAGAATTCTTGATGGAGACTTTTACATCTTCATCAGCACTAGCATAATTATGGGAAAAACCCATTTTAGGGTGAAAATTAGTGTAGACACAATATTAAAGGCTTCATTTAATTATTACCCACAAGGGAATAGGATGGAGGAGTCTACAAATAAAAATATAATCAAACTAATCAAAATAATGTGTAATGACAAGTAGAAGGAGTAGAACCTGCTTATAAAGATGGCCCTATGTGTAGATTTCATCACACTTAAATAGTTTATTAATAATTATTCATATGAGCTTGTATATGAGAAGAAAATAATTATACCAGGATCATCATAAATCCCCACATAATAACTCTTGAAGGCTATTGAAATTAAAGAAAATGAAGCAATGGAGGTTTAGCTTGATGAATTGTCAAACTCCATGAGGTGAGGGAATAGGCAAGTGATGTGAATCTCATCCAAAAACAAGAATTTAATTATTGGTTTAATAGGAAGTCATTAGACCCAAGATTTAAACCTAGAGATTTAGTTCTCCAATATGATCAGTAGGCCATAAAGCTAGGATAACATGCAAAGCTCAATTATCTTTGGAGAGGATTATTTTATATCATTAGTGACATGTTTTGGAATGCTAATGAGTTAAAATATTAAGAGGGAAATACATTAGAGATCCCTATCAATGATATCAACTTGAAGGATTTTAACTGACTTACCCATCTTCCCCCTATTACATAATTAGTTAGTTTCCCTTTCCTCCATGTGTTTCATTTTTATTATTATTATTATTTCCTCTTACTTCCTTTTCCTTCCCTTTGTTTTTTCCTTTTTAAATAAGTGTCTTTGTCATAAGTGAATCTTCTAGTCGCCATGTGTCTCCTCCCAAGCCCTCCTAAATCTTCAATAAACATTCTCTAAAAGATGGTTATCTACCTACCTTACTTTTCATTAATGCTAAACTCCCCATTTTTATGTGCCTCTGAATAAAAATTACCACAAATCTCTCATGAGTGACCATTTTAGCATGTGAACTACCCTTATCATTTATGGGGGTGCCTAATTTTAAAAGTTCTCATCATGGGCCTTCCTAATGGCATCGATGTATGAACACACTTGCCTCATCCAAGCCAGCCATTAGACACATTGAGAGAATCAAGAACATAGAGTGAATCAAGAGAAGAAGGAAGGGTTTAGTATATAGTTGCAATTAGTAAAGTAGAAAACCATTAATCTAGACCTCCATCAAAAATAGAGTGGTTTAAGAGGAAAATCCTCACCAATGGAAGCTTCTACATCTTCATTAGGAAATGACCAATATCTCATCAGACAAAGAACCTATGGGTTGAGTAGTGGGGGTGACCTCTCCCTCAAACAAATAATAAGAAAAACTAATTATTCCATCCTTGCTCTAGGACAAGAAAAGGTGCCCAACATAAAAAAAAGCATCTAAGGGGGAATGGAAGGATTGAACATTGGTCACCAAATTTATAGGTAATCTCTTTGACCTGAAGTTAGCCAAGAAACCCAAGAGATTAAGAGAGGGTACTTACACCTAAATTCTCACAAATGCTAGCAAAAATGATTGTGACTCATTCAACTATACGTTATGTAAATTCACACTTGCAAATTTAATGTTGCCTTATATTCATCCCTGCTTAGAGATCATCGCCCTCTACATGTAAAGATATGATGGTCACTCTACCACAATTAATGGAAACACCATTTAAGGGTAAAAGTTGGCATAAATAACATTAGGGAGATGTTTTAGCTCCCTAATCATCTGGATTCCAAGATATATAGCATAGATAACCTCTACAGTATTTAGGATTCTTAGGTTCAAGAAAAGGGAGAGTTCCTTGGATTTACCTTAAAAGAGAAATGATGGAGATGCCTCCTATGCCTATTTCCTTCAACATGTTTCCTAAACATCACTTGAGAGAAGTTCTATCCATGTTGGCCTTCATATTTAAAATAGACTCTGATGTTAATGTCAAAGACTTCTAACAAGGGGTACTCTTCCTCATAACCTATATGCAAAAGGGATAAGATTTTAGGTTGGATTTTGTGGAATCTATCATCACCACCATAACAGATGAGCTAGAAAAAATTTAAATAGTGGGTACCTTCTAATACTCATCATTATTTATACATCTCATTTTGTTCTAGCATCCCCAATTCTTCTCCAAATACCTCAACCTTAACTACTTTTAAATAGACATCATTCCAAACATGGTGAACATGATAAATATATGGACCCATGCCCTATCTGTCATTAGGGACTCATACAAGTTTTTAGATATTTTTATGGCTCCAATTCTCATTGACCTTATCACGGAGTCCCTTACATTTATAATGACCAAGTTATAGCTAGAATGGATCATTAAGAATAAAGTCCTAGTCCATTGGTTTTGGGGAGCCCACTTATCATTCCTTCAAGTGTATGGTTTCTAGGGAGAACCCTTCCTAGTCCTACGTATGTTGATAGACCAAAATCTAGCCTTAGAGTATATTTACCAACTTGATGTGGTAGATTATATCTATGGGGTAGGTAAGAACAAGAAAGTATTATATGATGTCTTATTCATAAGAGGAGGAATTATAGTGTGAAAAAGGCACCAAGAATACCTACTCATATTCAACCTAGTAGATCTTGGCCTAGACCTAATACATGATAGATGGAACTATGATCCAACTAGATACATAACAAACTTAAAGACCACTAGTGACCCTATGCATCAAGCTTGACCTTACCTAGAGTAAAGGAAGTCTTTCATACAATACATTCCCAAAAACTATGTGGAACTAGTTCATATCTCACTGGAAATTATCAAACCATAGGAGTCTTTTTATGAGAAGGTCTAAGATCACAAAAAAACCAAGAAATTGTCAAATGCAATGATGAAGAGGCTCAAATAGTTAGGATGGAGTGAAGAGAAAAAGGTTACCTTTACAAAATATACGGATGAGATCCACCTACCCTATGCTAGGATCAATGAGGATGACTAAAATGGAATCTTTGATAATTTTTAGGAGAATCATCAAGAGGAGGGATTAGTAGAGCAAGAATCCTCCCTGAAATAATGATAGGAGAAAGAGAATGAGAAGAGGAGGAAGATACTCCTGGGTTTGTAGTAGGAGTCACACCACTACAGAAAGAGGCTAAGGTTTTTGAGGTTTAAAATCCTTCCTCATAGCCATTTCCCCTGTACTCACACTCCATAGCTTTATAATAACAATAGTCTCCCTCTATGTACCTTAAAACTAGTTCATCCTAGTACAAACAACTTGAGGTACCCAAATCTAGGCCTCCACTTGAGCCCATGTAGAAGAAAATCCACTTCTGAGGTCTATACCTTTCCACCTCTACCTCTCTCATCACCTCCATAGTTCCATCCACCATATTAGCTTAGGTTGTAGTAGTCTCTACTACTCAAGAAAAAACCACCTTGGTCCCTCTCTCATCTTCTTCCAAATAATCCTCCACTGAGATCACATCACTTTCCTCTTTGGTCTCAGTCTCCTCTTACATGCCTACCTCATCCCACCACCTTTAAATTCAACATCATGTTCCATCATGGTATACTCTCCATTCCCCCTACTATGTGGGCTCCCACCACTCTCCCCTTCAACCATCACCCTACATCCAACTTCCTTTGGAGGAATAACACCCACTACTTCACATTAGTAACTATTCCATTCATGTTGCCACAAATTATCCACTTCATGGGGGAGAGAATTCAATGGTCAAATAAGTACCAGTAATAGGTGAATGTAAGAAGAGAGGCTTGAGAGATCTAAATGAAAATAAAGAGAGGGAATTAGGCTAAGGCCTATGCTAAAACTCACATGTGATCATTTTATAACCCTACATAATAATCCCTTATGGTTTCTCATTTGACCCCCCAAGTAGTCAAGCTCTAAGGACATATGCAACTAAGAGATTACACTATTCAAGCTATCTACCTCAACCTCAGCTAGGCTAGGCCCATTAATAAAGTTGAGCTAATGTAAGAGACACAAAATTTTGTTACCATGAAAAGACCAAGCTGAAACTTACAAGAGTGAAAACTATGATTGAATGCCTTAGTGTCGAGGCTAAGGCCAAACATACAAAGCTAAATAAAGAAAGGTCTGACATATAGATATACATATCTAATGAGATATTATAAGTGGAATTTAACCTATGACTAGCCATCAAAAATGATCTATATGAGAAGGAAACCAAAATGGCTCAAGTCCATAAGGAGCTATCTAATTTTTATCGATGATATCAATAATTGTAGTGAAATACATAACATAAATCCTTGGTTAAGGACTAGGAAGTTGAAAAGCTATATAATTACCTTACCACCCATTCATAGGCCATGGAAATCCTATCTATGATGTAACAACTATACAAATCCTATTGGGAAAGGATCAAGGTCATGGTGGTAAGCTTGAAGATAGTGTTGAATTTCATTACAAATTCATTGAAGATAGCCTCTCATGTGAGCACATATATTGATTAGGTGATCACCTTCATCTCCCCTATGGTCTTAGAGTTAGAGATCCTCATCTAAAATATCTAAAACTATTCTCATGAGATGATACAATTAGCAAGGGTGATTGACCGAAGGTAGACGATGGCTAAGGCTAATGAATTTATTCACTTTAGCAAGGCAACCAACAAGTGCAAGGCATTCCTAAATGCCTTAGAGCATGTTGTCTGAGATAGGTGGGGATGCATCTAGTAGTTAGTCTAATTAGGACTTCCCTTCCCTTTCTTGGAAGGTAATAATGTCCTCCCCAAGGGTCAGATCAAGGCACTGCTTGAGCAAAATAATAATGACTAGACCATCTTCATGGCTCTCTATCAAGCACCTAATATCTTGAAGGTCGAGAAAATTTTACACCCACTCACCCATTTGGAGTTTTATATGTTGGTTATGGTCAAAGGCTTGATGAACATCTCCTTTAAGGAGATAATAGATCTGGATAGAGCCTTTGGGGCTATAAAAAGGAGACCTAGCCAAAAGAGGAAAAATGGGCACCCTTGCAGGTAGCCCTTCAAATATTATAGGTATTTATACATTCCTCCCATTTTTTCAATCTTAATTTGATTCATCAAAGTACTATAGTTTTGGGTTCTCATGTCTATAGGTAGATTCCCTTATGAGTCACTAGGAACTATGGATCAAAAATCCATGTCTATAAATTTTAGAGAAACTCATCATTGGCTTTAGGCTCACTTGAAAGTTAATAGTTCATCAGTATCTTTTCATGGTTCCCCTTTTGGTCCCTTCCTTCTTCATGGGCCCTTTTTAAAAAATTTCCTAAGTACTAGCCTTTGTCTACTTTTGACATGTGGCACCTCCACACTCAATCTCACCAAAGAAGTCCTTAGCCCCTCTAGAGAAGTGCCATCTTGATGTGTGTCATATTCATGCTTATCTAGGAGTGGTGTTAGTTTTTTAGAACTTAAAATAATGCCATTGTAAGAGATCATGGGTCCCTCCTTTTGAGCAAAACTTTTGAAACACTTTAAGCCTAGCTTAAAGTATAGCCAAATGATTATAAGGTGGACCAAGGACATTATACATAACATAGGTGGGATAGCTTTAGAAGTGTACAAGTGACACCAATGCACTTTTCCTAAGCATAGTGGCCATAATAGAATAACACAGTTACACCATATCTAGGATTCAGAGTCTAACTACACTCATAAACTCAAGACCCTCTTTCATTTTCCATGGCACCATCATGAGTGTGAGTGTTAGAATCTATAGGTGTCATTTCCCCAGGGTGCCACCTTAGATATTTATTCTAGACTCTTCCCTTTTAGATGGAATTGGTTATTATTTTTTGTTAGTTATCATATTTGGTATTCTTAATTTTTTAGCCATTATAGTGGACTAGGATAGTAGCAGTTAGTATTTTTCTATTCTATAGCCTTAACGTGTGTACCTCACAAATGTGATTGGATCTTTGTATGTGCCTTTCATTTCCTTATATATTCTATTTTCCATCTACAATGAAGAGGATGTGATGTTTTATGTTATTTTGAGTAGATAATTATCTCTTTCTACTATTTATTTTCTTCTTCTTATATAGTATGGGTCTCTAATTGCATAATAAACTTTAGCTTATGATTTATGCTCCTTCATGGTCTATAATGCTTAATGATCTAATATGATTTATATAATTATATATTAATGTTTCAAATCTCTTGGTGCATCACCTTATGTTAAATTTACTTTACATGTTATTTTTTTTCCTTTCTTCAAACTTAAATGAAGATCTAGCTTCTAAAATCCCTAAGGTTGCTTTATAGACCACATTTTAATCCCACAATTTTAAAGCTCCTACCTTTTGTGTAAATAAAAATTACACTTGTTCCTTGAAGGAGAAATCCACTCTTGTCCCTATTTGAAGTGTATCTCCTAGGAGATACCTTGAAGGATAAATCCACTCTTGTGCACATTTTAAATGTATCTCTTAGGAGATACAATGAAGGTATTATAGGGTCCTTCCAAATATCACCTAGTAGTTCCTTCTATGTAAATTAAAATTGCACTTCCTTAAAGGAAAAATCCACTTTTGTGCCTATTTGAAAGGTATCTCTTAGGAGATACCTTGAAGGGGAAATCCACTCTTTTGCATGTTTGAAAGGAATATCTTAGGAGATACCTTAAAGGTATTATAAGGGACTTAAAAATATCACTCATTAGTGCCAAAATAGAATATTCCACTTGTTCACCATGTGGTTATACAACTACCGATAGTGCTTTTTGCTATGTACCTAGGGATATGATATATTAATGTATATGGGTTGATGGAGATGCCGACATGTGGCACAAATCCCCTTAATTAGTTATATGGGTACAATATATTAGGATAATAGAGGAACTTGTGGAATTATTAAATTGTGTAATGGTTGGCCTACATCGGGATTAGGATGTTACCCATCCATGGGTTAGATAAATGTCTATATATCAGAGATGGTTATCATGGTAAAGATATGAAGTAAGCATTGAGTCTTCTATTGTAAGAGGATATTAGAGGTTGTCCTCTCAAAGAGACATTGTGGAGTTATTCCTCCTTAAAGGAGTATTATATGGTGTTGCCCTACCTTAAGGGTATTTCTGCATATATTGAATATCAAGATCATATCAAGTGGTATTAGAGATTTGATTTGGGTAATTTGTGTGGAGTGAATCCCTAGATTTTTTGAATCATAAATAAATTTTTATTGGTTGCTAATTTTTCCACAAATGTTTTACAAGATATGGATAATATTTTAAATAAGTCACAATAAAAAAATAGAAATCTTTTGATTAGTTTTGATGGAGCTATTGTTATTTTAGGGTTTATAATAATTTTGCTATATCTTAAAAAATATAAGTAATTTTTATTCTAAATTTTTACTGAAGATGTAGAAAGATATAATAGAATCACAATAAAAATTTAAGAATCTTTGGAGTTTTTTTGAGTGATTTGTTGCGATTTTACGGTTTTTTGTATATTTAATTTAAAGGTCAAAATTTGTGATATTTTTTCACAAAATTTTGACTAAGGTTCCAATATGATAAGAGGAAGTTACAGTAAATATTTGGGAATTTTTGGTTTAGTTCTTGAGGATTTATTGACATTTTACGGTTTCATGAACCCTAATTTTTTTTGTGAATCATGGAGTTGCAAAAAAATTTAGGGGAAGATGATGTTGATGCTAGATAATGATGGCTCAATTTTAAGGAGAATAATAATAAAATAATTTTATGGAAAATATAATTATCTCTTTCTTTGTTTGGGCCTACACAACATTGGTGGTGTAATCAATTGAGCTTTGCGCAATAGTTTTCTTCATGGGAAGCAATGGAACAAACCTTCCTAGATCAATGGGATATAAAAGAAAAAGAGGATGTAGAAGAGGAAGAAAATAATTATGAAGAAGAAGAAGAAGGGTTCAAAAAATTTGGCTCTAAATAAATCTGACTCAATTTTTCAATTTCATGGATGCATTCAAAACAAGAAGGTGGTTGTGTCCATAAACCCTACCAACAAGTATAACTTCATTAACATGAATGTGGAAAAGCATCTACATGTTCAAAAAAATAATATCAAGGAGGTTCAAGTAGATGGTAATAATATTTCAATGTTTAAAGATTTGAAGCTCATTATGGAAAAATATGTTTTGCATTCAGATTTTTATTCTTTAGATATGGATGATGTGGATATAGTTCTTGGATATCCATGGTTAGAGACTTTAGGAACAATGAATATTAATGTTTAGAAAAATTTCATGAAGTTTTGGTATAGGAAAAAGAAGATCACTTTACAAGATATCATAGTGAAAAAGGCACCAATAACAATCCAGGTAGATAATGAGGATGAGATTGAAATAGGTGATGAAGAGCATGATGAAGATTCAAATGATATAGATAAAGGCACACTTCAAATAGAAATGAACACTTCATCTACTAAAGAGACATAGAAGTAAAATGTGGAAGAGGTAGAAGCAAAGGTGGATAAGGTCAAAGTATTGGAAAAGGTTGAGGTATATAGACACCCACATCATCATGAGAGGAAACAATCATGAAACCAGGTGAGGAAGTGTCATAATAACAATCATTTTATCTATATAGGAAATAAAATTTCCAATCATTATGGATATGCATGGAATCTAAAGAAAAAATACTATGGCACATGGAATGAATTGGGAAATCACTATGACTATGCATAGAAGAATACCTACTATGGTCATGGTTGGAATCAGAGTAGCACAGTGAAATATGGTACATGGAATAAAAAGAGGAATAAATATGCTTGGACACCAAATCAGTATAATTATGATTATAAATGAAATCAAAGGAGCACAATGAAATTTGGAAACAAGCTTGGAGAGCTATCACCTATCAAGATCACATATGGATGGCTAGATGATTGAGATTGGAGACAAGTGTGCAATGATTTGAGGCACACTCATTATTTGGTTTCTTCCTATGTTTTAGAGATGAAACATGTCAAGGAGGTAAGTAATTCTATGTACCTAGGGATATGATATATTAATGTATATGGGTTGATAGAGATGTTGACATGTGGCACACGTCCCCTTAGTTAGTTATATTAGTACAATATATTAAGATAATGGAGGAACTTGTGGAATTAGTACATTGGGTAATGGTTAGCCTACATTGGGATTAGGATGTTACCCATCTATGGGTTAGATATATGTCTATATATAGGAGATTATTATCATGATAAAGATATGAAGTAAGCATTGAGTCTTCTATTGTAAGAGGATATTGGAGGTTGTCCCCTCAAAGAGACATTGTGGAGTTATTCCTTCCTAAAGGAGTATTATATGGTGTTACCATACCTTAAGGGTATTTTTGCATATATTAAACATCAATATCATATCACTTTTTATGTAAATCAAAATTAAACTTGTTCCTTGAAGGACAAATCCACACTTATGCTTATTTTAAAGGTATCTACTAGGAGATACCTTTAAAGGTAAACCCACTCTTTTTCATGTTAACCTTTAAATTATTACAAGGGGCTTCAAAATGTTATCTAGTAGTGCCTTTCATGTAAGGAAAAATTTCACTTATTCTTTGAACGAGAAATCCACTCTTATCCCTATTTGAAATGTATCTCCTAAAAGATACCTTGAAGGGGAAATCAAATCTTGTACATGTTTTAAAGTTATCTCCTAAGAGATACATTGAAGGTATTATAGGGGCCTTCAAAATATAACATAGTGGTTCCTTCCATGTAAAAGATGATTCCACTTGTTCCTTGAAGGAGAAATCAAAAAAATGGACTTTAGGCAACATAAGCAACAATTCATAGCAACATTAAAAGGGCTAAAACCATGATCATCTAAAAACATGCCCATTAATCTAAATGAGATTTGGAAATAATAAACAACTAAAACAAGACCCTAAGCATGTTAATTTCCAAATAAAATTCCATTAAACTTGTAGTATATAAACACAAGAAACAATTCATAGCAACATTAGAATGGGTAAAACCATGAACATTTGAAAACATGTCTATTAATCTAAATAAGAGTTCGGAATAATATACAACCAAAATAGGCATAGATGATCTCCAAATTATAAAATGTCACTTGGAAGTGAGCGAGATTGGTTCCTATAGAAAATAGGAAATATTAAAATTAGGGCTCAAAAACATATAAAAGCTTAAACCAAGTGACATAGATTAAATTTTTCAACACAATAAAATGACCATGGAAAAAATAAAGTCTAAGGAAATCAATGTCTTGAGGAAATTATCTTGGGTGAATTATTTTTTAGGCCAAAGGAGTGATGATAGAAAACCTAAAGGGTCTTTGTAAAAAAGGTTGAATGGCACTTTAAAAAGGTTCAAAGGGCACTTCTCATTTAGGAAAGGTCTAACACTAAAGTTCTAAAGGGTAAGTCTAAAGGGCAAAGGGACATTCTAAAAAGGTTGAAGGTTACTTTTAAAAATGTTGAAGGGTAATTTCAAAAATCCTAAAAGGTACTTTAAAAAGGCTTAAGGCACACTTCTCATTGGAGAAAGGCCCTAGGACAAAAGTCCCAAAGGATAAGTTTGAATGGCAAAGGGCCATTCCAAGAATGTTGAAAGGAAATCATGGAGGGCAAATGGCCATTTTGAAAAAAGGCCAAAGGGAAACTTCATAGGAAAATTATCTTTGCAAAAACTCCCAAAGGGTAAGTTGAATAGATTTCAGAGGGTATGTGCCCTTTAAGTCATTGTTTTAGTAAAATTGCATTGGCAAGATTGCTATGGGGAATTGTTTCAAGGTTTTTGAGTTAGAAAAAATGTTTGATGACAAAATTTTGTAAGGTAATTTTGAGAGGGAAAAGTGACAAAAGGTTGAAGGGTCTTTCTAAAAAATCCCTTAGGGTCTACAATTTTTATGGTTTCACATTGAATCTTAAAATTAAGACACCTTTACCCCTTGATAAGATATAGAGGACCTTATACATAGAAATCAATGTATTGTTAACTACCTTCTTTAATTAAATAACCTATTTACTTATTGAATCCTTTCTTAACTATAATAATGATTGGTAAGTTCCACCTTGAGGTATTTAACTATGATACTCCTTGTAATACCTTAATGGGTGAGTTGAAATTATCTCCTTGAGGGCAACATGAAAGTATTTTAATGGGTGACTTGAAATTAACTCCTTCAAAAAGTTTAACTTTGGGAAGCTTCCAAAATAGGGGGAAGGGTAGAGAAGAAAAAAAAGTCTCTATGGTCACATATAAAAACTTAGAAATCTAGGCCAAAGGTTTCTCCTAGAAGATACCTTGAAGGAGAAATCCACTCTTGTGCTTATTTAAAAGGTATCTCATTGAATCCCTTATATACATCTATAACATTGGGCAATTTCAACCTCCAGGTATCTATGGATCATAATCCATGTTTTGATGTTTTGGATCAGTTATCCTTTTCATCATCAACATGCTCAATGAATTTTGATAGGTGGTGTATTAGCCTCTTCTTTCTCGGATTCCCCTTCTTCATTTTTTGTCTAAGTCTTGGTCTCTTCCACTAATGACATGTGTCATCATGGAATTCCTTAGGTAATAAGGGAGTTCTTTTTTAAATTAAAGGTACGCCATTGGTCAAGGGAAGTGGGCCCCATTTCTAACAAAAATTCTATACACAATTTGGAAGGATAAACATGTCACCACAATGCTTCTTCTAAGCATCATGGGGATCTTAGAGGTTGATTCATAGATTATAATTACATCTCACATCTATAAATCTTTCTATAGGAAAATGTTCATCAAAAGAGAGAGTTTTAGGCATGAACAATATCCACTAAGAGATTCCTTCATGGGTAACTTGAAGGTATCTCTAAGGAGATATCTTGAAGATATTACAAACTTAAATAACACTAGGCAAGTTTAATATCAAGGTATCTAATTAGATATTTCTTCAAGGGCCTTGTAATACCTTCATGGGTAACTTAAAGGTATCTCCTAAGAGTTACCTTGAAGATATTAAAAGGATGATCAAGGTAAATAAAAATTTCAAAGGAAAATAAGGTAATTATTTGGATCTAAAACTATTAACATAAAAGGGAAAAATTTTAAACTGATTGAGGTGGAAAGAGCATGTGTGCAGGAGGACCTAAAAATCTAGGATCTCTAAGTATTAGAAGGCCCTTTAAGTTATCAAGTTATCAATTGGTATTGATTTTAAGGTGAAGAAAAGTTATAATAGGAGATACATTCAAGGTGAAGGAAAGTGATTTCAAGGTATCCACTAGGAGATTCCTTCAAGGGCATTAAAGTACACTTGTAATACCATAATGGTTAACTTGAAGGTATCTCTTATGAGATATCTTGTAATAAAAATTCACTCTTGTGCATGATTGAAAGGTATCTTCTAGGATATACATTGAATGTGCATGTTGATGGGAGTTTTGACACATATTCAAAACATACTTCTCCTCATCTTTCCCATTTAAAACAAATGTTTGTGGATTTATTCGCCCATCAGATTATATTGGCTTGTGCACAAAATTTATTTTTGGTTTGGTCATACCTTATTAGTTTGAGTGTGAGTTAATGTATACATTACAAAGATTTAATATGTATTTTATATTGTAGTTTAGAATTAACATTTGTTGATATACATTTAATCACTTCTCAAACACAAAAAAATTCATGAACCAATGCAATATGCAACTTGAATTTTTCAAAAAATCAATATTTAAATCATTTTAATTACTTTATAGAATGTCTTTAGTTGAAAAAGGAATTCCCACCCTTAAAGGGTAAAAGAAGGCCTCACTCGAAGAGAATTTGGATAGAGTATGACTTAAAATACCAACACTCAAATTGAATCCACATCAACATCTTGCATTTTATGGTGGTGATAAAATTCCTCTTACTGATTAGTATTTTGAATTGTTTAGTCTACCAAACATGCATATAGATATATACTTGTTTAGCACCACATTGAGAAAATAATCCTCTTTGATAGGAATAATCCTTGACTATGACAAGGATGAACATGAAGATTCCATTCAATTCCAACAAGAAGTATAGAATGGATAATAAGGAATTCTACATCGAGCTACAACTAATTTTAGTAAATCTACACCCAGTAAAATAGAGTTAATAAAAGTAATTTTTATCCTCCTTGTGAAATATTTGGGTTGCATTTGAATAGCTATGACAATATTCAAATGTTAGGGTTGATTGATAGAGATAATTTGATCATTATAATATAACATATGTTGAAATAAAAACATAAACAAGGGGAAATAACTTCTACTTTCTAGCATGTAAACATGTATTTAAGATACCCTACAGTCATTACAAAAAAACATTGAAGAAAAAAAGAGAAGGGAAACATATTTGTATACATATTTGAAAGAGGCCATACAAGTACTCACATTAGTGGAGAAAAATAAGATCATACAAAAGATTAGAACACTTTTGTTGACACAAACTTATGATGAGACACAAGTGAATTCTCTACATGATATATTTCCTCTAGCAATTATGCCTTGAACATTCATATAAGGCTATGTGAATTGGGGGATGTTAATATCAATATAAGAAATATAAATGAAAGAGGGGTGAATGATATAATTCATTCATTTGTAAAACATAATGGGGATTCAATAAAAGATGCTTTATTAATTCCTCTTGATCCAAGCAAACCTAAATGTATTATTGAATCAAAGGAAGTCCTAGAAGATATGATGGAGAAAAAAAACATAAGGTTCAAAATCATAGATGGCTAACACACAATTACAACACAATAGATAATTCTTTTAGAGGAGGAATACAATTCACAATCATTGAGAAATAAATGTTTTATTAGAAGGGAAAGATTTTTGAAAGCTTGTACTCCTTTACATATTGTGAAAACAATATGTAACCAATATAATGAACCCAATGAAACAATTTATAAGGCTTCATTTTTAGAAAGAGTTGGATCTACATGTGACCTTATCAAATTGAGAGGTTGGAAGAGTCTTGAAATAGGGAATAAAAAGATGGAATAAATATATGAACAAGATAGATGCTTATTCACATGAATGAACTATTCAACACATCAATTGTAGAAGAGAAAATACCTTATTTTCATGAAATATCTCATTGGGGATTGTTTTGATAAGGCATTTGATTTGTTTGAAAGTTGTACTTTATTTGGTTTAGATAAACAAGATTTAAATTTGGTTAGTATAGTAGTACTTAGAAATATTCAAGGGATTTCAGATAAACAAAAAATAAAACCAATAAATTTATTGGAAAATGGTCTGTTTCATTCTTGAAAACCCATGGGTACAACAACATGGATAATTGTTTCAAAAAAGTGAAGTTGGAAAGTAACATATTATAAAAAATTACATATTATTTCAGCAACCATGATATGACACTACCATCAAACCAAATAATCACACTTTTAGAGGTAATGGAGAATTATAAAATGTTTGATGATTTATGTGTCTTGAATGAAGGTATTTCAAAAAATAAAAAGGCTAAGAATCATTATCTCAAAATTCATTAAGCATATTGAAAAACTATCTGCATAATGATGGATGCCAACTTCCTAGGATAAATATAGAAAGATTCAACTACCATTTTAGGATCCCATGTCTTTGGCCATCCATTTTAGAATATTTTAGTGAAACACTCATTCTTGGTCTAAACACCGATTTGATAATTATTGATCTTTTGAATCTCACTAAAGTTTTGAAGGAAGAACATCTTTGCCTATTTCTAAAAGCATTGATTTAAAAAGTTATTGTCAGGGACTTCAATGTATTCATCTTCCAAAAAATAGAATATTATTCTTCCATTCAAACCTCTCTCAAGAATATATGTGTTGGTGATTTAGATTCTATGTCAGATACGGGTGTCATACTATGGGGTCCAGATAGTTATGGATTTAATTGTACACATATTATATGTGTTATTTTTTTTGTTAGTATCTAACTCATTTTTATCTACAAGGTTTCATATTTCATTCACAACAAAATAGGAAGGCCATAAAAAAATTAACTAGATAATATCTTTTTGGAGAAACTTATCTCTACTTTTAATTATTCAGATGCATGTGATGTGCTAGGGGTATATACAAGAGCTAGATTGGTGCATGCTTGTACAAAATTGGAAATAAATTTATCTTGCAATATAGAAACTGAAGAACAAATAATTTTTAATGTTTAATTTCAAAATTATTTGATAAATTTAGAGTAACCAATATAAGAACAACCACTTCGATCAGTACCACCAGGTGCATAAGATTTTTAATTTATTTTATAATCATGCTTCATTTTCCAAATATAACATCTTAACAATATTTTGGTGTGTATGATTTATTTTTCAAACCTAACAACTTAGCTATCTTCTAATGTGTATCACTATTATAATTTCATGCAAGTGAAGAAATAATAATAATGAAATTTCATATCAATGAACATGACACATCACAAGTTGTAGAAGGTAACATAAGATCATGTATATTTTTTCAATTATATAATTGTTTATTTATCAAAAATTCATAATAATGATAGAATATGTATTCATCTATTTATGTCTAAATTAAAATAGTTCACAATGTAGCTCTAGAACTTTATGTCTCCAATACAACCACCCATGACATAGATCTGTAGTTTGGTGCCTCCACAAAAATAACACAAGGTAAAACTCTACAACAAGACACATTTTTAAAATACAAATATCAAATAAATTGATGTCAAGAATGTTTAGTTACTACATTATATAATACCTTGTAGGGAATAAAGAACCAAAGTTTCAATGAAAGAGTGCACCCATACAAACTACAAAAAGGCAAAAAAAGTTGAAAACCCCTTTCAATAAATGTATAATTATACAATTTCATACAAGTCTAGAATATATTAATTATCTTTCTTTATTTAAACACATTAAAATTTAATTTTTATTCATGGGTAGGAGATTTTAGAAGACAATAAAATATAGACTTGCATCAACTTGGGATTTGGAAGTGTGGGTACATGTTATTGTTGTGTAGACTTGAATGTGGTTGTATTTACCAATTAAAATGTTGTTTACATGTTTAATTTACCAAAATTTTTTAATTTGATGTGTTTTATTATAAGTGTATAAAGGGGTTTGAACTATTAAGGTGTTTATTCATTTGAATTTAGTGATACTGAACTATGGCTTAGAAGAGTAAATCCTATTTATTTTTTCGTGATGGGTTGCATAAACATATAAATATGTATTGGTATGTATAAGAATAGTTGATACTTTCATTACTGTAAAAATATAGATGTTGTTTTCTCAATGTTAGATTCCTATCAACATCTATGAGAAATGATTTATCAAAAAATGACACTGTTTCAAAATATGATAAAGTCATGGTCAAGTTATAAAGATTCGATACGAACTTTTATATGCATATGTATGTTACAAAACTGGCAATAGAAATGGTACATCTGTGTAAGATGAGTATTATAGTTACAATGTGATTGATCATGTATTTATTTTTATATATGTTTTAAATATGAATCTTTATAAGATTTAAAGAAATATAAAAAAATTAATCAAATGAAATGCATTATGTTTTTATCTTACAATAAGAAATGTAAATCAAAATCACATCAACGACTAGTCTAGTAATATGTAAAACATTTTATTAGAAAATTTTCATGTTATATATCTTATAATATAATATTTTTAATAAATGATTCATTTCTTTTTTAAAAAAAATTAGACATTTCAAAGGAGCAACTAAAACTGACTTCTATACAACTATTGATTGTGGGTTTGGATGACTTAATATTATTTGTTGTGCACAAAACAACATATATGCAAATACATGATATGGGAAAAAATGAAGAATATAAAATATAAAATATGTCATACTACATTCAAGTTCATTGCAAAGAAATTTTTAAGGTGGGACTATAGTCTTTTTCTCATGTTGGCATTTAGTCAATGATAGAGGACAATCATTTGAGGATACTCATTCAAGCCATGGGTTACACAAGTTCAAATTTCATGTTTGTTTGGGGGAAAATATATTCTAATATGTTAAATATAAACATAAAAAAATTGTATGAATTTATTTTTAAAGAGACCTTCAGAGATGATTTTTCAATTACCAACATGTTATTCATTTATTATAATTCTTAGAATTATGTTATAAATCAAAAATTGAAAATGAGTTATGTTACATCAAGTAGATATACTAGAAATGTGTCAGGAATATAGAACCACAAACAGCTCTGATACCACTTTGTTAGGACCTAGGAAGCACAATTGATTACCAAGTATAAGCAACTAAATGCAGAATTTAACCAAAAGTAACAAGTAACTAGAATTCAGAAATAACACAAAATATGAGAGACAATACCCAATTGTATTAATACTCTTCCAGAAGGAAATACCACAAAGAAGATGCCACAGTCTTCTTCCCTACACACCTCTAGGGCTCCCACACCTCTAGGGCATAAACAATAAATCTCTTCAAGAGCTCACTCTCTCAATTACGGTCCCAATAACAACTCAAACACAGAGTTGTTATTCACCTCCAACCAGTCAGTATCACTACTATCAGTACCACCAGTCAGTATCACTATTGCCAGTACACAAGTACTCCACATACTCCAAGACCGAGTATACACACATACTCCAAGTACTCAAAGTACTCCAAGTAGATCTCCCATGAGCTTGCTACACTAGTTGTGTTGTTGATCTCCCTAATCTTGTTGCCACCTATAAATCAACTTGGTTTTGCAACACCTACAAACCTAGATCTCACACACATAAATACCTACAACTCAAATGATCGTACTTACCATGTAGATCTCCCATGAACTTGCAACAACCTACAATTCAAATGATCTTACAATTGGAAGGATCTACCTTGCCTTCCTCTATAGCACTCCTATGGAACTAAGAGGAGCTACCCTTACTCTCTTCACACTAAAGGAGCTAACCAAGCTCAACTAGCACACTTTCCAATACATCCCATGATTCTATTATATAAATCTCATGCAAACAATAATTAGACATCCAATTACAATAATTAGATTCATAGCTCCAAGACTAAAATTAGCCTTTAACATGCAAATAACTGGTTCATTAACAATTTATCCATGAAACTCATAGTTTTGGAATCACACAAGCGACCGACGTCGGTCCCTATCTATCTAGAGATGACTGACGTCGGCCGATCCATGACCGATGTCAGCAGTCCTATTCTCTGAATACGACTGACGTTGGTTGGCTTGACTGACATTGGTTGCCCTACACCTCAGCAACCTCCTCCATGTTTGCATATAGTGAAGCTTTTAGCTCCATAACCTAACAATCTCCCACTTGGAGATAAATAACTACACCTGTACTTGTACTTGTACATCATCTAATCTATTTCTTGGCTTGTATCACTCTTCAAGATCAATCCTAAAGACCAACCACCACAAAAATTATGGTGAACCTCCTATCATCCAAGTAACCTACTGCATCCACATCTACAAACCCATGTAGAAAAGAACTTGACCCTGCATAGCATGTGCACCTGTTGTTGGTCCCTCTTAGATACCTAAGAATCTATTAAACTGCCCTCTAGTGCTTCTTTCTCAAATTGGCCACAAACCTACTGACAACTCCCACTACTGGGGCAATATCAGGGAGTACACATGTACTCAACCTCATCATATGAATGGGGACCCTGTTCTATGAACTATCCATCCATAGGTGCACTTGCCATACTGCATCCTGCACTACCTTCACACAATCATCCTGTGACAACATCAACTTATGATCTTCCATGTCTCTAGGATTACTCATGCCAAAGAATTTTTCTACTCCCAAATTCTTCATGACATACCACTAAACTAACTTTACCTTTAGTTTAGTAAAACCCTGCATGTGTGACCCCACTACATACAGTAATAGGATAATGTCATGACCATCATCCACCTAGTAAAGTAACACACAATAGTTACAATGACATTGACTAAAGCCATGCTTTGTCATCCACCTATCAAAACTGTACCACTGTCCTGCAGCTTCCTCAAGACCATATGACCTGGCCTTCTGTCTCACATATCCATTCACTCAATTCTTTAACCAAGGAATCCATTCATCTTTCAGTGCTTTCTTCTAGCTGACAACCCTACCAAATCTCCCATTTGGTTCTGCATCCTAGGAATCAAATTCCTCATTCATGCCATGCTCCCACTATTTCCTGGATCCTTCCCACTCTGCAGTGAGCAATGAGTATAAATAAGAGTAACAACAAATTTGAGGCTTACTTACCCTTACAGTCTTCCATATGGGCATTTGAGACTCCTTGATAGCTTGTTGTCCACCCAAAATCCATTCCAGTGACTGACCTCAGTCACCACACATTTTGCATCTAACTAACATTGGTTCCATGCGACTGTCCTAACTATTGACACTAATTTCTTGGCCAATGTCAGTGTCTACCTATCACCGATGTCAGTTTCCTGACTGACATCGATCTTACCCTACCTGACACCACTGGCTCTGGTCTGCACATGATCGACATTAGCACCTATCTATTCGACGTCAATTCCTCCTAACTGATGTCGGTACCTATGTTCTCCTGTGAGTGATGACTTTTTACCCATGAGCTCTCTATGGATCAAAACCCTATTGAAACTACCTTGCTCAAAGTTACTTAGCCTTCTCCACTGATCTCTATCCGTCATCTCCTCCATGAACACCAAGGCTTTTTGGTTCTTAAATCTGTCAAAGACATCTGACTTTCTCTTAAGAACATGCATCTCCTTCTTGCTCATGTGACCAAGCCTACAAATCCACATCTTCACAATAGAAGAAGAATCAATAATATAAGTAGATAAATAAATGATACCTACTTTTCTTACCACCTGCTAATTTAAGTGCATCCACTGTGAGAGTTTCTATGCATCTCTCATCACCCAACTTTCCTAAAGAAATTAGCCTCATCTTCAAGACTGGGACCTGCATGACCTCCTTCAACACCCATGTGTTGGTCGTCTACAATTTCAGCCACATGTCCCCTTTGCCAGAACTTTGACAAGGCACAACAACCCCTAAATAAATATTTCCAAAGTCTCCAAAGACCTTAACATGGAAAAATACTCTATTTTGGGCTGCATGGAAAGAGGCAACATAATCTATAAAACAAGATTCTACTTTATTCAAGGAACATCCCAGAGCATCCTGTGCAACAACCCCTACAACATTTGCTTCTTCAGTTCCTTCATGCTGATCTTTTACCAACCAATAATATTTCTTTACCTGCTCTATCTTTCCATAACACTGTAATTGATCATTCATGCCTTTGCATTCCTCCATTCTTAGTGTACTTTCTTCTGCCATTGCTATACTCCCACTCAATCAAAAACCCCTGAGAGTGACTTGTAATCAAACACAAACCTGCTCCCTATAGCCTTAGCTCTGATACCAACTTGTCAGGAATCTAGAACCACAAATAAATCTGATACCACTTTGTTAGGACCTAGGAAGCACAATTGATTACCAAGTACAAGCAACTAAATGCAAAATTTAACTAGAAGTAACAAGTAACTAGAATTCAGAAAAACATAGAATATGAGAGACAATACCCAATTGTATTAATACTCTTCCAGAAGGAAATACAACAAAGAAGATGCCACAGTCTTCTTCCTTACACACCTCTAGGTCTCCCACACCTCTAGGGCATAAATAGTAAATCTCTTTAAGAGCTCACTCTCTCAATTACGGTCCCAACAACAACTCAAACACAAAGTTGTTATTCACCTCCAACCAGTCAGTATCACTACTGCCAGTACCACCAGTTAGTATTACTACTGCTAGTACACAAGTACTCCACATACTCCATGACTGAGTATACACACATACTCCAAGTACTCAACATACTCCAAGTAGATCTCCCATGAGCTTGCTACACCGGTTGTGTTGCTGATCTCCCTGATCTTGCTGCCACATGCAAATCAACTTGGTTTTGTAACACCTACAAACCTAGATCTTGCACACACAAATACCTGCAACTCAAATGATCTTACTTACCATGTAGATCTCCCATGAACTTGCAACAACTTGGAATTCAAATGATCTTACAATTGGAAGGATCTACCTTGCCTTCCTCTATAACACTCTTGTGGAACTAGGAGGAGCTACCCTTGCTCTCTTCACACTGAAGGAGCTAACTAAGCTCAACTAGCACAATTTACAATATAGCCCATGAGTCTATTATATAGATCTCATGCAAACAATAATTAGACATCCAATTACAATAATTAGATCCATAGCTCCAAGACTAAAATTAGCCTTTAACATGCAAATAACCAGTTTGTTAACAAACTATCTGTGAAACTCATAGTTCTAGAACTGCACAGGCGATCGATGTCAGTCTCTATCTACTTGGAGATGACTGACGTTGGCTGATCCCTAATTGATGTCAGCAGGCCTATGCTCTGAATATGACCGACATTGGTTGGCTTGACCAACGTTGGTTGCCTTGCACCTCAGTAACCTCCTCCATGTTTGCATACAGTGAAGCTTTTAGCTCCACAACCTATCAAAATGGAAGTTAGAAAGATGAAAAAGATTAGAGAATCAAAATTACATCAATCATCACATTTTTGGTAGAAAGCAATAAATCCATGCCAACAGTTATGAACTAATGTTTAAAAAGATGTAACTTCACCTAATTTTTTTAAGTGTATTTATTGATTATAAACTATAATTCTAGCAATAAACATTATCATCAATTTCATACAATTCAATTCTAAATTATTTCAAATATAGCTCAATTAATTTCAAAATAATTGATTATAATTTAGAATTACTTTGATCTTGTTAAGTGTAATTTTATTTATAATCAGAGATTCCTTGAAAATATTGAATCAATATATTGACACTTGCTCATGAAGATCTTCCCAATGAACAAAAAATAATTATCAAGATATTTTATTATGTAGATGAACTAGATTGCCTAATATGTTTTCATTCATAATTTGGTTAGTCAAATGATGCCACGTGTCCTAGTAATGGAAGTTAATTCAAAGGATCAATGCTTGGTATGAAGGCCTAAAAGAGTGTCATGAGTTCAAATTAGTCTAATCTATTCAAAATGATCTGCTCCCAAATGGTTTGAAATAATTAAATTTATTTGGAATATAGAAAACATATTTATGGATAAAATATTCTTCATACACTTTAGTGGGTATACTTTTAAATTATTTAAAATAGCCCAATTTAATCAAAATGATCTAATATTGCTCAAATGGTTTGAAATAATCTAATTTATTTGGAATAAAAAAAATTATTTTTGGAGAAAACCTTCCTCACTTTAGGTATAAGTCTAAATCATTCAAAATAGCCCTATTTATTCAAAATGATGCATGCCCAAATGCTTTGAAATAGTCCAATTTATTTTGAATATAACAAATTTATTTTTGGAGAAAATTCTCTTCACTCCACTTTAGTGGGTATAAGTCCATTTCATTTAAAATAGCCTAATTTATTCGAAATGATCTATGCCCAAATGGTTTTAAACACTCCAATTTATTTGGAATATAGGAAATCTATTTTTTGAAGAAAATTTTCTCCACTCCTCTTTAGTGGGTATAAGTCCAAATTATTCAAAATAGTCTAATTTATTCAAAATGATCTACGTCCAAATGGTTTGAAATAGTCCATTTTATTTAGAACATAAGAAAATTATTTTTGGAGAAAATTTTATTCACTCCACTTTAGTGGGTATAAGTCCAAATTATTCAAAATAGTCATTTTATAAATAAGGTGGGGATTTTTATAGACCCAAATATAATAGATGTCATATCTAAAATAGAACCTCTTAATAGCAAAAAATAACTAAAGTCTTTTTTTGGGAAGATCAACTTTGTAAGGAAGTTTATTTTTAATTTTTAAAAAATAGTGATACCTTTGAATTTCATGTTGAAGAAAGACATTAAGATAACTTGGAATGAAGAGACCAAGAAGGCCTTCAATAAAATCAAAGAAGAAATTGGACAATCCCCTGTGCTAATAATTCCAAACTTTAGTAAAGACTTCTATACTCTTTTGCTTCTGACCATACAATTATAGCTATTCTAACCTAGAAGATAGATGAATGTGATCATCCTATTGCTTTCATGAGTACTAATTTTAAGAATGTTGAATTTAATTATTCTTTTATTGACAATCAAGCATGTGCTTTAGTTAAGGTAGTGAATAAATTTAGGCAATATATCTTTAGAAATAAGGTACATGTAATACTACCAGACCCTACCACTAAGCTCATACTTAGTCAATGTGAACTTAGAGAAATTAGAGGTAAGTGGATGTCTATACTCCAAGAATATTTAAAGATGAATACTGAAAATTTAGTAATATGCCAAGGTTTAATTCAGTTGATTTCCAATACTAATCCCAAACTGAGTGTCATGTAGGTAGAATAACAAAAAAATTAGCCTACTGATTGGTATGATCCTATTTCTCATTTGATAATCAATGGTTATTATCCTACAAGGATATCTAGAGATCAAAAGAGAGATTTAAGGCTCAAGGCAACTCATTTTATGATCACAGATGGAGTGTTGTATAGGAAAAACTTTGAAGGCATGTACCTAAGGTATGTTTCCAAGGAAGAGGCAACTGAGATCTTGATCACTTTCCATGAAAATCAAAGAAGTGGACATCCATTTGGAAGTAAAATAATCCATAAGATCCTTAGGGTTGGTTACTACTAGACTACTATCTTTAAAGATGCTCACATGCATGTGAGAGAGTGTCACACATATCAAGTCTTCAAAAGTAAAGAGACTAATGCAGCCATGCCATTAAAGCTAGTGATGATTGATAAACCCTTTGCCCAATGGGGACTAGATTTTTTGAGGGTCATAAAACCCAATTCTATCAATGGTCAAAAGTATGTTATGAATGCTACTAACTAATACAGTAGATATATTGAAGTGGTAATAACCAAGTAGCGCAGGACTCAAGAGGTGATCAATTTTTTAGAAGAGAACATATGCACAAGGTTTGGGACACCTATTTCTTTATTAAATGATAATGGGTCTACCTTTACATCTATTGAGATGAATGAATGGACATATGACAACAATATTATCCTCACGTTCTCATGCAACCATTATCCTGAAGGTAATGGAGTGTTAGAATCAACAAATAAGAACTTGATGAAATCCATAAAGAAGTTTAGAGCTGATAAACTAAGAACATGACACAAGCTAATTGAGTATACCCTTTGGGTAGATAGAAATAGATTTAAGAAATCTCTCAAGAGATCACCATTCTTGATGGTATATGGTCAAAAACCTATATTTCCCATAATACTCAAGCTTCCAACCTATAGGTTCATGTAAGAGTACATGGAGGAGGATAACGAATTTACAAGTTCAAGATTTCTTGACATCATACAGATGGAAGATGCTATAAAATAAGATTTTTCCAACTTTAGTAGATACCAAACCATAATCAAGAGGTGGTTTGATAAGAGTTCAAAGATAAAGGTGTCTAAACAAGGAGATATGGTTCTTCTTTGGAATAAGGCCTCAGAACCAAAAGGGAAACATGGGAAGTTCACAACCTTATGGATTGGCCCACATTAAATTGTTGAAACCCTAGGAGAAAACACCTTCAAAATGAAATACTTGAAAGGAACAAAGTTCACATTACCAACTAATGGGCAATACCTCAAGCAGTATTTCTCTACTATCCCATATGGAGTCTTTATGGAGTAAACTATAAGAATAGTTATAGTTAGTGTAGGTAGGCTAGAATAGTTTCTTTTTTGGTTCTTTCCTTCCTATCCTTTGTTTGTGCATAGTGTACGCATATATTTATTTTCTCGTTTCCTTTATTTTGTATTTGTTTTCTTTCTATGATTTTTTCCTTGATTTTAATAAATCCTTTTAGACAGCCCCCAACTCAAAGTCCACCTAATTTCTCAAAGACTTCATAGTTTAAAATGTAGGTATGTTTTCTCAACATTGGTTAATCATGGATGGTTAGAATATGAGCCTAATGCTATAGTTTAGAGAAACTAGTAAAGGACTAATAGGTAGGATAATTGTTCCTTGAGATTCTAAGCCTTTTTTTATCTAAGCTTGATTTTAAGAAGGATTACACATGTAGGATGAAAGATTAAATTATTAGAACATAGTCATGTTTGCACTTAATAAACATCATTACCTGGGACAAAGTTTACAACCAAAGATAATTAGCTGAAGAAAAAACATCTAACCAAATCCCAAAACTTGGCTAATCTAGTTCTCAACCTTTCCTAAAAGGCTAACATGATCTAAAAAACACAAAAATAAGAGCCTTATTATAAGATTCAATAGATTTCTAAGCAAATGTGATTCTAGTAATCTCCACCAGGCTATGGATGTCTGACTAGTAATGGAACAAGGCCTTGAGTGGAGTTAAAGGCATCTCTATTGGGGCTTTGGATGTTTGGTTGGTAGTATAGTAATTCTCAAACCTTCCTTGAGTTAAAGCATTATCCTTAGTACACATCCAAATATGATACAAGTTAAGTGTTAATGGTTAATGTCATCAAATATGGAAATTGTTTTCTCGAACCCCATGGAAAAGAGTAAGTGGAATCAAAGCACACACATAACAATACTAGGTTTTGATGTTTGATCCTAATTATGCATGTGTAGGACTTTTTTTAATCATGAATTTATCTTTATAATGGTACTTGATCAAATAGAATGAATAAACTAGTTATTAGTCTAAACCAAAATCTTTGAATTTTAGCATATTGTTATGTTTCCCCTAAAAGTCACCATTTATTGAGGTCAACATACCCCCATTTCTAAAAAATGGGGACCCTTGTTCTAAATTGTGCTATAAATTGAAAATTCATTTGATTAGAGTATTATTAGAGTGTTTTGTACATTATCTTTATTTGAAGATCATCTACACCTAATTAGGTTGGCATATTTTTTCATAATTCTAATTTAATCTTGCCTAAATTTGCTAACATTAGATCTTTATTTTTTAGGTCATAACTCCAATGGAGTCCATTTGGAATGGGAAATGCATTGGGGTCCATATCCTAACATTAATTTGACCTTTTAATAACCTTTGGTCTTTTAAAAATCAAATTGAATTCATCATCTTGAAACCCTCATTCAAATTACCATAGCTCAGGTTATTTTGAATTAAATTCAAATTTGCACAGTAGTAATTTATGTGGGAATAACTAATTGAACCATAGACTTAGTTTAATTTTTATCTTAAGGCTTAGTCATGTTTTTCAACACAACGAAACCTTAGTCTAAAAATCTAATGCTTGATCCCTTTATGTCCCATGGCCCCTTGGTCTATTTTATTATTATCATGGTCTAACTAAATGAAGTCCCCCTTTTACTATAGACTTAACCTAAAAGCTTTACCCTAAAGTTTATTGTATTTATTAAATACAAAAAACCTTAGGCTAAAACTATATGCTATGATTTTTATTATTCATGAGGTCCCCTTATCATGTTTAAAACTTAGAGTAAAATGTTTGTCCTAAGGTCTTACCTATGTTTATTAACATGAAATAAAACCATATTCCAAAAACTTAATGCCAAATTCTTTATTTTCCCTAGCACTGAATTAAATATCATTTTCATCCATAGGATCAATGATTTCTTTTTCTTAGATGATTGAGATCTAATGGTGTTAAATTAAATATAAAGTCTTAAGCCTAAGGTAAAGTTTAGTCATCTTCCAAAGAATAATAGTACATATTTACTTGGGAAAGATTGATAGAATGGTGCATATTCACCCAAAGATTCAATGGAGCCCTGAGACAAGTGAGAAGGTGACAAGTGTCACACTCACAACCAAATAACACTTAAAAACCAATGGTATTCAAATTCATGCATCAAGATCTAATGGATCATGTTTTCTCAGGTGAACATGATTAGACTATGTGTAACAAACATTGAAAAGGCAAAAGTCACAAGGATGAACATAGAGACAACATATGGCATACCTATGGGACATAAATTGTATCTCAGACATATTTTAAAGATCAATGGTATGCATATGATTTTACACATTTTGAGTAATGGTCCATAGAGTAAGGACATAATTAAGCTAGTCAAGATTGACAAAGCAGGACTGATTCATGCAAATGAGATCAACAGGGTGAGATCAATGTTGAAATTTCAATAAAGCTCAGAGTGAATGTGAAAGTGACAAGTGTCATAACTACAAGGAATATATTAAGTAGCCAATAGTGTTCAAGAACTTAGATCAAGATCAATGGATCACATTAATCCATGTAAATAGATCCAATGGTATGAGGTGAGGTAGAGTTTTCAAAGGGATTAGAACCTATAAAATACTGACATGTGTCCAAAAGTGATAAAGGGTTATATTTTAAATATTAGTGAGTAGGATGCCACAGTGATGCCACATTGGAGCCACATAAGCTTAATGTGCCAAGTCAAGTATTTTTTAGACTTGGGAAATGTAAAGGTATAAATACAAAGATATAAACACAATATAAGTCATGAAGTTCATGTAAGTTCTAATAACTACCACCATTAAATCACTATAAAAACCTTTAGAAAAATCTAACATGTCCGAAAATCCCTAGGTCAACCCTGTAATCATCATAATAAAGCTAAGGAAGATTTGATTATCATATGTGCAAAGATAGTTTGATCCATAATTGAACTACTAACCTCTAGCAATTGATTTAGAGAAACTTATACCCATGACAACCTAGAAAAGTGTCTCTAGAGAAGATGTAGAACTCTATTTGACCTCAGATGTAGAAGGAAGAGTTTTCAAGGACACATAATTCAATGTCATAGCTTTAACTACTGGGGACAATAATTTGTTGAGCTTATTTTCAACCACTAAGAGCCATTAACCCATCACAAGAGAAGAGGAGAATAACATTCTATCAAGAAGGCTCTACTATGAAATAGTTTCCATTCAAATGATGGTTCTCCATTACACTGTAGTAAAACCCAAGGTACTACAATCTATAGAAATTTTATCTCCTATTTTTAGAGAAGGTAAAATTGATAAAAGCATGTTAATCAATGAGTATACTTACATAAATATAGCTTATATCTCTGCTATAACATTTGAAAACTAGTACAAGTTTCCCAAGCCCCAAGTAGACCAAAGTAGTATCAATAATTGAGACAAGGAAAATAATTTAAAAACCATCCTTGCCCTATGGTTATATTTTGGAAATCAGGTATTTTTAGACTTCAATAACAACATCCCCATTGGTCAATTTAGACATGGGATAAGAATGGTCATGACTATGGTGAATAAGTTATGTGGAAATCCAACCACCACATATGTGGATAAAATTTGGGTGCCCTTAGTCTATTTTATGATTGAGAGATAACTCACCCCTCCCCTTCGTGAAGTGGTCAACACTTGTTTAAGTAGGTAGATCTTTACATTCAAGAAGACTAAGAACTAATTATTCATTATTTCATACCTCTTGGAGGCCTTAATGGCCATAAAAAAGATCCCCAACCTTAGAAAATGGTCACCTGGTGGGACACAGATAGTCTCCTGATACCATTTAAAATTACACGTATTCAAATACAGGGACCATATCCAATTTATATGTGACCATGTTTATCCATCCCTAACAGAGGCCATAACTAGGAATATAATGTCAAGAGTTAGCCCCTCGACCAAAAAATCAATTGAGGCTATGGAAGATATCTAGTTATATCCAGATTATAAAATCATCAGGGTTGAAGGAAGACAATACACTTCCCTCAAATTGCTAATCCATGTGCTAATAAAGTTAGCTAAACAGGAGGTGGCTTACTAAATATGAAATGGGATAGGTGGCTCGTGCAAAACCAAGAGGAAGGGACTACTTAATAGCCTACACTTAACCATCAAAAGGACTATTTTTGCATAATAGGATAATATTAAGGCTACTTTCAGACACAGGACCTCCTTCAATCTCCAAATTGATGAACTAAGGTTGTGGGATCCATAGGGAAGAGTTAAAGAACACTTGAAAGCTAAAGGGATCAATATCCCTTATGATCACCAACCTGGTCCTTTTGACCCCATATATATAAAATCCTCTTCATTATATGAGGTCACCATTAGATTAAAAAGGCACAACATCAATCCAGAGTCTAGAATGCATAGGGAACAAAAAGGGGATGATGACAGATGGAAATTAGGACCAAAGTAATACCATTTACTAATTTTTACACCTTCTAGACCTCCATTAGTCTAGATGTAGATAGACTCCATAATTGAGGCATAACTTGAGCAAAGGCTAGCGGAGATAAGGCCTGATGAAATTGCATATTCATCAACTCAAGGAGAGGAGCAAGGATCACTAGCATAGGAGGTTCATATGGTATAATTAGACCTTGGTGAAATAATCTAAGATGCTTTAAAAATGTTATAATTATCCTTTGAGTCTAAGGATGAAGAAATGGAGGAAGCCAAAGAATAAAATTGGAAGTAAGTGTTAGACCTAGTTCTTATAGACACCCCCAAAAGAAAAGTTGAATTGGCCATTATCCTAGTGAAAACCAAGAAGCTCAAGGTGATTTTCACTCATCCTTTGAGTGAAATCAATCTCAATGAAGAAAACTTAATTTAGGGTCCAACCATTCTTGAATGGTGCATCTATGGCAAATTTTAAAAGGTACCTACTATGTGCCATCCTTGGGTAATGATGTAAGTAATCAATCTCTAGTACATGATGAAGTCAAGCCATGAATAGTTGCATTGTAGAAGGAAGAAGAGAAAAAAATGGAAACTTTAGGGGAATCAAGTGGAGCACAAATGGAGACCCCAGCTACAAAAGTGAGAAAATCTTCATTTGGTATCAAATTTGACCCAACCACTACTAGTTTGTAGAAAGTAACCGAGAACAAGGCCATGATTGGTGGAGAAGAGTTCAATTTCCATAAAGTGGAACTTTTTGTTGGATTGACTCTAGTTAGAGGACAAAAATCTTGATATTTGAAGAAAATGTTCTTCAAATAGCTCTAGCTCAAATAGATTAGTTGTGAATAATGATTAAGGGCATCTTTTAGTAGAACAAGAAGTTGAAATAACAAGCCAACTTATCAATCAAAGAAGATAAATTCATGCAGTTTGAGGACGCCATCACTAGTTTTTTTAATTCTTTAAAGTTATTCAAGACTAGGTAAGATGAAATAGATAAAAAAAGTACTAAGCCTACATGCCAAGTTGGATAATGGTAGGCTTAAAGCTACCAAGTGAAGGATTTGATCAAAGACTTGAATAAAAATCAAATCCATGAATTTAGGACAGTCAGTCTAGCCCACCTTAATAAAGATATGGATATATTAATTGACAAGATCAAGTCCTTGACCAACTGGTCCAAGTAGATGGAAAAAATTTATAAGGACCTCAAACAACATGAAGATAGAATGTTGCACATATTAAATATCTTGATCAAATAGCCTCCCACACTTAGTCCTTTGGGTATAATAACTGATGAGGAGTTCAAACATAGAACTACTCAATTCATCTAAGAAGTAAGGAATTGAGGACAAGGAAAAATAGTAGTTGATAACAAGAAGGTCATGGGCCTAATTTTATCATCAAATGAAAATATAGGAGATGTTATGGGAATTAAACAATATTTGGAAAGAGCTAAGAGGGATCTCAAGGACCTAGAAGACTAAGAAAAAGAACTATTCATGAGATCTATCATTGATCTCTAGTTGATCAATGAACAACATTATAAAATGAAGATCCTATAGGGAAAGAAAAAGACTATGATAACATAAGGGTCTCCAAGCTAGTTAATATAGGAATATTATTTTATAAATGAACTTGTATACTTTTAAAAATAGAATATTCTTTTGTAAAGGCATGTACAACTTGTAAAGCACATTGCATGTAGGTTAGTCATTAAGAAGGTCTAGAGGGTTCTCAAAAGGTTGTAAAATGATAGCTATCCTTAAATTTTGACATGAATAATCATCATACCTCATGAAAGGTGTATATAAATAGGTATTTACCATTGTAAAATAGAGATATTTTTTGAGCCAAAAACTATTTTGTAACTTTTGAGAAAATTAATACCAGCAAGCAGTTATGCAAAGTTTGTCCATTTTACTTGTGTGAATTGATATTATGGTTTATCTCTCATTTGTCTAGTCTAAATCTTAGATTTTAATGGTTCTTATGAATTCTAAATGTTCATATTTATGTGTAGATTCACTAATTTGTGCTTATGCTAGATTAGTTAGAAGTTCTAAGGTTTACCTCATTTTCTTTACCTTTCATGCATATATGCTAATGTTGTTTGCTTGCAAGGGTGAACCTTTAAAGTAAATCTGGTATTTATTTTCACTATTTCATACTATCCTTATAGTTTTTCCAAATGTGCGATAGGATTTGAGCATATGCTACTTCATGTCATATATTGGTTAAATGCATGTTCAGAGGAAACTTAAGCTTTGTAATAATGTTTGGGCTAAAGATCAATAACATATTTCTTCTCTACCTTACCCTTCCTTTTGCTCCTTTTTTATAAATTCACTTTAGTTTAACTTCATTGTAAATACTAATATTAATTTATCTTTATAATTAGGTCTAATCATAATTCACTCTAATTATCATAGATTACTTCCATTTTCTTAAAGATTAACTTTAGGCCAAGGTGGCTCCCAACCACCAGCTAATATAAATTTATGGAATAGTTCATTTGCTCTACCTCTATTCCACCAAAGATAATAGGATTATCACAACATGTAATGGAATCCTGAGTTTAGAAATGAGAAGTGCTTATTAAACACTTTGGACCACCTTTGATACATATTTAGTCATCAACACCTCTCAGTATTTAATTCCAACAAATCACTCAAATGAATCAAACCACCTAGAGAAATTATAAACATAAATAATATCATAGTCATTTGTAGATAATGAACAATTGGGTCTTTACTTACCAAAGTATCATCCATACATGCCACCATGATGAATGAATGTGTGTGAGGCATATACAAACATCTAAGAATTCACTAAAACTAGTTTTGTGCATCCATGAATTCAAATTTTACATTGAAGTTGCTCTAACTCAGTCTATGGGGATTTGATCTTTTGAAAGTAGTATTGTTGTTTTGCAATTGTTCATAAAGCTAACATTAGGTAACTTTGTCATACACAAATCTTAGGCAAAATCACCTTTTTAACTCATTTTCAACACCTTCAAGCTAGCAAATGAACCTTAGACATTCTAAATATTCATAAAATATTATTAGAAGATGTTTAACACAAAAAATCACTTTGATAAACCTTTAATAACCTATAACATAACTTTACCATGCCTTATCTCTCCATGAAATGCTTAGATCATTATATGACTAAAACATGACTTTAACTTAACTTATCCAAACTAACCTTAAAAATTATAACAAGGTAAGATTACTTCTAAGGGCCATATAAGGATGACATGAACACATGTCAAGACCACATTGAAATTTAAAATAGGAGGGGGGTAACCAATTTGACTTGGGGTCAAATTTGGTCAACATTCTTGGCAATTCATAGGGATAGCATGCTTGTAATGCTAATAGAACTAGTAGCCTTGTTTGTCCATTAGGAAACGAGGTATCTTTCATTCAATTTCAGACCTGAAAAAACTTTGAACATGACATAAAAAACTAATTAACCTTTAAAACATACAAAAAAACAACAACAAGAGACAAAAAAATCAAAACACATACTTGTGTTATCAATCTCTTAGGAAACATAAAAACAACATAAGAAAACTAGACTATATACAAACTAACATAAAAAGAACTCTTCCTCCTAGATCAAAGGAGAAGATTGCGTAATATTTTTGTCCATGAGATGAAGGAGGGCATGAAGTAAGTTATCTCTTGAGTTTTGTTCTTGGTGTCTTCAAATTCTTCATGATTTCTAATCTTCTTGGCATGATCTCAAATGTAATGATAGAACTGCAAACATGTCACCTATGAAGGTGAACTCATCTTGTACTTCCATAACATTCTCATGCCTTATTTTGATGTTTATCATATTTGGCATGAGTACCAACAAGGATTTGGAATGAGTTTGAATTGAAGTAGGAGGAGGAGGGGAATAGTGGGGTTTTTGGTGAGTTTCAACATGTTGATTGGATTGCCTAATTAAAGCTTCTAAGACCTTATATTTTTTTCCCTAATCAATAGCATCATCTAATTCCTCTTGACAAGGCTGATAAGAATCATGTTGAGGTTGATATAGATCATAGGGCTAGTATGAATCATATTGGGGTTAATAAGAAGGAACTTATTGATACTCTTCTTGATAGCCTTCCTCATAGTATTATTCATAGGGCTGATCAATAACATCATGGTCATATTAAGGGGGAATTGTATGACCGTAGGACTATCATGACTCATAGTGCTAATAATATTCTTGATAGGGTTGTTGAGACACATAATTGGGGTCATGACAAGGTTGGTAGGGAGGTGAATAGTAGAAACTCTCATCATACCCAGTCATCCCAAATTAATTAGTCAAATGAAAATACAAGATATTAAAAAATTATTTTCACAATAAGTACCAAGGCTAATTTAACTAAATGATTTTATTTGAGGTTGCCATTGGTTTTTATTGAATGCATTAAGAGGCTAGTAGGTAGAAGAACACACCAAGAATTCTTCCCTTTTTTGGACCTTAGTCTCATCCAGCAGGCTAGAATTATTGTCACTCAATTTTACACCCTTTGAGAGGTAGTTCAAGCCTTATCCAGATTTAATGGACCATGAAATTGCTCGTAGGCATTTGGGTTTCCTATAGTAGGGGTAGACCTCTATATTGAATGGTTAGATCCCTAGATTTGTCTTGATTACTCATCACTTATACTACTAGCTCATTTAGATGAAAAGGGAGAAAAAAAACATAATATAGACCTATCCTAATGAGGTGATGCACTAATTTTAACCTAACCACTACCAACCAATTAAAATTACACTTCAAAAAAAATCCTAACCTACACATGACACTACTCCAAATTTGCCTCTTGTATTAGTATTTCTCATGGAGATTTGTGAAGCAAGTTTGAGTTAGGAGGACTAAACACGAGGTCATGAAATGACATTAGTGGAGATAAAACTCACTAAAAATCATGAAAAATTCATTAAAACACTTCAAGAGACCTACAAGATACTTTCAAAGCTGAGTATGAATTCAAACAAGGACAACATACAAAAGAAGAGAATATATCACTTAACAAGATTAACTAGTCTAACATACACATTGAAAAGTATCATGGAAAAGGTAAAATAGATTTTTATTTATTGATAAAAGGCTGAAAATGAGGATGAATTCATCATAGTCAAGTGGAGCATACAAACTTAGCCAAAAGTGGCTCAATATATAGATAAAGTGAGAGAGAAAAGAAGAAGGGCATAGGGGAGAGAAAGAGGAGAAAAGTGTCCATGTGAGTTAAAAATAAGAGAGTATTTATGGAAATACCTCAATATGTTTAATATTACATGTGTATCTCCTCAGAAGATGTTATATCCCTCCAAGTGGTGTGGGAGTTGAAATGCTTGCTTGACACCTTGACTAGCTTTTTAAAACCACCCTTTGTCTTGACATGTTGAAGGATAAGTGGCCTTATTGATGTCAAATAAATTTTAATACCTTATTTTTATACTCTTTTCACCTCTCAACTAACCCCATCAATTTCTCTTTGACACATCACCTCTTTCTCTTGCAAGGTGTCTAGAGAACTCTTCATCTCCTTAGGCCTATTTTACACACAAGTGTTAAAATTTAGATTATTATTATTTAGCTCATAAAAACTTAATATATTTAATATTAACATCATATGAGACATAAAAAAAATCATTTTTAGGTCTCAAAATAGCTTCAAAAATCCATTTTCTACCAAAAGCTTCAATTAGGCCTCATTCTTTATAGCCCTAAAATTATATAAACCTCATTATGTAGAGATTTTTATGGATTATGGTGAGAATATGAGGGAATATTAAATGACCCATTATGTCTTTAAAACTCCATGTTCAATTTTAGGATCTAAAAGTGAGTGGATATATCTCATTTTGCCTTTTCTTTATCCTAACTAGGACTCCATTAGGCCTTCCTACCAAGAGATTGGAAAATGGATCTACAAGATATAAACACATTCCAAAAAAAAATCAACCATGTGATTCACTTATATAACTTCATCCTTTTTTTCCATGTCAAATTTGAATATTTGATAACTTGTACAGACCTATTAAATAACAAAAACTAGATTTTTTAGGCCTATTTTTTATAGTTTCATACAATATTGTACCAACTAATGGAATGGGATGATAATCATGGGAGTATTGAACATTTTATATGTCATTTGGAAGTTTTTATGATCCATTTATATTCATATAAGTTGATTTTTCTCTCATCATGTCCTTATAGCCCTCCTAAGCAACCTAAAAGTGATTTGGGTTCTTAAGGATGGTTCATAAAGCTCAAGGCATGAAACCATAAACCAATTCCAAAAATTATAATTTTACTAGGGTATTTAAATTCTAATCTGATACCAATGTCTCATTAAAAATATATAATCCATACCAAGAAAAATGAAATGACCTATTGGGTTGAAAGCAATCATTTTATGAGGTTTGAGAGTAAATTGGGTTAGTGAGAGGCACCCTGAAGTTGGTCTGAGATCCAATGATATTTATTAAGTATATTATGTCATATTTAACATCTTCCAATGTTTATTTTAACACATTCTTTCATTATGTATCTTTTACATCCCATTGGACTAGGCCTAGGGTTCTTAATCCAATTTGACTGTCATACCCTAATTGATCGAGGTGCTTATTTCTCACTTGTTTCTCTCTCTATCAGATTTTTTGAGCATAATGAAATGTTATTATAGATATTTCACCATCCTCTTAGTTTCTCCAACATGATCATCTATTAAAACTAACTCCATTTCATCTCTTTGGGACTAATTTCCTAATAGGTCTACTAATACAAATAGGCCTGTGTAGGGGTCTAAAAAGGGTCATGATTGTGTTTATTTCCTATGATGAAGATTTTATGGACTATGTTCATCACTATATAATCAAATTCCATTATCTTGGTATATCTCAGTGATTATATATATCTTAAACCATCTCCAAACAATAAAACTATCTTATCAACCTAGGCAAGATTATGTGTGCATTTAGGTCCTTTTGAGATTGAATAGGGTATGCCAAAATTCCTTTTTAAAACTATATTATTAGGCTTGAGGCTTTCATGGAATAATTTCCATATTTTATTACTCACCCTCCATTAGACTGCTAACCTCCTTCTTGACTAGGTTAGAAGACTTGTATGAGGATTGTGTTGTAGTCAATTAGGCCTTATGACCATTGTTTGGTCTTTTATTTATTAGTAATTCATCACCTCTATAATTTCAAATGGTTTGTAAAATATTATATCATTTATATAATTAAAAACATCCATCCAAAACACTATCTCAAGATTTTGAAAATCCCTTTGAGTCACCCAAAAAAACCTATAGGTTTGTGTATCTGCCTATGTTATTTTAGGATTATGATTACCAATTCAGGCATTTTAAGAGTCCTACCTTCAACATTGAAACTCTCATCATGTTATTTATAGTTTAAAACTTCTTCAAGACCTTGAAGTTATGTGATTTTAACAACATTTCCACTATCTCAAGACCAATGCTTTAATGGATGGATGTAGGTGTTGATTAAGAGAGTTTGATTATGTTTTAGGAGTCCATATCCTTTTCTTACCAGTACTAAATCTATAAATAGCTTCTTATTATTGTTTTTAATGTCTTAAGGCCTTCTTAATTCCTTGAATACTCAAGACCTCATCAACCTCTATGTCTAAAGTAACCTATTCCAAAACTAACTTTAGTTGGTTTTTTGGGGTAGTTTGACTGAGTACATGGCCTCAATCTCTCTTAAATGTCCAAGACCAATCCCAAAAATCTTCATGATTTTACTGTTAGCAACCCATGTTTTACCCTACTGAAGTAGATTGCTTAGATCTCTTTCAAACTTGGACTAACATTAGATTAGTATATAGGCTATGGGATACTTGCATCTTAGGCCAAACCTCTAGATTATGAGGCTATCTCCTCTAATATATCAAATTTGGATTTTTTACTAAACTTACTTTTATGTTTGGGTGAAAAGAGTTATAAAGAGAACTAAAAGATAAATCCTATTCTAGTGATGGTGATGTACCTAATGCTGATTCATCCTCTCAATTTTATACTTATAGAACACTAATGAACCATAAATGGACTAAAATACTAAATCTAATGCTTCTTATGCAACAATATTTCATATTGAGGTCTTGATTAATGATAATAACTTGGAGGTAAAGAGAGAAAGGTCTAATTTGAGACACTTTCAACCTTGTTACACTACAAATTTAATCAACGACCTTTGATACTTCATATAACATGTATAAGATAAATAATCAATAGGTAGGTGTGGAAAGGATATATAAGGTAATATTCATACCACTTATACACATTTTTATATCATATACACACTATAATTCTATCATAGAGATGTTATAACAGTACATTTTATTGATTCAAGAGGTTATAAAGTTCAATCTTGGTAGAGTTTCCTCATGGCCAAGAGAAAGATACTAAAATAAGGATAAATATCCTAAATATATATAAAAAATGAGAAGATAATAATCCAATGTGGTGTAAAGCAGAGAATAAGAGGTTATTCAATTTTTAACTCAAGTATAACTCAACAACAACTAGTTATAAACAGTCCTCTATAAGATCTCTCCATGTTGATGTTATTGCATGAGTTGTTTGGCATTGGAAACAATGTGGTGGGCCATATTTGACTTGTTAAAACTTATTTTTAAACATAATATGCAATTATTTATCAAATAAATCCTCTTAATCATAAGATCAAGTTAAGTGAGTGGTTCCTTCCTTCTTTAAGATCTTTATCCCTCTTTTGTCTTGATTACCACTTAAGTCTAGTTGTGCATGGAATATCCACTTGAATACTATTGATGACACTAATTTACACTCAAAGATAATATATTAAGAGTGATAACTCCATATTGACTCTCATTCATAGCCTTCCACACCATTCTTAATTTTACTTGATCAAGTAGGTTTATTAGGCCAATTAGGCTTAGTATCCTAACTTCTTATGTTTTAATGACCATGAAAACCTAAATGAAACCTTTATAAAATTAAAATTTATTTATTTTAAAAATTAATAAATGTCTCACATCATAATATAGACTTCCTTGAGCAATAAATACATGTAATTTTTCCATACTAGTTGACTAGGTCAATTTGTCCTTCATTTTTATAGACTAGTTGATTAGAAGAAGCTCATAGAAGCATTTTCAAGCATGTTTTTAAGCATCTAATGGATTTAAAAGGTATAGTAAGTGATATAATCCATTATAAAATTATTTACATCATCTTCAACTACCTTTCCCCTCTATTTTTTCACTTTTTCTTTAAAAACCCATGTTTTATGAGAGGTATATATAGTTATGTACATCATGGTACCAGTTACAAGACCCTCTTTGAGTTTACCTCATTTTTCTAATTTTTATCAAGTGATTCATGGGTATTTGGGTGAAATAAACTCCACTTTTATCAAAACTAGTATATAGGAGGGTTTAGGGAGGGTTTTGAAGGTGAACCTTCTTAACGATAGTTCATAAATTATGAAACTCAAAACTAGAACTTATTTCCATGTATATTTATTAAATATACCCCTTTAACTTTCCTAAGAATCTTAGGTTCCCATGAAAAAGATGTGCAAAGATACATAACGTAGAAAAATTTATTTATAATATATATACTTGAAAAAACCTTCATGGGACATTTAACATCATATTAAACCTTATCATTATGTCATTTATGCTTATAAGGGTTTGCAAGTGTCTTTATGGTGGTGTGAGTATATAGGTCTTAAGACTAGCTTTTTAGCCTAAAAGGCCTAATACATAGTTTCAAGGTTTTAGGTACTTATATGGGTATAGGAGGGTTGAAAAATATCATAATAAATTAACTCAATTTTTTTGTCACTCCTAAATTTTTTCTAACTACTCAAAATCCACTATGACTCCAAGGTCTCTTAAGACTGCTTGTAGGTTTTCTTTGCCTGCTTGTGTATGCATGGAGATAATAGAGGTCTGCAAGGTTATTCCTTATTAAAAAACATGTTTTTTGGAGTTTTAAATCATTAATTTTGTTCCAATAATTTTAACCTTACTCAATTTAAGTTTCCATCCTCTCAAACCTTATACTCTCTTCATCTCTCTACCCTAGGGTTTGCAAGTAGTCATAAGTTATTAACCTTTGAGTGACTAAGTTTGGTGACTTTACTTGCAAAAAATAAGATATTATTTATATTTATATGATGTATCAGTTTTTATTACCTTTTTAACCTTATTATCAAATTCCTTATGTCTTTGAATACCATCCAGAACACAGATGCCATCATTAGTATACAAGCTAGTCTTAGTTTTCTCTTTTTAAACTTGTCCTCAAGGGTATTTTGTCTTGAATCCTCACTATCAAATAATAAAAAAATAATATAAAGAAACTAAAATCATCATATAATGTCTCAAAAACTCTTCATGAAGTCCAAATTAACTTTTTCTCTTCAAAACTCCTTTCATAATACATTGCCTCTTCTTATGACTGTTAGCAGACTATAGGTGGTCTATGACAGAACAATGACCAATTCTAATGTTGATATGTCATTTAAGATTCCATATTAAGTTTTAAATAGGAATGGAGACTATTTTTCCAAATTAGAGATCTTATATCCATTTTTATGTGCTCTAAAACTTCAAATTACCTCAAAATTGTCCATAGGCATTGACTGTGACTATATTTTCCTTGGTTTAAACTATTCAAATTGTGTTCTCTGGTCATTTCATGTTTACAATAAAAGTGTCTAAAATTTATAAAGGTGTTAAGACCCTAATTAATAATATTAAAATGAAATCCACTTCATTAACACACCAATAGTCTTATTTCACTTCCATTGCAAAAGAGAGTCCTTTAAGGAACACAAACTATAGTTCATTTTTTGACTATGTTTTTATTTTAGGGTCATTTTACATTCTAATTAGGCCTCCAACATTCCTTCAAAATTTTTGAGTATTTTAATAGGTTTTAAATAATTCTTGTATGTCCTTTCCAACACTTTTAGTTTACCTCTTACCCTCTTTTCACAATACAATACTTAAAAACTACAAGTTATCTTGGCAAGGTTGACTGAGGTTTGACCATTATTGTAGGTGGTCATTTCAACGTTGATATTGGAGAGAAATTTTATTAGAGTAATATTTTATATACCTTGACTTATTACACATTTACATTGTTCTTATCAATCCTCCATTGATCATGAGATTCTTTCATTAGATCCCTCTACCCTCATCTTATTCATATTTAGAGGTAGGCTTGTCCTTGCCTTGGCTATAGGTGATAGTTGACTAAGGTGAATTACTATGATATCTTGTAATTTTAACCTAACTTTTTGTCATTAATAACCTATTAAGTGATTTTAAAACATGGAATCAACCTTATTGAACCTAAAGATCGTGACAAGACCTTATTCATAGTCAGTTCATTTGACTCTAATATTGGCATACTTCAAGAGATATCTAACACTATTGTAAGTCAAGATTCTCATGAAAACATGACCTAATATGAGTTTAATACATATAAGGGTTTTCATTTAAGCCAAGTTTCATGTGAATCACTTTGAAGTACTATCTTCTCAATACTCATCACTCTACATTCAAAACATAGAACTTCCTTCATCGTAGACTTGACTATGTATAAGAATTTGATAATTGTACAAATTGAACATAGATTTAGATATTGAACCTTGAAAACAATGGAACTTAAAAGTCACTCAAATGATATTTATTTATTTTAAAATATTTGACCTTAAATCTAGTTCATTCCTTATATTTTTTGCATGAGAACCTTGTTCAATATGACCTCCTTTGAAGAATCTTCATGTTGAATATTGTAGGTGGTAATGAGATTGTGTATGGTTTGATGATAAGTAGGAGGTTGATCTCAATAGGCAAAAGTTTCTCCAAGACTCTCATTAACCCTTCATAGTCTACTTTTTTCTTAGATAAACCCAAAATAGCTATAAGGTATTTCAATAATATTGATAACAAAGAAAAGTTCATTACCTTAAATAACTCAAAAATACCTTAAAATATACTAATAAGAGACTTATAATGCTTACGACTAGTTTTAGTGATCTTCAATAGGTTTTTATCTACATGATTTTCATGAAGATTTCTTGGATGGTTTATTTAACATAGATTGGGTTTCTCTAACCCCTTGTTTAGACCTTAAAACAAATCCATTAGTTTCTCAAACCTTGATTGATTATGACTACTGTAGGTGCAGATTTGGAAACTTGAAATAGACTTAGTCATCCTATTGAGAAGAATATTGATATAATTTAGTGTCATATTGGATCTATCTATAAATCCATCCAATTCATCCTCTTCACAACCTTTTAAACCTTCTTCTTTTGTACTTTAATGGAATTCCTCATATGACAAACCTCTATTGCTTATCTTGTATGATCTAAGATAGTCCTTAGTCCTTGAAAAGGTCTAAGGTATAGCTTGTGAAACTTTAATTCATTGGAGGAAATTAAGGGAGATAATTAAACCTCTATGATTGAGATATTCATATCTTTTAGTCTCCTCAAAACATTATTTCCATGAAACACATCCTTGATTAAGTTTGAGTTGGCTATAGATGGAGATTCTTGACTATTTAGCATTGTGTAATAAGGTATCATAACCATATCCTCATGACCATAATAGTTTCTGGTGTCTTTGACTATTCTTGACAATGGATTCATGAGATAAAATTGGATGGAAGGTGGTGATAGGTGATAGATGATGGGAAATACTAAATGTAGATGGAGATGGAGATTTACAATGGTGAAAAGATAGTGACAAGACTGTGTTTAGGATGAAACATGGTGGAGGTGAAATGAACTTGAATTCATAACCTAGAAAGTCATAAAGTATTCAAGGTAAGAATGAACATATATATCAATAAACACATGATAATGAATGAAAACTCAAAAAAATATATTTATGCTTGACAACCATGGATTATCTCTTGAACCTTATAACTCTTAAACTGCCTAAAAACTACAAAATTTGCATTAATTTATCTTTTTGAGATCTATATGACCTCACATATGTGGAAATAAGTTGGATAATGTCATGGAAATGTGGATAATACTCTTGAAAAGCTCCATCAACTTCCATTTTTCTATCATGATGCTTGTATGAGGAGAAATCTTAGAAAACTAATTGCTTGATTGATTGAAGAAGGCATAATGAGTGCCTTGTTTTTTAAGGATGGTTTATAAGGAGATAAAGATAAATTGAGAACCAATTACTATATATGTATGCTCTCTTATACTCCTTCCTCTACCCAAAATTTTAGACCTTGATTTTCTCTCTCATGGCTATACCATCAAAACTTGAAGGTCTCTCTTGATGTGAAAATGAGCTAGGTAGAAGAAGAGAACCAATTTTGAGCCTATTTTGGATCCTTTTATCTTTAATCTCTTTTAAAACACCTGTAATAACATCACCTTAAATCCTATGATCTCTATTGTACATAAAAGGCCATGCTATCTATACTCCCTACATAAAACTCATGAAAATAGCTCTTTTATTGAATTCTTCTCAAACTTAAAGCTTGTAACTATGAATTTAGGGAAATATGAACAAGTAATAACTCTTTTATGATCAAAATATGAGCAAATTATGCACGTGGGAGCCTTTTGGAAAGTAAAACTACACTTTGTCTTTCATGTAGAGATGTTTTCAAAGTATAAACATTTGAATTAAGGAAATTTAATGAATATGAAGGTGTTTTAGGTATTTATAATTGGTTTAGTGTCCCTTTGACTCAAAATTTATCATTTAATGACCAAAACCTTTAGTTATAGGCAATATACACTTAGTTTTACAAAGGAAAATTTCTATTAAGTACCATGGAGAATACCTTTTAGCCTTCTTAAAAGGCCTGACTATAGCTTTTATGCATTTTGATCACCCTTTAAATATCATATACATATCCATACCTTTCACACACTAAAATATTCTAGAGAATCTCATGACAAGTTGAAACTAAAAGAAGACCATGACAAGACATTAAAACTCCTTCCTTCACTTGACATTTAATGAAATTAATATGGTTAAACACATCACTTGAGGACCAAGGACAACTAGGACATGACAGGCCTTAACAAGCCAAATTCTTAACATTTTTGGTGAATCAAAGTCATTGACTAGTCTACTGGTTAAGAGAACTCACTAATGTTTCATGAAAATGATAATATAAAACATGAAAACATGGCTTGATGACTCTTTTGGACTAAAAAATAGATTTTACTTATGACACCTCTTCTGACTGCAACAAATAAAAATCAATAAAAATAATAAAAGGAACACAACTAAACTAAGAAGCAAACATACCTAACCTAAGGGAATAATGAAACAATATAGACACAACAATAATAATGAAGTAGACTACTGCTTATGTTAATCACTTATTGAAACAAAACAACGAACCTAAAATAACTAACCTAAAGTAAAAATCTTTCCTCTAGGGTCAAATGGAAAAATTTATTGACCACCATGGAACCTTGAAGTATGATTTCCACATCTTGATAGCTCCTAATTACAACTAGAAGTGTTAACATGTTAATGACCTTTTAAAGAACTAGTTGGGCCTTCTAGTTCTAATTTTAGGTGCATGAATTGTAGGTGTGATTCCAAGACCCATTCATACTCCTCCCATATCTATCTTTCTTGTAACAATAATATATATTCTATCTCAGTCATGAGCTGTTGATTATGGTCATGTTGGATAGCTTGAAGTGTATCTTGTGTTATGGAAAGGTTGGATTATAAGAGAGATGCATCTATTTTCATGAATTTTTGAGGCCATCTGAGTTCATTTCCAACTTATAAGAGTGGAGATACATTTGAAGATGGAGTGAGGAGTTGATAACCTTACCTAAAAGGCTCAAAAAGGTCATCTTTTAATAATATACCTTTTAAGATTTGATTTCTTGGAGGGTTGATTCCTTCTTTCTTAATGGGAATTATTCACTCAACCTAAAATGAAACACCTTCAAGTAAATAATAACCTAAATTGATGACATCAAACAAACCCATTAGTTGGTTCACACCCAACCAAAGTGTGGTTGGGACTTTTCAAATTTGAATAGTAGAAGGCATAGGAGCAAGAATATCATGGTTTAAAATATAAATTTATTGATGATGATCATAAAGATGCAAAACATTATTTTCTATGTCAGATTGGTCATTTAAAATAGTTTCATCTTTAACATCAACTTGATGATCTAGCATCCTCTCAAAGTCAACTTATTCTTAATCTTCATTGGTTGTCTCATACTTGTCTTCTACCACTTTTCCAAGTTGTTGTGAGCTTTCATTATGAAAGGTAGCTACCATGTAACTAGGGAGTTCATGGGAAACATCTTTCTCTTGCTCAATTGACACCTCTTTTTCTTATATCTCATCTTGTACTTGTAGCTCATCTTGTATCTCAATAACCTCTTGTAATTCATCTTTTTTTGCATTCTAAAAGATTGAATCATGTCTATCTTTGCCAAGGGATGTTCTAATGATGATGTATTCCAAGTGTTCACTCAAGTGACTCTCATATTCATATAATTTAGATAAATATTATTCATTTACCTCACAAAGGAGAGGCTCCTTCTCAATAATTATCATTGTGGACCCTTGGAAAAGCTCAAGAAGATGAGAAAAATCTAAAGGTGTTATCATAAATGATTGACTCTTCTCATGGGGATGCTCAAATTTAAAAACCATCACCTCCTATTTTGGCCAAATTTGTACTTGAATATAATTCCATGAGAGGAAGGCCTTAGGTTATTGAGGAGGTAGGGGTGGGATCTGAATGATTTTAGGTGTTTCCTTAACTTCTACACTTAGGCTTATGCTTGACTACTACAATTATCTCCAAGTTGAAAACTTGGGTTCAAGAGCCTTTTGTATTGAAGATATTTCATCTTAGGGTATGATTGGAGAAACTTATTACTGAGATGGAATTGCAATCCATGCCTAGTGGCATGGGGCAATAGGAGGTAGTGACTTGTGAATTTTTTTAAATGATTGTTCTTGTCTCAAGGCTAAAATTTCTTTATCAATGATTTGGTTCACCCTCTTCATCTCCTCAAACTCATCAAAAAAATTATGTGAGTCTTGGAAGGGTGGTTTATTTTGGAATTGATATGACTCATATGGAGGATAACAAGGTTCATGTGGGTTTTCATAGGGTTGGTATGAGTCATCATATTGATGATAAGGTTCTATATAGGGCTAGTGAGGCTCAAGATAAGGTTAATATGGGTGAATGTAGGGATAATAGGGTGATGATAAGGTGGGTAGGGATCATATTGTATCTATGATGGATCATAGGTCTATTGATAAGGAAATGAGTGACTAAAATATGCTCCATAAGATTCCATAGCTCACTAGAAGACACATGAAAAATAATGAACTATGAATAAGAGTTTTCCTTTACCTCAAAAAAGAGATGATGACCATATGAGTGCTTGATACTATTTTTGAAGACCAATATGCTATGAATGAATACTCTAATGGTTTAATCTATATCTCATTGTGCATGCTAGAACTGTTAGCAACCCAAGTTGCACCCTACTAAAGTATATTATTCAGATCTCCTTCAAACTTGGAATAATATTGGATTGGTTTATAGGCTATGGGATAATTGTATCTTTGACTAAACCTCTATATTATGAGGCTATCTCCTTTTATATATCAAATCTTGATCTATGACTAGAACCTACTTTGCTTTGGGGGTGAAAAGAGTTATAAAGATAACTAAAAGGGGAATCCTATTCTACTAATGGTGATGAAACTAATGCTGATTCACCCACTCGATTTTGTAGTTCTAAAACACTAATAATCTAGAATGGACTAAAAGACTAACTCTAATTCTTCTTATGTAGTAGTGTTTCACATGGAGGTATTGATGAATGATAATATCTTGGAGGTAAAAAGAGAGAGGTCTACATTGAGACACTTTCAACCTTGTTACACTATAAATCTAATCACCAAGCTTTGACACTTCATATAGTTTACATAAGATAAATCATTAACAAATATTTGTGGTAAGGACATGCTAAGGGAAGATTCATACCACTTTTACACATATGAAAAAGCATATACATACTATAAGTCTATCATAGATATGTTGAAATAGTCAATTTTATTAATTTAAGAGGTTACAAAGTTCTATCTTTATAGAGTTTCCGCATGCCCAAGAGAATGATCCTAAAACAAGGCTAAAAATCCTACATATATATAAAAATGATAAGATAAAAATCAAATATGGTGTATGGGAGAGAATAAGAGGTCATTCAATCCTTAACTCAAGTACAACTTAGCTATAACTAGTTGAAAATAGTCCTCTATAAGATCTCTCCATGATGATGCTCTTGCATGAGTTGTTTAGTGTTGGAAAAAAGGTGATGGGCCATAGATAATTTTTTAAAACTTATTTTTAATCATTCTACACCATTATTTATCAAATAAATCCTCTTAATCATAAGATAAAGTTAAGTTAATGACTCCTTGTTTTAAGATCTTTAGCCCTCTTTTGCATTGACTGCCATTTAGGTCCAGTTGTGCATGGAATCTCCACTTAAAGAATAGTTATTCCATTTATTTCCACTCAAATATAATCTATGAAATATGATAACTCCACATGAACTCTCATTATTATCCTTCCATGTCATTCTTCATTTTACTTGCTTGATCAAGTAAGTTTACTATGCCAGTTAAGCCTAATAGCCTAACTACTTGTGTTTTGATAACCATTAAAACCTAAATGAAACCTTTATAACCTAAAAATATAGTGATTTTGAGACATGAATCAATTCCTCACATCATAATATAGGCCTGATAGAGCAAGAAACACCTGTAATTCTACCATGCTAGTTGTCTATGTCAATCTATCCTTCATTCTACCATGTTAGTTGACTAGGTAATTCTACCATGCTAGAGGCATTTATAGGCATGGTTTTGAGAATATAATGTCTTGATAAGGTATAAAAAGTTCAAAAATTTATTCTTAAATGATTGGCATCATCTTAAACTTCCATGTACAGCTGTTTATACACTTTTTACTCAAAAAACCTATTTTTGATAGAATTGTATAGTTTCATACATCATGGTAACATTTATAGGACAATATCTAATTATAATTCATGTTTCTAGTTCTTATCAAATTATTCATTGGTATTTGGGTGCAAGAAACATCACTTTTCTGAAAACTAGCTTGTAGGAGGGTTTAGGGAGGCTTTTGGAGGTGAACAATCTTAACTATGGTTCATAAAGTATGAACCTCCAAAAAAAATTTATATCCAAATATATTTAATCCAAAAACCCTTCAACTTTATTTATAATCTTAGGTTTCCATACAAAGGGTGTGCAAAGATACGTACATAGAGAATTTTATTTGTAGGGTTCTAAATGCATTTTGGATCTACTTATAGTCTTAGTGTTGGTTCATAAACATAAGATCATCAATAAACCTGAATCCTTCATGGATTTAATTTTCATATTAGTCAATAAATAATTCTAAAATAATTTTTTCCAACTCCTCTTGTGATGAAAGATATGAGCTCTAAAATAAGCATTTTGACATAAGTGTGTTGGTTATGTAGTTCTAATAGCTCCTTAAGGACCAAATCAAAATTTACATTATATTTATCTTATTTAAATAAAATTAATGGGACATATAACATCCTATTTAACCTTATCATTATTTCATTTTTGCTTATAGGGGTTTACAAGTGTCTTTATGGTGGTGTGAGTCTATAGGTCTTAAGACTAGATTTTAGGCCTAAAAGGTCTAATACTAAGTTTCAAGGTTTAAGTTACCTATATGAGTTTATAAATGTTTAAAAATATCATACTAAATTAATTACCATTTGTTTATCACTCTTAAACAATTTATAACTACTTCAAATCCACTATGATTCTATGGTCTCTTAAGATTGCCTATAGGTTTTTGCTACCTACCTATGTATGTATGGAGACAACAAAGGTTTTCAAGGTTCTTCCTTCATCAAAAACATATTTTTAGAGTTTTAAATTCTATCCTTGGTTTTAATATTTTAACCTTCCTTAGTTTGAGTCTCCATCCTCTCAAACCTTATACTCTCTTCATCTCTCTACCCTAGGGTTGCAAGTAGTCATAACTTCTTAAACCTTGAATGATTGAGTTTGGTGACTTTGATTGTGAAAAATGAGATATTATTTATAATTATATGATGTATCATCTTTTATTAACTTACTAATATTCTTATCACATTCCATATGTCATCAAATACCATCCAAAACACATGGATACCACCATTAGTACACATGCTTGTCTTAGTTTTCTCTTCTTAAACTTGTCCTCAAGGGTATTTTGTCTTAAATAATAAATATAACATAATCCATATATAATATAAAGTCACTAAAATCATCATAACTTGTCTCAATAACTCTTCATGATCTCCAAATTCTTTGGTGCTCTTCAAAACTCTTTTCATAATACATTGTCTCTTCTTGTGACTGTTAGCAGACTATAGGTGGTCTATGACAAATTAGTGACTAATTACAATGTTTATATGGCCTTTAGGATTATATAATAAGTTTTAAATAGTCATGGATACTATTTTTACCAAATTGGAGAGCTTAAATCCATTTTTAGGTGCTCCAAAACTTCAAATTCCCTCAAAACTGTCCATAGGCATTGACTGTGATTATATATTCCTTGGTTTGAACTATTCAATCTATGTTCTCTGCTCATTTCATGTTTGAAACAAAGGTGTATGAAATTTATATATGTTTTAAGACCTTAAGGCATTGTATTCAAATTAACTTCACTTCATTAACACATGAATAATCCTATTTCACTTCCATTGCAAAAGAGAGTTCTTTAAGGAACACAAATTGTAGTTCATACTTTGAATATGTTTTTATTTTATAGTCATTTCACATTTTAATTATTACTCCAATAATTATTTCAATTGTTTTATTATTTTAATAGTTTTTAAACACTTCTTATATGTCTTTTCCAACATTTTTGGTCTAGCTCTTACCTTCTTTACGCATTACAATAATCATAAATTGCAGGTTATCTTGGTAAGGTTGAGTTTTGACCATTATTGTAGGTCGTCATTTCAAGGTTGATCTTGGAAATAAAATTTATTAGATTAATATTATATATACCATAAATTATTCCACATTTCCATTACTATTATTAATCCTCCATTGATCATTAGACTCTTTCATTAGATCCCTCTACCCTCATCTTATTCATGTTATGAGGTAGGCTTATCCTTGACTTTGTTGTACGTGATAGTTTTTTGAGGTGAATGACCATGATATATTGAAATTTTAACCTCATTTTGTTTATTCCTAACCATATTTAGTTATTTTAAAACATGGAATAAACCTTATTGAACCTAAATAGCTTGACAACACCTTCTTCATAGTCAATACATTTGACTCTACTATTGGCATAACTCAAGAACTACCCAACAATATTGTAAGTCAAGATTATCATGAAAACATGACCTAATATAATTTTTATCAATAAAATGGTGTGACTTTTATCCAAGTTTCATATGAATCACTTTGAAACACTATCTTATCAATACTCATCACTCTACCTTAACATAGAAATTCCTTTATAGACTTGATTGTGTATAAGAATTTGATCATTGTAAGAACTGAGCATAGATTTAGATGTTAAATATTGACAACAATAGTATATAATGTCACTCAAATGATCTTGATTTATTTTCAAATATTTGACATCAAACCTACTTGAATCCTTATATTGCTTGCATAAGAACCTTGTTCAAGATGACCTCCTTTGAAGAATCCTCATGTTGACTATTGTAGGTAGTCATGAGACTATGTACAGACTAATGATAGGAAGGAGGTTGATCTTAAAATGAAAATGTTGATCCAATACTCTCATTAACCCTCCATAGTCCACATATTTCTTGGATAAATCCAAATTGGCTATAATACCTTTGAATAGTATTGATAACAAAGAAAATTCCATTACCTTAAACAACACAAAATTACCTTAAAATCTACTAAAAAGAGACTTATAATGCTTATGGCTAGAATTAGTGATCTTCAATAGGTGTTTCTCTCCATGATTTCCATGAATATTTATTTGGTGGTTTATATAACATGGATTGGATTTATTTGACCCCTTGTTTATCCCTTAAAATAAATTGATTAGGTTCTCAAACCTTGATTGATCATGACTATTGTAGGTGGAGATTTGGAAAATTGGAATATGCCTAGTCATCCTATTGAATATTAATGATATAAGTTAGGATCAACTTATAGCTATATATTAATACATATAATTCATCCTCTTCCTAACCTTTCAAACCTTCTTATTTTGTACTTAAATGTAATTCCTCATATGATGAACCTCTATTCATTGTTTTGTACAGTCTGAGATAGTCTGTAGTCCTTTAGAAGGTTTAGGGTATAACTTGTGAACCTATAATTCATTGGAAGTAATTGGGGGAGACAATTCAACCTCCATGATTTAAATATTCATATATTTTAGTCTCCGTAGAACATCATTTCCATGAAACACATCCTTCACTTAGTTTGACTTCATTGTAGATGGATATTATTGACTGTTTAGTAGTGTCTAGTAAGGTAGAATAACCATATCCTCATGACCATAATATTTTTTGGTGTAATTCAATATTATTTACAATGTATTCATGATATTTAAGTGTATGGAAGGTGGTGATAGGTTATATATGTTGGGAAACATTGAATGGAGATGGAAATGGAGCTTTATAATGGTGAAAAAGTAGTGATAAGACTATGTTTTGGGATGAAACATGGTGGATGTAAAATGAACATGAATACACAACATATAAAGTCATAAAGTATTCAAGGTAAGCATGAAAATATATAACAACAAACACATAATCATGAATAAAAAATATTAAATAGAATATGTTGATGCTTATCAACCATGCATTATCTCTTAAACTGTATAAGCTCTTAAACTGCCTATAGACTAAAAAATTTGCATTAATTTGTATTAATGAGATCCATATTACCTTAAATTTATGTAAATAAGTTGTATAATTTCATTTAAATTTGGTTAATACTCCTAAAAATATCTAGTGCCTTCCATTTTTCTATCATGATTCCCAAATGAGGAGAAATCTTATAAAATAGGTTGCTTGCTTGAATGAAGAAGGCATAGTGAGTGCCTTTTCTTATGAAGTATGGTTCATGAAGGAGAGAGAGATAAAATGATAACCAATTACCAAATATATAATCTCTCTTAGACCCCTTCATCTTCCCAAAATTTGAGACCTTGATTTTCTCTCTCAGGGTCATACCATCTACAAACGTGAAGGGCTCTCTTGAATAACAAAGGAGCTAGGTAGAAGAAGAGAATTGGATTTGAACCTATTTTGGATCCTTTTTCCTTTAATATATTATGGAAAATTTATAATATATTCACCTTAAATATCATAATCTCTAATTTATGGAAAAGGCCATACAAATCTGTACTTCTTGCATGAAACTCATGACAATATCTCTTTTATTAAATTCTCTTCAAACTTAATGCTTGGAACTACCAGTTTAACGTAAGATTATGATAAGTTCAAGTAAAAGAGATATTATAAAAATTAATAATTATTTTATGATCAAAATATTATCAAGCATGTGGTAGCCTTTTGGGGAGCAAAACTATGCTTTGTCTTACATGTAGAGATGTTTTCAAAGTATGAACATTTTAATTAAGTAAATTTCATGAATATGAAGGTGTTTGAAGGTATTTATGATTTTTTTAGTGTCCCTTGAATCGAAATTTATCATTTAATGACCAACAACTTTAGTTCTGGGTAATATACACATAGTTTTACAAAGGAAATTTACCATTAAGTACCATGTAAAATACCTTTTAGCCTTCTTAAAAGGATTGAATAAGGATTTTATGCATTTGGATCACACTTTAAAACTCATAGACATATACATACCTTTCATAAACTTAAATATTCTAGATAATCTCATGACAATTTGAAACAAAGACAAGTCCATGACAAGACATTGAAACTCACTCCCTTCACTTGATGGTTAATGACATCAAGATGGCCAACACATCACTTGAGGACCAAGGACAACTAGGACATGATTTTTTTTTTTAATGTATGGGTTGTAATTTGTCATTGATAGGAAAAATTTCCAACATCTAGCTCATGTTTTTGATATTATAATAATCTCTCTCTATCTTGATATTTTAAGCTCTACCATCCTCAATGTTCAAGACCCATTTCCTCAACTAATTTTAGGTGACTATTTTGAGATTTCTGAGTGAAGTGGTTTGGATTTGTCCTTATAAATTCATGAACTTAGTTATCTTTCTCTGAATATCCCACTAGATTTATCATGATATGGATAGTGTCTTGGGATTATTTTAGCGTTTGGAATCTCTAAACTAGTACTCACATTTAAGGCTAATTTCAATATAGTCTAATTGTAGGTGACAACATGAGAATTATGGGCATGAAGTTAGGGATTTTAGGCCTATATCAAATACACCATGGTGTCCTATAGTTTTTATTCTATTTATATCTCTTTCTTAATACATTCCAAACTCTATTAGCATCTTTAGGTTCTCTTCAAACCTATGCATTCACTATTTCTCTTATAGTCTTATAGGATGCATATTTTAGGTTCATTAGCTTATCATCAACTCAGTTTTTACCTTAGGTTCTTAGAGATACCTATTTTATTATTCCCTCTTCGTCTTGAGGCAACATAATGTCTTCATTACTAAACACGCTGAAAACATTGAGCTTTTCTTAAATTTGCAGACCTACAGGTTATTTTTCCTATAGGTCTACAATCTTGTGTGTTGGAGTTTTGTAAGTGAAAAATGAATTTTATGACTCAAATACCATTACCTCCATTGAATAAACATATTTTTATATCAAAAAAACTCTCAAGGTCCTTGAAATGCACATTCAAAATAACAAAAATCTCCCTATTATGCATGAACACATATAACATAGTCCAAGATGGTGAATGAAGATGTGACCATGTGAATCTTATAAAATATATGTACCTGATTATGAATATATGAATATATTTAAAGGATATTATAATAAAATTAATAATCAATCAAATGTATCAAACCACCTAAAGAACTCAAAAACACATAAAATATGACAGTCATTTATAGATAATGCACAAGATAGTCTTTATTTGCCAAAGGACCATCCATACATGCCACAATGATGAATGAATGTGTGTGATTATTTTAAAAATATCTAATAACTCACTAAAACTAATTTCATGCAGCCATGAATTCACATTTTGCACTAGAGTTTCTTAAAACTCAACCTATAGGGATTTGATCCTTCAAAATGTAGTTTCACTCCTTAGCGATTGTTTATAAAGATAAGGACACCAATATAATGACAAATGATGTAAATTTTAATACCATAATAGTCCCAAACTTTGCAAAAAATATTATCTCGAAACTCAACTTATACAACATGTACCATCTGATTGAATTTGGCCTTCACTAGATTGTGAATGGAGCAATGGGAGAGAGAAAGATATTTATACAACTATGGAGCTTCAAACTTCTTCAAATTATTGTTTTTAACTTTTATAAGATAAAGGGATGTTATAAATCTCTTTTCACTTGCAATTTAATTTGATAAGTTTTTACAACATTTTTAATTCCTCAAGATGGTGTTGAAATGGAAGATTATGATCTTTTTCTGACATGATGATAGGTTTGGTAGTTATGTAACTAATACAATCTCTTTGGAAGGTGTGTGTTATGAATTTTTAACTTAGGTAACTTTTTCATACACAAATTTGATCTAAAATCACCTTTCCACTCATTTTCATCACCTTCAAGCTAGAAAATGAACATTAGACATTCCAAAGCTTCATAGTTTTTTTTAAGAATATGTTTAATACATAAAATGACTTTGATAAACCCATAATCACCTATAACACAACTTGAAAATGCCTTATCTATCCATGACATGCCTAGACCACTATATTACTAAAACATGACTTTACCTTAACTTCTCCAAACTAACCTTGAACAATACTAACACGGTAAGATGAAGAATTATAGGGGACATATAAAGATTAAATGAATTCATGATAAGACCATATGAAATTTTTAAATAAGAGAGGGGTGACCAATTTGACTTGGGGTCAAATTTGGTCAACAAATATATTATGATTATTGTTAAGAGCTCTTTTGATTTGATTGTACCCTTAAAAACCATCCATTAAGGACAAGATCTCATGATCTACCATGGAGTCAAATATCATGTCTATTTTTTGTAAAGGTAAGTCATCTTTAGGAAATGATTCATTGATAAATAACAAATATATGAAAAATATGATCCATGTTGTTTTCATAGTGATTGATACTATATTATATATACACTCTCAGTATTATATTGGTTGTATGAAACCAAATTAGAACTATTTTTATAATTACTCCATGAGTAGTGCCAATTATGGATGCATTTTTTAGAGTATATTTTTGAATGGTTTTACATTGTTACGTATAACAAGGTGATGAACAACTAGTGAAGGATATAACCAAGGTATGTCTGCATTTGACCATACAAACACATCTAAAAAATTCTTTTAGGAGTGGAGTCAAAGTGAAAATTTCTTCTATATCAAGGGACGTAACAAGTTTCACAATATTAATATTCTATTTTTTTACAATATTAATGGTGTTGGTATTTTCAATTAATAAATTGGAATCTTATTGAAACTTTGTTGGAGGTGGTAGAAGATTAAGTTCCTCCTCAAGATCTTACTAATTGGTGATGTCTTCATCTAATATTATAGAGGATGTAGTTGCATGGATATGATTTTATTATGAATGATTTGAGTTTTAAAGCTCCCCAAAGTATTCAAAATTATCCAACTAAATTAAAAATCACTTATTGTGATCTCCTACTGGGATATGATCTCTAATTATAAAAAAATTGAATATGTCCTTATCATTATAAAATTGATCAAACAAGAGTGGTTATTCTTGGTCCCATAAGATAATTTATGGAAAGGCTAGTTAGAGGGTTAAAATAATGGTGCCATGAAATATAATTATGATGGATATGTCCTCATAACATATATAAATGGAAATTATTTTGATGTTTGAAGAGGCTTCTTTATATGTGGGAGAAGAATCAATACCAGAATTGCATAAGCTCACATTATATGGTTTGAATCTAATACCTTAAAGGTTTCATTTATTGTGGAAATTATATGCTCTATGAAACCTTGTTCATGTATACCAAGACCTTTTCATATATAGTTCATTCAATTGCATAAAATGGATTTAGGTATAGGATATTGGGTATTTTGAAAAGACGTATCCAATTCATTAGTGTAGAGCCAAGAGTATTTGGAATATTTAACTTGTTCTTAAAAAATGAACCCACCTTCCATGAAATAGGTTTTGCCAAAATTAAAAACCACTTATGTTGGATTTATGTGATGGGCCCTACCATGATTATTGGGGGACATGAATTTTTAATAGATAATTAGCATCATGGATTTCATATTATCCCATACCTTTATCCACAATGGTTAATTTTTATGGGGTAGAGGGATTAGTGGATTTGGATTTGGATGGATGACCTATAGATGGTTGAATTGTGTATTTAGAGGGTAACTCATCATGATGAAAATTCTTAGAAATATTTAGTGACTTATTAGTAAGTTCATTGGTATTTTTAGTAGATAATTAAAATTCAATATATCTCTTACAATAGTTTGTAATATTAAGAAGGTTGAGGATCATCTATAATAGTAACTTGCATACCATCATGAGATAAATTTAAACAATAATGAAGGGTGGATAGAATGGCATTCATGGCATGGATATATGGAAGGTAAAGGAGTAATTTTTATGGGAGATATAGATCAACAACATGAATTTAGATTTATTTTATGACAATACCCACCATGAGTGGAAGATAAATATTCCTCACCACTTGGCACTAATTATTAGCATATGCCTTTATATTAATGGTATTAGGATCTAGTGATACCATATAATGTCCCAAATGTTTTATCAAACTTAATGTATAAATATTTAATATTGACCCATTGTTTATAAATATCTTCTTTACTTTATTCATAGAAATAAATACTTATATGTAAAATGTAAAATTATGAAATGAACCCATGTGTGAAATGTCTTAATGATCAAAAGTCACTTGATTATTAGAGGAAAAGTTTCTTAAAAGTGCTTGGAAGTTAGATATATTTATTTCTTATTGAACTTTATATTCTTACAAGGTTTTGTGAAAAATGTCTTTGTATGTGGGAGACAACTTGAGAAGGTCCAAAAAGGAAATTTGGGATGTAGTTTTATTAAGTTGATATATGATGTTATATTTTCCTTCAAATGTAGGAAAAGGGAACTTGCAATTTTAATATTTGCATGACTCATGGTGATGATGAAATATTTGGATTTAATTTTGATAACAAAAACATGATGATCCATATGGTCAATGTGATTGACTATAGAATCAAAGGGATGATTATTTTGTTTGAAATTATTATTGCTATATTGATGTTGGTTTTGATTAGTGGAACCTTGCTCATGATTTGAAAATGGATTTTACTATATCCCTAGTTTTTTTAGTGTTGGTATTTGATGCATGATTCTCTACATGTCACCATGATCAATTAAATCTTGGACATATTGATTGAGTCTCATACAAAGATTGGTGGAATGCCCTTTGATTTTTTGGTAGTCTAAATATTCATTATATCTACAACACTTAGGTTTTATAGTATTTTCATTAAAGGGGTTTCTATTGGGAAATGTGAAAATGTTTATGGATACTAAATTTTACAAAATACTACATTGAGTGGCTCTCCTATAAGAGTAAACACTCATTTTCAATTTTCTTATTGAATTTGACCACTAGGTATGGTAATGTTGTTGATAGGTTGGGTGCTTTGGATTTATTTGAGTATTTTCATAAAATTTGGGTTTTTAATTTTGACTTGAAGATGAGTTTTCTTGTTTGAATATTTTAATGGTACATTTGTTAACTAGTGTTATTTCAATTTGAACTCCTTTTTCTATGATTTTATCAAATAATGTAGCACAATAGATTTTTAGTTTTTAGGATAATTCCAAATTGAGATTGTAAAGATAGATATAAGTTAATTTTTAGAAGGTGACCATGGGCACCATATTGTAAATGCTTGCCATATTTTAAATAAGGAGGTGAAGCTTTCCCCATTGCATTGTTTAATGTTGTATATATCTAACATAGTTACATATCATTCAACATTATATTAAAAGTGTCACAAAAATTTATCAAAAATGTACACAAATGTTGTCATGGATTTTTTAGGTATGTGTAAGAACCACTCTAATGTTTGACTCCCTAGGTTGTGTGGAAAGAGTCTTAATAGATAATTATTATTATTATAAACAACATTTGAAAATGTCAAATAAATATCTCTAAGGTGTTCTCTAAGATATACTTTTCCTTTGTACTTTTCAAATTTCAAGGGTTCAAAATTTGTAAGAAAAGGTACCATCATCATAGTAATGTCAAATGGATTGAACAAATTTAACCAAACTTGAATTTTTTTCTTTGGAAATAGATACCACATTATAATCCTTGTATTTGGTCCTTCATACTTTGTCATTATTTGAAAAATTCCATGTACTTTAGTGGAGATTATTGATTTGGGTTTTGATTAAAAATTTGTTTTGCATTTGAAATTGATTTTGATTTATATTTGAACTTGAAAATTGATTAGTATTTGAAAATTGAAATTGATTTGGATTTAATAGTTGAAATTGATTTGAATTTGAAACCAAATTTGGATTTACTTTTTATTTATTGATCTTTTGAATTGAATTTAAAATTAAATTCTAATTATATTTTGATTTTGATTTGTCAATTGATTTATATTTATTTTTGGATTTATATTGGGATTCAAAGTAAAATTTGAATTTTGATTGATGTTTGGATTGAGATTAAAATTTGAAATTAAATTTGTATTTGTTTTTTTATTGATGTGAGTTGATCCTAGTTTATTAGCATTATTGATATGATAACTATGATATTTATTTGTAGTGGTTGACTTATTATTTGAAGGATTGTTTAAAATTTTGGATTTAAGATCATCTAGATATTTGGTTAAAATTTTGACATAGTATTCAATGGTAAAGACATGGATTTATTGGGATTCTTTATCTAGAACTACCTTTCCTTTATCCATATACAATTAGTAACATTTTTAATATTGGTATTAAAGGACCCTATGATTACCTTATTGTTTCTTAGAGAATTATTAGATGTTCCTTTATATTTTATTATATGTGTTACACTTTTCTTAGTTATTGGAAGGGAGAAGTATTTGGGATGAAAATCAAGTGGAAACTTGGCTCATAGCCCTAAAAGTTGTAACAAAACTTCATTCTTATTTTCTAGGAGGTAATCAGTAACTTGGGATGGTTGTTCCTTAATAAAATTGATATCATGTTCATATTCATATTTAAGGGATCCCTCATTTTTATCATTTTTATTTATCTCAATATAATGTTCTTGATTTAAAAATTGGAATGGGTAATTTATAAAATGATCTTATCTCAACCAAGGATTATTCAACAAGGCTTGTTGCCTTGTGATAGGAGACATTATTTAATGTTTTTACTTGATGTAGACACTATAATTTGGTACCCTGTATATTATTAATTAGGTTTTGTATGCCTTTATATTTATTTAATCTCCTAAATAATCCCTACCATAAGGTTTATTATATTTACCATTTATAACTCAATAATTTATGTTTACTATTACCTTTCTACCTTCCCTAACCTCTTAAATCCATTAATAACCTATAGAATCTACCCCCTAACCACTTTACCCTTGTATAGTGTCATTAACAATAAATCCACACATACCAAATCCAATTTTACCCATGGTTGGAATAAAGGTGCCAATTTGGGTGAATCAACACCAATTCTCTAGATCAACATCGATCCATAAATATCCAACCAATCTTTTGCATTCTAGATCCAAAAAGTTAGAACCTAGAATTACTACTAGATTTTATGGAAAATTAAATATGTTATTAATGACATTCTACTTGAATTTGTCTACATTTAATCTACATTCTTTGTCATGAGCCTGAAAGCTTTATTGTGTTTGTGAAGAAGGATTTCATTCTATTTGTAAATGGATTGAAGGTAAGTTATCATATATATTTTTTATTTTATATCAATTATTCTACTATTATCTACTTATTTAGCCTCTAAAATACCATCTACATCCCTCTACATCATTTTAGTTGTCTCTATTAGCTAATATATTTTCTATTTTTAGTTAAACTTAGATATAGAGAGAATTGACGTCGAATCATTCTGAATAGACACCAATTGTGTTGGGATTAGCATCAATCCACTGAGAATGCAAGATCTTAATATTAGACTCTTATCTACAATCCTTACTAGTTTTATGTCATTTTTAATATGGCCTTTTAATATGGATGACTCTACCAGGCATAGTATGTGAAATAATCAATATCACATATATCCCTATAGTATCCCAACCCTTGTTTACTAATCAGAGTGACATAGCTTTTGAGATAGCTCTTTGTGTTGTTTTTTATTCTCCCTCTCTTAAAGGCATTAAAGAACAAGTATATTCCATTTAGGATGATATAAATGTTGTCATATTTTATTGGGATAAATATTATGCTTATATTGATATCTTAATCAAGGATTGAATCTTAATTATAATTGTTATCATATCTCTTATTTATTATAATTTTATATGTTGTTTATCCACTTGATTGTGTAAACAAGTGAGTTCACATCCATTTGAGGAATCTCACAACCTTTTAGGACTAGTTTTGGACTAGGCAACTCACCCAATTATCTATTAATCTATTTTTGTCAAGTGTTTACATGTGTATAGGTTAATCTTCCCATCCAAAAAGAAGATCTCATAATTATTGAATTCAAAGTCATGCACAACATATTATAATCCATAGGTATTCACCATAAACCCTATTTTAATTTGAGTTTTTAGTAAGTAATTTAAAATTTAAATAAAAATGAAAAAAACTACTATAAAATTCTGGCATGCCCAATAGGACCCCTAAAGTCTCACTTTTCTTATTAAAATTCATTTTGAATTTATCTATCTTTATCTCCCTTTATTTTGTTTATTTTATTCATTTAAATAAAATCCAAAATTGTTTTTTCATTTCTAAAGGTTAACAATAATCTACATCTATTTTTACTTACTTAGGAAGTTTATATAGAATAATCTAGGTAGTTAAATTTATCATATCTATCACTTCTCTCACACAAACCAAATCACTTGCATATAAAACTCATCAAAACATTGACATAAGGGAGTTGATTGGGATTTCATCACCTAAAAGTAAACTTCTTCATGGCTATCCCACTTAGATTTCACCACTAAGGGGATAACCAACTCAGTACTTTGATTGAGTATAAACCCTAGTTTTTTGATATATTTTGGATAAGCACCCAATACCCTTATGCTATGGTGTGTGAAGTGAAGGGGTAATCCCTAATACCAAGAAAAGTATTGATTCTAATAAATAAATTTTTGTGAGCCTAAACAAACTTGAAACCATCCTTAAATTGTCACTTCTTAGGACCCTCAGTAACCATTTACTTTATTTTATCACACTTTAAAGTTAAAAAGTAATAAACTTCTTAGGGACATCTTTAACATGTGTGTCTTTTATTCTTCAATAAACTATGAGATACTCAAAAAGAACTTTTGTGTGATTTTTCACTTTTATTTATTGATTTTTCCTTTATCACTACATGGTTTTGATATGAAAATAGTCATAAAATAAAACCAAAACCCCAAATTTGTCCTCATCCATGGAGAATTATCCTATTCCTCCTACCTCCCCTAAGTCCACAGGGGAATGTATTCCGTAGTATCATACCTAGGTGATCCTAAATTTGCCACTATACTAGATAGCAACCCTATCACACTTAACCATTATCTCAACTCCTAAGACATACACATCCCACTTTCTCCCCATACATAGTTTTCTAGGAACCCATATGACATGACTTTAGAGGAGGGTGAAGGATTTACCACCGCTATGGTGTCTTCTTATAACAATCCTCTTCCAACTAGTTTTGAAACTACTACTACATAACCCTTAGGCAATTTACCTCTAGTGACATCTAAAATTCCATCCCTAACTATTATCCAAAATCATAATGTCAATTCACCTTAGCCTACCACTACTTAGCCTATTACCATGTTGCTTCAAAACCTAGTCATCTTAGTCCTATCAACCCTTCCACCAATCCAAACTAGTGTACCCTCAAGTACCCAAACTCAACCTTTACAACAAGCCCCTTTAATTCAACCACATTAGCAATATGTCCCTTTGACCATTAATACATATCACATATACAATCTATTGGGTATACTTATATCCCATTACAAGATCCACAATATGTGGTGGATTCTCAAACAACATAACCACATTAGTTAGTTATCCTTTATCCCAATATTTTTCCACTTAGCTTCCTATGTATCAACTCCCATAATAGAACATTATGGGATAAATCCCTTAATACAACACCCAACCAGACCTTATGAACATCTTTATGAACATGATGGCTAATTTGGAAGCTTCTACCTCTAGGTAGATGAATATGCTCACTTACAAGAAAATATTCATTGAGCCTGTTAAACACACATTCCCCATTAGGCCTTATCCTCCATAGTGGGAATTTCCAAAGTATACTAAGTTTAAAAATAAGGAGGATCTTAAATATAACCTTAAAGCATTTAGAAACACATACTACCTTATAACACATGATGATGGACTTCTTCTTAGGACCTTTCCTATGTCATTATCTCAACATGCTCTAGACTAGTACATCTCAATTCCACAACATTCTTTCTTCTCATTTAGGCATCTATCTCAAATATTCTTAGATCACTTTTCTATCAATATTGATAGAAAAGTCACTATCACTAACCTCTATGCCATCTGATAGTTCAATGATGAATCTATCATTGAATTTATGGCTAGATGGAGGAGTTTCATAAATAACCTCAACTTTTCCCTTATGCAACCTATGATAATCAAATTATTTGTGAGAGCATGTGTTAAACACATCTAGTTGACTTTATGACTACAATCTTTTAAAACCTTTGATGAGGCCTTTTTGATGGCCTAAAAACTAAAAACTAGAGCCCTACAAGAAGGGAAGGTTAAATTAAAAAATTAAAACATTAAACCTAATCCCTCTAAAGGGACTAACAATAAAAATAATAAGACTAAAAAGGAGTTGATAATGTTTTAGTTATAAAATCAGCACCACCTCAAACTAAAAACCAATCTAATCCCTCCACCTTGTAGGTACAAACTCATAAGCCATTGATACATTTTCCTCCATGACAATAAACACCTTTAAGAGAATCATACAATTATATTTTAGATAATCTCTTAAATACATTTCTCATCAAGATTCCTTTAGTAAGACCTATGAATGATTCTCACCCGAATTTAGCTAGTTTAGGGAAAATGACTTTTGTAACTTTCACCGTGTAATAGGTCATGATGTTAGTAAGTGTCATTATTTTAAGGGTCTAGTATATAATATTATATATCACAGAGAGTTACAAATAGATAACCCTAAGAATCCCCTAAATTAGTCTGGACATATTCAGGCAACCATTCCCTAATCACACTTATATGTCAAATTCCATGCAAGCTAATTCAGGATCCACCTTAGAACATGAAACGTATGTAATTAACACAATCCATGAATAGATTCTACCTGAAGAAGTTGATAGTAATCATATCCCATATATCCTTATAGGATATGCCTTTGGACCATTTGAACTAAGAGAAGACATCTTAAAAATTTGCTCAAATTTTTTGGATCTCATTATTTGGGATCTACTCAAAGAAATAATATCTGAAAGCACTCAAGAACTAAAAGAGGAAAGGAATATTGAAAAAAAGGTTTTCTCAAAAATTCCACAAGATATGCATACCATTCTATTTATCATTTCAATACCTGTATCTAACATACCTATTCCCTCTAGCTTATTACGCCCTGAGGAAACTATCATGTTACCCCAAACTAGCTCAAGACTAGTCCCCCATTATCTACGAGGTGATAAATATTAGAGAAGTAAATGAAAAAGACATTTATGTTGAAAATAAAAACCTTAGGGCCCCAAGAGGAAAATATCTACAACATCCACCTATTAGGTTTGAAATACCTAAAGAGGATATCACCATTACCCCCAAACAGATTCAAAAAGGGAAATCATCACTACCACCAATTCTAACAAGAGCATCTGTACTAAGACCCCATCCTTCAGTATGACTAAAAGCCACTATCATAGAATACTATACTAAAGTGCATGTGCCATCATAATAGGATTTCCCACTATGATAATGCCAATACATAACCTATTAAATCCCTATTATTCTGAAGGTTTAGGTGTAAGGGTTTATACTAAACATAAAGTACCTACAATAGGGAACATTCAAATGATTAGTTCAAAAGGCCAAGGTTTGAAGTCACATACCTCTTCCATACCAATGCCTTAAAGGATTGAAAAGCCTAGTCAAGATCCATTAAAGGGATCTTATTTTAACATCCTCGATCAACTTCTCTAGACTTACCTTATCACTCTACCACCCATAAGCCCTATCAACCCTAATATTCAAAAACTAGCATGGTATAGAGAAAATAGGACATGCATGTATAATCAAATAAAAAATCATGGCATAGAAATTTGTAACACATTAAAGGTTGTAGTCTAAAATTTATTAGATGAAGATGATATCTTAATGGAATATTTAGATCATGACCATCACCACAGTCAAACTACTAGAATCACATCTGCCTCATCAAGTAGCATACCATCCACAATATCAAAACAAGCTATAAAAGAAGATAAAACCTCTTATAGAGATCAATATTAACCTCTCCCTTTAGATGGGGATGATTATAAGAACTTAGTAAATTCCCATTTATTTTATATAGATATAGCTCACATAGTTAAATGATCCCAAGCCCAGGGTCATAGGACCCACAATCATTAAAAATCCAAAGTGACTATTGCCAAAACACTAGCTCCTTCCACAAATAGCCCAACAACATCTACTCTAAAACCTAAAGTTTCTATTTTAGGAAAAGTGTAAAATAATAATGATTCATAAATCATACATATATCTATTCTAAATTAGCTTCATCAGCTTTTAATCAAAATGTCCCTATATGAACTTGTCTAAAATTCTCCACAACACCATGAGGCTATGATAGAAGCCTTACAGGTCACTTAGATATAAGTTGATGAACCCTAGCCTTTATCAAATTTCATTACATCAATTAAAAATATATTATCTATAATATTTCATGATTTATAAATATCACCATTACAACTTAATGACCAAGATACTACATTATTTATTACTACCTAGATTAATCAAACTTGAATCAAATGAGTCATGATTGATAATGGTGCCAATATAAATATAATCTCCTCTCACACATTTAAACAACTAAAGCTACCTAAAATAATTATATACCAATCCCTCACTATTTTATGAGATTTCAATAAAACCAACACCCTACATTAGTAAAGGTAATCCTTAACATTCAAGTAGGCGTGAATGGTCTACTTGAACTATTTTATGTAATAGAAGAGGAGTTTCAATACAACATTATATTAAGATGTCTATGGATATGCATTATGAATTGCATCTACTCTACCTTGAATTGATGTATTAAATTCAAAAATGAAGGTAAATTACATAATGTCCTAGTTGATCCCCATACATTCAAAACTTATAGCCTCACCTTCTGACCAAACAATGTCCTAATTCCATTACAAAGTGTTACCTCATCATAATCCAAAGAGGAATAAAATATCATGACAATACTTGCATCAAGGATTGGTAAGGATTCCATTGATTCCATGTTTTAGTAGCTTTGAATTAGAGAGTATCAATTATTGACACTTAATACTCTCCCCACTCCTCAAGAATATGGATGTCCAGACAAATAGTAGGCTTATTATCCAAATTTAGGAGAAATTATTCTCTTTGATCTACCTTTCCTCTACACCCATTTGATCTATGGGGGAGTCAATCCACCATATTTAGGCCTTTCTTACCAAATTCATGCCAAACCATTTACATCAAACTTCTTGTTCCTCTATAAACCTCAATTTATAAAAACATACCTATAATGGAGTGCTTAGAAGGATTTTGGTATAGGACATTATGAACAAGGACCAAATAAGTTACAATGGAGATTTTTAAAAACCCCATGAAAATCATATCCTCAATTTTATCAAAAATCCTAAAACTACCCTAGATATTACTCTCCTTACCATCCTTGAAGAGGACATGCCATCTTTGCCATCCAACACCCCTTCTTCGACATATGATGTTGTATCCATTCCCACAATTTTTTTAAATAAATGCCATTATTATAGAACCTCTCATCTATCATCATGATGGGGAGGTTAGAACCATTACTCTATCCTACCCAAACATGATAGGGTAGAATTTTCCCACCATCCATGTTCTTCAATGCCAAGATAATGAGTTGATCTTAACTTATTTAAGAGTAGAAAGATCCCATATACGTAAATCCCTTATATCTAAAACCTCTAGTCTATTAAATCAAGCCATCATTGATGTTAACATATGATCTCATGAGACTCTATGAATAGTTAAGGTCAATAAATCCTTACATCCCTAAGAATATGAGGATTGCATTGCATTTATAATAGATCACAATGAATCATTTACATGGTCCTATAGTGATATACATGGTATCGACCCTTCCATCATCATCCATAACATTATCACTTTACCTAACACTAATCTTATAAATCAAAATCTCTAAAAGATACACCCTTGTATTACACTCTTAGTCAAAGAAGAGTTACAATGTCTCTTATCTATTAACTTTATCTAGCCTATAAATTACCTTTAATGGGTATATAATATCATCCCTATTACCAAGACTATAGGGGGATTACACCTTTTTACTAAATTATAAGACCTTAATCTTAATTTTTTGAAGGATGATTTCCCTCTCCCTAATATTGACTGATTGGTGGATTTAACCGTGGGGCATGAAATGTTGTCACCTATGGATGGTTTCTTTAGATATAATCAAATCCTTATCACACTAGAACATCAACATAAGACTTAATTTATTACTCCATGGGGGACCTTATACTCTCAAGTTATGCCTTTCAACCTAAAGAATGTAAGAGCCACTTATCAAAAAGCCATGGCTTACATGTTCCATGATATCATCCATAAAATTGTTAAAGATTATGTGCATTATCTCATTGGTAAATCAAAATTAAGAAAAGACCACCTTTCAGTCTTAAAGGTTATCTTTGCTCATTTAATCCAATTTTGTGTCCATCTGAATTCTAAGAAATGCATTTTTAGAGTATTGATAGGCAATATTTTAGGATTTATTATTTCCATCCATGTGATAAAAGTTGACCCCACCAAAATCAAATCCATTTTTTAAATGCCACCCCCATCCAAGCTTAATTAGTTTCATAGTTTTCAAGGTAAATTTCAATCTATCTATCATTTTATCTCTCATCTATTTGATTGATATTAACCATTCCATTGCCTCCTAATTAAAGATATCCATTTTAAATGGGATTCTAGTTGTTAGGAGACCTTTGAAGCTCTTAAGAGCTACCTTCTTTTACCACCAATTCTCACTCCTCCAAAAGAAGGAAAATCATTCTTCTTGTATATTTCCATTAATGATCATTGCCTTAGAACCATGCTTGCCCATCATGATGAGAAACATAAAGAGAAAGAAACTTACTATATCATTCATACACATATTAAATATGAGATGTGTTATTCTCACATCAAAATATTATGCTTGGATCTGGTCTTTATGGCTTCTAAGCTTCATCATTATCTACTCAATCATAAAACCTATGTGGTAATGAACACTAATCCACTAAAGTTTATGCATTCTGATCCTTATCAAAATCAATGATTGGCCAAATGGATTATGATTTTGGTAGATTTTGATCTATATTTTATCCATTAAAAATCATTTAAGGTGAAATCATTATTTAGGTGCCTCTTTTTGATAATCAACTAGTTAACTATGGATTCCCAAATGAATCTATAGCCTCCAAATTTCAAACAAATCTATTGTATCAAATGACCTTTTTTATGAATCCAAATATGAGCATGGTGGGGGAGATATAATTATTGTAATTCCTCATAGGGGGACACCTATCCCTCTATGTTTTAAGCTTGATATTGACTACATTAATAATATAGTAGAATATGAGGCTTTGATCATAGGTCTCCAAAATGGCTTAGCCTTGGGTGTTAAGATAATTAATATCTATGGTGATTCCTAGATTTTGGTCAATAAAATTAAGGGTATATATGAATGTAATAATGATACCCTTCAAAAGTATAAGACCTTAACTGATCAGTTGCTAGCCATTTTTGAGCTTTATGTTATCCAAACCACTCCTTGATCAACTAATAAGTTTGCTAATACTATGGCTTCCTTAAACTCCTTTATCCCATCTTCATCCAAGGAGTCTAAGTTATTTATCCTTATTCATAGGATTAATCAACCTTCCTTTAACAAAATTGACCTTCCTTCTATCCATAGTGTGGAGGAAAATCCATCAAATTTTTTGTACACACATATATTTGATTATCTATCATGGGTGATTACTCCTTTAGATCTATATAGAAATGGTAAGTGAGATTTCTAGCATCGTGTCATGCATTTTATCATACTTGGGGGTGTTTTTCATAAGAATTCTTTTAATGGTATCATTATTCATTTTCTTGGATCTTGAAACTCCCCTCACTATCAAAGAAGCTCATGGTGGGTTGTGTGGAGGAAATTTTAGTGGTTGCACCATGGCTAATATAATTTTATGGTTGGGATATTATCAGCACAACTTAAATCAATATTATTATGAATAAATTATTTAAATGTCATCAGCATGCCAATATATCACATGTCCCTAGCCAATTATTACAGGTAGTATAGGACTTTTAGCCTTTTTCCTAGTGAGGGCTCAATATTATAGGTCAGATTAACCCTAAGTCTTCCTAGCATCACATGTTTGTCATTACCACCATTTTTATTTTACTAAGTGGGTGGAGTATATCCCCCTTATCTTGACCAAAGTTGATAAAATTATTGAATTTATTACTCAACATATTATTTGTCACTTTGGTGTCCTTCATAAGATCATCATAGATAATGAAAAATATTTTAAGAACAAAAAGTTTCAAGAGATATGTGATTCCTTTAACATTAATCTCAAATTATCCTCACTTTACTATCCTAAAGATAATGGATAGGCTGAGGCATCCAATAATTTTTTTGTCAGAATCCTAGCTAAAGTTGTTAATGAATCAGGAAAGAACTGGCATCTTCATGTTCCCTTTGCCTTATGGGTTTATCAAACTAGTATTCAAAACCCTATAGGTGATACTCCATTCTCCCTAGTATATAGTACTAAACATATACATTCTCTCAAACTTTATATTCCTTCTTTTCATATATCCCTTAAAGATATCATTTTTAAGGATGATTTCTATCAAGAACAATTATCTCAACTCAAACTCTTGGATGAACATCAATCGACTACCCTTGACCATATCCATGTATATCAGGAATAAATAAAGCATGCATACAATAAAAATATATAATAATGTGAATTTAATATTGGTGACCTTGTCTTAAAACAAAATCAACATGTAAATAATATGGAAAAAATCAAAAGGGGAAAATTTGTTCTGAATTGGCTTGGAACATATATCATCACCCATAAGTATAGTTCTGGGGCATATCGTTTAGCCTCTCTTGATGGAAAATAATAAATACAACCTTTAATTCATTTCATCTACATCTTTTCTACTATTAATAAATCTTAATCACTTTGGTCTAGCTAGTTTATTTTCTAGGTTTCATAGCCATCTTATTCTTATACCAAATAATGATATGTAGAGATATGTGGTTATCTGATAACATTGTCAATTTTTAAACTTGAATATGAATACATCAACTTTATTAATAGCATGATCTAATTGGATAAGCTTCACCTATAATAGGAAGGATCTCTAAATCATTATTCCCTGAAATCCCTCCATATCACTAATTCATTTTGAGAATAAGTGTTTATCTTGTATCAAAGCTTTGGGAAATTATCTTAGGATACTTGAGGCCAATCCATAATGAAATATTAACACTTAGATCAAAAATAAAATAAAATAATCTACAATAAAATAAAAATAAATAGACTACTCCCTCGAAAGATAGCTATGTAAATCTAAAAAAATATACTAAATATCAAATGCACAAACTACTCCCTTAAAGGATAGCTATTTTAAAATCATATCTCAAAATATAGACCACTCCATTTAAGGATGGATATCATGCATAAAATATCCCTAGAAATATTCCCTCATTGATCATCTTTATTTAATTTAGTAGACTTCTCACATTCATCAGTCTACATGGATTGGCACAAAAGGATTTCAGGTGTGACCTTAGTTTTGGGTAGGCAATATGGAAACATCTTATTCTTAGAATCTACTTTATATCAAATCCTAAAATCAAATCCTTATAATTATCACTTTCAAAATTAATAAGATCTTGAACTTAGTTGACCTAAAGTTGTTAGGATAGTTATTAATAGTTGGTTAATGATGCCATTTCTCTTGGGTAATGATACGAGCCAATAACGAGCAATAAAACATTTTATAAATTAAATTTATGTTAAATTAATTATAGATTTTCCACATATATTATAAAAATGTCTTAATATAATAATTTAAAAATCTATAAACATGAAATCAATAATTTATAGATGGCATCCCTAATAATCATACTCCATAAACATATTTCATAATCTATGGTGTAAATTCATAATCCATAATCACATCACATAAAATCTATAATTTATAATCAATAATCAAATATATAGACATCAATAATCCATGAAAATCCCATTGTAGACACTATAAATCCACACATGATGGTTTTCAATGTCAAAAACTCCTCTGAACCACCTTTGGACCCCCTAGGAACCCAACCCTCACCTCTTAACTATAAACCAAAACTAACCCAAGTCAAGATTGACCACCTAGCTAACCCAACCTTAACTTTTCTACCTTCACCCTATCGACTGTCAAGGGTCACCTTGACCATCGACAATCAAGTTTTCGCTACCTAAACACTAAACTCCCAAAATAATTCTAGTTTGCTTTTCCATTCTTATCCACACATGAATTATGCATGTTAAATATAAAATCAGAACATGGTGTTGAACTCCTCTTGAACCTACACTTTCACCTCTCATTTCATTTTATATAAAGAGAAATGGAGGGGGAGAGATGGGGGAAGTAGATGACTAGGAGGCATAATTAGGAGAGACAATAGAGATCAAGATCAATCATCTTCTTTTAAAAGAATCTCTTCATCAACAATCATCTTCAGCAAGCTCCAAAACTTCTCCAAGCCATCAACCATCAACTATCAAACCATGAACTAAGTATATTATTATTTGTTTCAAGTTTTAGTTATTTAGTTTATAAATTGCACTCATCCACCGATAACCTATTTTTATTCATATAAATAACTAACACTTGAACCAACCACATCTGAACCTTACCTTCTATCTCACAACCAATATCTGACCCAAACCCACCTTCCAAAACTATTTTGAAACCTCAACCAATCAACCTTCTTGAATTGAACAAAAATTGATAGTAACTATTGATGGTCAACCTGACCATCAATGGCCACCATGACCATCAAGGGTCACCCTGACCACTGATGGTCACTATGTAAAACTAGACACCCAAAATTAGTAAGTAAAAAACACTTATCAACCTCAATTTGAACCCTATTTTCTTGACTTCTATCATAATACAGACTAGAAACAATAACCTGACCATACCTGAACCATATTTTGATAGTTTTGCATTCACCTTAATTTTATCTTATTATTCTAACATTTATTATGAATAGTATTTATTTCACCTAAATTAATTACTTTCATTTATGTTATGCAACCTTCTTTTCTCAACAACATTAACTTGCTATTAAAAGGTGGATTGATAGTTTCTAAGGAAGTCATGTACTTCTTGGATCTAGATCATGCTAAGAAATCTAGCCAACTATCTATCTAACCAATTATTTTCTTTAGTGTTGTCTTATTGGTAGGTCATTTATCCCAAGCCAAAGAGGATCCCTTCATAATTATCTGTTTCAATGTGCATACAACCAAATAGGTTTTTCAACCATACTTGTATCAAGTTTCTTCTTCCTTTCTTGAAATATAAGCTAAAATTCACTAAAATATTCTAGCATGACTAGTGGGACCCTTTAATCTTTACTTGGGTTTTATTTTGTTTGCATTTATCTGCTCCTCTCCCTATTCTATGCTCATAAATGAAATTAAAAATTATTTTGAGTTTAAAATCAATTGCATTCATTAGTTTCTTTCAAGTTTAGTTCACTTGGTTAAATTTTAGAAAAGTAATCCAATCATAACATCACTTGTATCACACACACAAACCAAACCACATACATTGGTCAAACATCATAACAACTTGACATAAGGCCCAACTAGGATTTCATCACCTAACGACCACCTTACCTTTCTTGGTAATCCTAATTTGAGGTTATTACCAAGGGGAGAACCAACTTAGCTCTTTGGTTGAGTATAAACTCTAAAAATTAGTATATACTATCTAAGCACCCAACACCCTTATCATTGTGGTGTGTGAAGTGAGAGGGTAGGCCTCAATACCAAGACATGTATTGATTTATAATACAAATCCTTTTGAGAGCCTAAATATAACTTGAAACCAACCATAGTCTTCTTTTCTAGTACCCACTCTACAATTCAAGTCGAGCCACATAATTTCTTAAAATCTTAAGGCATAAGCCATAAGAGAGACCAAAAGAACCTTAGGATTTAATGTGATTTAGTGTATGTTTTATATTCTTTGAATTTTTCTTGTTTTCCCTTTATTTGATTTGTGAGGAATCTAACTTCCCTTGTAAACCTTCTACCATTTTTCCTTCATCCACCTCATTTCCACTACCTTGTTTAATAGAGAAACCTCTTATAGTTTCTCTAGGAGATACTAACTTTGTTAGACTCCTATAAGACAACCCTCTTGCCTTAAAATGTTACCTTTCATCAAGAGACACTTATACCCCCAACCCTACCTACAATCAACCCAACCATGCTTGTAACCAACACAACCTCACCTACAATCAACCTAACCTCACCTAGAATCAACCCAACTTCATTTATAACCAGCCCAACCTTGCCTGCAATCAATTCAACCTTAACTAAAACCATTTGACAACCTTTAAACAACTACTTGATCATCACCTCAACTAACCAAGAACCTTTCAACCCTTATTAGACCCTTATCATAACCCACATCAACTACCTCAACCTCACTAATCTTTGGGTTACCTATCCCAACCATCATATCAATTACCTCATTCACATCAAACTTTTGATTACCTACCTTAACCATTGTATCAATCACCTATAACCCCTTTATGGAAACCTTTTTTAATCTCAAAACCAAAACTTGGTCTATGCCCTTAGTCATACCACCAACAATAATCAACCCAACAACTATCAAACCAACCACTATAAAACTAACCACTATCAACCTACTTTATCAACCTCATCATATTGAACCGATAATCATCCAACAAACAACTATCAAATTAACTTTACTAACCAATCAATCTTATCACCCTTACCAGTTTTATCAAACCTATCAATCCAATGTACCTTACCCACCTTCTCAACCTTATCAACCCCATCAAATCCAACCAATAACTATCAACCTACTATATTAAACGAACCAAACATTTTAAGCCACATAACCATATCAACCTACCCACCATATCAACCATGCCAAATCTATCAAATACCTCAACCTTACATAACCTCTCAAACAAACTTACTTTATCTACCTTATCAAACCAACCAAACTTTTTGAACCCACTAATCTTATTAAACCAACCAACCTCACCAAATCAAACCAATAAGTATAAATTTTTTTATCCAACCCACCAACCTTATCAAACATACACAACCCATCAAATCGCTCAAACTTATTGAGTTAATCTAGCTTATTTGACTAACCAGCTCTACCAAACTAACCAATTAGCTCACAACCTCAAGAGCCATTGGTCTACCCTCTTCCTAGGTAGTATACCCCATTGGGGGAATCATATACCTCAATCCTTGAATAACTTTTAAGGGATTATATAGTTATACTCCCTTAGATCAAACCCATCAATGCTTCTCTTCCAAAACCCATTTGGTCTATAAAAAATGAGTTATGTATGTATCATTGCACAAATAGACATGTGATAGTTAGATGTGGGTATTTTAAGATGATCATCCAAAACCTCATCGATCAAAAGGAGGTTTTAAAGGATATTCTCCATGTTCCCCCTAACCTAGCCTTGAATGTATTCAAGAAATCAATCATTTAGCCTCTTTTTGCACCTATTATTATGCAAGCCCATAATCAAGGCCCTCAACACAATAAGTTTACTTCATTAGATCTAGTCCTTAGTGTATCTATAACTAGGGAATCCATAATTGAAACCCCAACCAATCCACTTGTTAACCAAGCACACCCTTTTCAACTTCCTTTTGAAATCATCACTAAGGAAGAATCAACCTCAAACCAACCACTTATTGACCAAGAAGAGCCTTCTCAACTTTCCTTTAAAACCATCATTAAGGAAACTGACCCACCTCTTCCACTTCCCCTTTTAATAGAGCCAACGCAAACTCAAAACACCTCACCTATAACTAAATCCAACCTAACCTCAACTAAAATCAAACCCATTCAATTCCTCTATAATATACTAGTTTTCATCTACCTAATGACATTGTATTTGGTTCTATTCCATTTTTAATAGGGTTAAATCTTTGTCACCTTACCTTACCAAACAAACCAAACAAATAAGAAAACCCAAACAACATGCCGAATCAACCACCCATCCTACCTCCCCTAACCAATCAGATTGACCTCTAAACCAAATCAATCAACCATGATCAACATAACATTTAATCCAACAATAAACAACTTATATATCAACACAAACCAACATCAACCCTTTATTTGAGATTTATTAAGTCTTGGATACCCTTTTATCCAAGCTACCCACACCTCACCTAAGCTCCATCATTGGGACAATCCAACACTCTTGTCCTACCCACCTCTATTTCAAGATGATGTTTCCAACATCATTTCTAGACCTCAAACTTATCCAAATGCAACCCAACAATGTTTCCCTTGCCATAACACCATAATAGAAATCCTGCATGAACCATCACTTACAACTTGAACTCCAAACTAACAACTAACAACCCTTGAGAGGCAAATGAAGTCATCTCCATCCTTCCTAAACCCTCTTTAATAACCCATGTCTTTACCTAGGAATATTTTCCCACCTCAACATTCATGGAAAGAGCATCTAGGGGAATTTTTCTTGTAAAAGCTTTGACCAAACAATAACCCCAACATTAACCAATGACCAAACCAACCCTTGGCACTTATGCCTCAACCTACATTTAGCCTAACATAAAAGCAAGCTTAAACTTAAACAAACCTTGACCTTGACCAACCTTTTATCAAAAACCCAAACCAACACCTAAATCTACATAAGCAAACCAAAAACTAACCAGCATTGTCACTAACCAAAGTTTAGCCACCATCACCTAACCAACCTTGCCTCTATTAATCTATCCAACCTAGAGTCTTTTACACGTCTAATCAAGTGTTATAAAGTAACTGGGGAACCTCTTCTCTCCTGATTGGCTCAAACCGTTTACATGTAAGTGTGGATTTGGGGCATATTAGAACCTAAACCCCTCAATGCTTTGCATTCACATCTCTTTATTTTGTTAAACCAAGTTTTTAGTCATGTTGTGTCTAACTTAAACTCATCCCTTATTTTCAGCCACCTTCATCACCTTATTTTAAGGATAACTAATTAAAACATGAACATGTGATTATCCATCATAATTTTAGCCTAACCCTAAGCATGGGCACCATGATTCTACCTATGCCATGATTCTCATGGACACTTTTCATCTCTTATCAGATGAATCCCCATGGTTGTTGTCACTTAAACCTCTTTCACCCATCATTTACCTTGTGATATGGTTTTACCCCTATAAAGGAAAGATTTTAAAATTATATAAACTAGTCCATGTCTAAGCTAATATAACATTAAATTTGGGACACCAAATATCACTTAGGTCAAACATCTCTAGCATTACAAACTGCTCCCTTAAAGGACATATACCCAAAACTATAAAAAAATTACTTAAAAATGTAGACTAATCCCTCGAAGGACAACTATCAACCTAAACAAATTCAAAGCTTAGATTGCTCCCTTGAAGGATGGCTAAGCCAAACATTTGTCAATAAATCAATCACTTGAAATTTTCTTACATCGATCAACTTCCCAAACCCATCAAATATAAACATCAAAAGACCCCAATTCAAAAGTAAAAAATAAAACAATTCCAAGAAATCTTCAATCTGATTTCACACAATAGTCATAGACTTCCTACATCGATCAATCTACATCAATCTTAAAAAATGGACTCATTTATAATGGTTCCTAATTTACCTACATAATGGGCAATCTACCTACACAAAAAGGCTACACTACCCTCCATTCACCTACTCCATTCATCCCTCCTTTTACACTCTACAAATCAAGGGATTTTGAGCTTACTTGACACTATGTCATCAAGTTACTTATTTTAACCAATGAACTAACAATAATGCAATGTATTAAGGGGCTTATATTCTTAAGGCCACCCATCTTTCCATTATGGTCTTTACTAATCAGAGCATTTTAGCCTCCTACTTTCATGACCACTTGTGAAGGCGTATATCTTCCCCTCATAGAGTCATTAAAACCCAACCAAACCTTTTAAAACAAGTAATAACATTACCATAATAACATCTCCTATTAGAGAGAACCTTTTTCTCCACTACCAAACCACTAGAGATAACCTTTTACAACCAACTAACCAACCTACCAACCATGCACCCATTGGAGAGCACCTTCTCCACCACCCATCCAAACTAATTAACCTCAACTTGGTCATCTTGACACACATATTACATACTTTGTGATGATAATTGCATTGGTCCCTTTTACCACATTGACAATAATTACCATGTTGAAATTTTTTGAGCTTGCACTACCTTATGCACACCCAACCAATTGATGCCTTTTTGAGATCAATTCTTGCCTTAGATACCCATGACCTCACCTGACCCATTTATGTTTTTATTGGGAGCACTTCCTACTTTGGATACCCACAAAAACACATCCCTTGCCTAGGAGACTTGTATTTATGAGTGTTCCCAACTACCACACCTATATATGTCACATAGTCCACTTGTCACTTATCTTTCTAGCACTGACCTTTATTTTTACAAACTGTGATAACCTAATCAATGTGTGATCTTGGCTATCATACTTTATGCGCATGTTTGTGCTTCAGTACCCAATCTATCATTCCCCCATTTTCTCATCACCTACCCACTTATCAAACCTACACTTTATTCTCTTTCACCTCATCAACTCTCAGTTTGAGATGGAACACCTCCTCTTATGCTTAGGGAAACTAAACCTTTGACTCACAATCTATTTTTGTTTTGTAGTTTTTTTATTCAATCTACATAACAAAAAGGGGCAAATGTAGACTCCAAAAATCCACACACAATGGTTTTGAATTTCATAAACTCCCTTAGACCACTTCAGGACCCAACCCTCACCTCTTGAATGTAAACCAAAACTAACCCAAGTCAAGAATGACCACCTAGATAACCTAACCTTAACCTTTGTACCTTGGCCTTATCAATCATCGAGGGTCACTTTGACTGTCAAGGGTTACCCTGACTACTGACAATCGAGTTTTCACCAATTGAACACTAAAATCCTATAACAAATATAGTTTTTTTAATTCTTATTCACTCATGAATTATGCATGTTAAGACTAAAATTAGAACATGTTATTAAACTCCTCTTAAACCTAAACTTCCACCTCTCCCATCCTTATATATAAAGAGAACTATATGAAGAGAGATGAGGGAAGTAGATCATCAAGAAGTAAGATTAGGAGAGAATATTAATATCATGATAAATCATCAACTTCTTGTGTAGGTATCTCTTCATCAACAATCATCTTTTTCAAATTCTAGAACTTGTCCAAGACATCAACCATCAATTATCAAACCATAAGCTAAGTATATTGTTTTTTTTGTTTTGTTTTTTCTTTCAATTATTTAGTTTATAAATTACACTCATCTATCCATAACCTCTTTTTAATCATCTAAATAATTAACCCTTGAACTACCCACCTTTGAACCTTACCTTCTATCTTGAAACCAATATCTGACCTAAACCCACCTTTTAGAACCATTCTATAACCTCCAAAAAGTAACCTCCTTGACCTGAACTAGAACTAATATTAACCATCAATGGTCATCCTGACCACTGATGGTCACCCTAACCATTGAGGTTCACCCTAGCCATCAAAGGTCACCCTAACCATTGACAGTCACCCTAACCACTGATGGTCACTGTGTAAAACTAGACACCCAAAATTAGAAAGTAAAAACCACTTCTCAACCTCAACCAAAACCCTATTTTTTTAAAATTATATCACAATATAGATGACAAACAATAACTTGACCATACTTAAACCATATTTTGATAGTTTGGCATTCACCTTAATGTTATCTTTTTAATCTAAGTGTTTATTCTAAATAGTATTTATTTCACCTAAATTAATTACTTTCATTTATGTTATGAAACATTCTTTTATCAACAACATTAATTTATTTTTAAAATGTGGATTGACAACCTCCAAGGAAGTCATGTACTTCTTGGATCTAGCTCACACTAGGCAATCCACCTAGCTATCTATTTAACCAAATATTTGTTTTAGTGTTGTCTTATTTGCAGGTCATTCTTCCCAAGCTAAAGAGGTTCTCTTCAAAATCATTTGATTCAATGTGCACATAGCCAAATAGGTTTTTCAACAATACCCATATCATGTTTCTTATTCTTCCTTTCTCAGAATATAAGCTAAAATTAACTGAAATACCCATAATCCATAATCTAATTAACTCATTATTTCATAATCACATAATTAAAACTTTCATTTATATTAATTTAATCATGAACATTTTAAACATTACCTAAATCAAAATCATAACAATCATAATATAATAACCATGATCCATAAACATTTTATAACATTAAATCCATAATCAAATAATCTAATCTCATCCCAAAAATATCCATAATACATAATTCATAAATAATCCATTATACTCATAATCCATAAACATATAAATCCATCACATATAACATCACATCTAAGTCCATAATCACATAATCCATACAATGTAAGCATCTATAATCTAAATGTAATAATAAGCCATGAATATCCATAATCCATAATAAAAATCTATAACGACAACAGAATCCATAATCATGAATCATATATATATATATATATATGATCAAGGTACATCAAAATATTTGTATATGTGTCTATGGCTCTCTAGCTAGTATAATGAAAATAAGTACATCAATAAAAAGGCTACTATGTAAAAAAATAGCTTGATTAGGTGGATGCTCTCCAAAGATCCACCCCCATCTCTGATCCCATCTCTCCCATCTCCACTTCTATCCCTATACCTATCTCTCTTTCAAGATATACTCCCTATACTCACTGGCCCTGTATTTATACACCTGGAGGACCTACCTTATGTGGATATATGGGATGTATAGTGTAGAATCTTTAGATGTAGATCAAGAATTATCTTCTCATAATATCTAATATCTATAGCCAAATACATATATCACTGAATGTTCATAGTCCTTATTTGTCTAGTGCTTAGCCCCACTAGCTCTCTAACTATCTACATTGATGTGTCTCTCTCCTCCCTTCTCAGAGCATCCCTCTTTATGTGATATCGATCCCAAGCCTTGAACATTATATTATGACTCAGTTAAAATGAATCAAACCCCACCTATAATCTATCTAATTAGGTTTGAAGGCTATCCCACTCTATCTTCACTATGGTCATAGCCCCCTTATGATGTAACTAGTTATCCCTATAAGGTATTACACTGAGCCCTTAGTGTATCTCTTTCTATGATAAGCTTGGATACATCCATCTCCTTCTCCTCTATTTACTCCCCTCAACCATCTCTCCCCTATCAACCTCATCTCCCCTATCATCCTTAGCCTCCTCCATCTCCTCATCCCCACTCTCTTGGCACGATGCACCACCTTGTCCTACCTTGCTTCCCACTACTTGGTCCACTATGTTGTATATATGGGAGTACACCCTACATCATCCATATCCTCTCTTATTGTCACTAACTCCTAATCTATAGGGACATCTCTTATCACTGGTCCTAGAAGCTCCTTATCTATCTCATCTCACCTATATACATGAAAGGCCCATGGAATGTCTTGTACTAGCCCTAACTACCACCACACTCATCCAAAATGGATATAATCTAGGTACTCCATCCTCCTCCCCATCACCCATATCTCCCTCCATATACATATGAGATCTACTTCCACCCTAAGTCATGTAGGAAATATCAGATATGGTCTCCAAATAATGTCTATATCCCTCAACTCCTCTAGGACCCCTTAGTAGTAATCAAGGTCCTAGGTGATGCCATCTATAAAACCTCATGATAGATTAGCCTTTCATTAAAGGAAGGCTAAATTATACTCTATGTCATACCACTATATCCATGGGGTACCAATGGGGCACACTATCCTAATGTACTCATAATCCCAACACTATAAAATGATAATGACATCTAATCCATATCACCTCTGGGTCTTCCAACCCTAGAACTCCCTATAAATATATACCAGTAAAGTAGATGCCCATGAAAGAAATATATGGTGATCTAGTATATCTACCACCACCCTAGTCAAGCTCCATAAAAATATGCCTCCCCTTGAGTCTAGGAGTGCATAGAAAGATATAGCCATCGTCATCATAATGAGTATGCCTCTCCATATTGTACTAGCTATATATAGAGGCTTTAAAGAAAAACCACCAATAATAAATTTGATATCCTCTACATCATCACCATATAAGCATTTCAACATTATTCCTTGTCCCTACCCATCCACATGTATTATAAGTGGTCCTTACATGAAAAGTCTTATAATTTGGTAGATGCCCTCCTTTGTGATGGTCATCTGCTCAATCAAAAGCTATAAGGTCCTAGTCATAACATCTTAACACTCCACTAAAGTAACCAATAAGCCTGTGTCTTGATGGATGCATCTATAGTGATGTACCCCTCCCAAGCCTATGGACTCTAGGTAGGCACAATCATCATCACCTAGCTAAACTCATAGTCACTCTAGTAAGGACAGTACTCAATCCCACATCCATAATAAAAATATGCATGCCACCAATATTTACTATAAGCCTAAAATATCCTAAAAATTATAACTTATCCTAACCCTAGACTATAATCTAAGACCTTCAAATTTTTTGTGTGAATTGATGCTAATCTCTTATGGATCAACACCATTCTATCTATATCAATGTTGTTTCATTTAAACAATGTCAATTCCCTATGAATCATCACCGATTCACTAGGGAATCAACACTAGTTCTTTAGTGCCATCTTACCATAATCTTGGCCCTATCCTAGATCCAAAAAGCCTAAAAACTTCAAAAAAATTCAAAAAATTAATAAAATAATAGACTTATCTCATCCTGTGAATGTCACTATTTCCTCAATCCGCTACTACTAACCTCCATCTCTTTTCTTAGCAAACTCATTATTTGAGATCTCAAGAATAATTTTGATTTCATAAATAACAAATTAACCCTTTTCCAAGTTAGAATTGATTGTATACCCAAATTTAGATTGAAATCAATATGTTTGGGATTGATACCAATTTGGTGGATTGACATCAATTCATTTTGAATTAGCACTGATTTTCCCTTTTTTACACTAGTTATATTCTTACATACATCTAGCCCTACTCCTTAGATTTATCTTGGTACCTTACCACACCTACCCTATTATTTATCTTATACCATTTCAAGTTTGTGGATTTTTACCCCTTTTAGTCCCATAACCTATGCAAGGCATGTACTATTTTGGGTATCTCCCCTCAGTGGGTCTCAAGAGTACATTTTCCCTTGAGAATAACTATCTATAGGTAGTATGCACATCGTATAACATACTAGAAGATTTGGTTAGCCAAGTCATATCACTTTCTTTCTTGTTTAGCATTTGCTAAATCCCACTTATTCATAATTATGGCATTTTATTACAATATTTGCCTCAAGGTACCTTTGCATGTATTACCTTACATCTTGTCAGTGAAAAACATATACTTCATGTTGTGCATCCACATTATTATATCTCATTTTTTTATCTACCTATCCCACCCATTATTCCATTTTTCAAACCTGTCATTGACTCCTTATCCTATATCATATCCTGGTTTGAGGGGGGATACCTCCTCACATAAACTCGGGGTAGTGGACCTCTCATGATTTTTGTCTCATAACACATATTCCATACCACTCCATAAAAAGGGAAAAATGTAGACACTATACTTTTGTTCCCTATATATGATTAATTAGGTGTCATAGGGATTTATTTTTCTTTAATCTCCTAAATAATCCCTATCTTAAGGTTTAGTATATTTACCATTTATAACTTGGTAATTTATCTTTATTATTACCTTTCTACCCTCCTTAACCTCTTAAATCTATTAATAACCTAAGGAATCTACACCTAACCACATTACCCCTATATAGTGTCATTACCAATAACTCCATGCATACCAAAGCCAATTTTACCTATGATTGGACCAAAAGTGCCAATTTGGGGAATTGGTGTCAAATCACCCATGATTGGTATCGATTCTCTAGATCAACATCTATCCATAAATACCTAGCTAACCTTTTACATTCTAGACCTAGAAACTTAAAACCTCAAATTACTACTAGATTTTTTGGAGAATTAGAGACATCCTTAATAACACTCTACTAGAATTTTAATATGTTCAATTTACATTCTGTCATGAGCCCAAAAACTTTCCTATATATGTGAAGAAGGATTTCATTCTATTTACAAACAAATCAATGTTAAGTTATCATATATTTCTTTTATTTTATATCAATTATTCTACTATTATCTACTTATTTAGCCTCTAAAATACCATTTATATCACTCTGCATCCTTTTATTTATCTCTATTATCCAATATATTTTTAGCTTTTAATTAAACTTAGATATAGAGAGAATCAATGTTGATTCATTTTAAATTGGCACCGATATTGTCAAGATCAACATCAATCTACTGTGTTTAATTTGTAGAACTTGAGACCTTAATCTTAGATCCTTGTCTACAATATTTACTAATTTTTTGTCATTTTGAAAATTTATTTTGAATGTATATGACTCTACCAAGCATATTACATGATGTAATCAATATCATAAATCTCCATATAGTATCTTAACCCCTATTTGTTGATCAAAGTGACATAGTTTTAGAGATAACTCTTTGTTATATTATTTATTCTCCCTATTTTAAAGCCATTGAAGACCAAATAGATGTCATAAAAGATGATATAAATGTTACCATAGTTTACTGGGATGAATATTATGTTTGTATTGATAGCTTAATCTAGGATTGAATCTTAATTATGATTGTTATCATATCTCTTATCTATTATAATTTCATATGTTGTTTATCTAGTTTATTATGTAAAAAAGTGAGCTGACATCCATTTGAGTAAGCTCACAACTTCTCAAGATTGGTTTCTAACTAGGAAACTCACCCAATTATCTATTAATCCATTTTTGTCAAGTGTTTACATGTGTGCAGGTTATTCTTCCCAGCCAAAAATAAGATTTCATAGTCATTTGATTTAAAGTAGTACACAACATCTTATAATATATAAGTATTCACCATAAACCCTGTTTTCATTTGAGTTTTTGGTAATTAATTTTAAATTTAAATAAAAATAAAAAAAAACTAATATAACAATTGATTCCAAAAAGGTATGACTCAAAACTAAATATACAAATTTTTGACAAATTTTTTGAGTTACTTGGTTTTTGTATTTATTGATTAAGCCTTTGTTTGGAAGATCATTTTTTTTTTAAAACATAAAAGGATTCAATTACATGTATTTCACAAGGAGATTAAAAAATTAAAAAAATTGAATATATACTTTCAAATTTTACTTAAAACTAAAGAAGATGCAATTCACATAAAATGATAAAATATAGGCAAGGGACTTGAAATGCTTGTAGTCTCTCGTATTTTTTGGATCATCAATCGAAAAGTGTCATCCTAATATTTTATAACACTAACTATGGAAGGTAACCATACCCATAGCCCACAAAACAAATTTTTGAGGGTAAGTTGAGAGTAACTTCCTAGATCTAATCACTTATCAATATAATATAATTCAAACAACTAAATGGATATCTTAAGTCTTAAGGTTTATAAAATTTCAAATAAGTGATGTCCTCTATTTACTTTGTAATACATTGAGACCAAAAACCATGGAAGAAGTTGATTAAATAACTTACACAAAAAGGTTCTATTCCCTACACATGCACTCCAACCACAATATTTTAGTTGAGTCAATAAAAATAGACTTTGAGGTCATTGTTGAAACCCTATGTATTGGAAGATGAAACCCCCTCACATCATGATATGATTAAAAAACACAACTATTTAGACAATTGAAACATTGGATCTTAAATTCATATACCTCATCAATGCCCCATGTTTGGCCTACTCTATGGTGGTAAAATCCATGGTTGATAGATCCCATATAAAATAATAATAAATAGATATTATACTCATTTATGACTTCTAGGAATCATCACAAATATGACACAAGGAAAGAACATGTGTGAGAATAACCTAGGCAACACAAAATTAAAATAATCAATTTGGATTTATAAGAATAATTACCAATTTGATGCAAAGAAATATCATACAAAACTCTTGTAATATAAATAGGCAAGCTTGGAAGGAAAATAAAAGTGAAATAATTACTACTTGATTAATTGAACAAAACTTGAAAAAAAAAATCAAGGCTAGATCAAACAAAAGAAAAAAAAAGTATTTTGGTTTAACTTTTAGGTCTCTAGCAAGAAATCCTATATAAAAATAATTAGTAGTTTATATGTAAATAATTTGGCAATTTGAAAACCTGAAATTTAAAATGTAAAAAAAAAAAAATCATTGTAAACTTAAAACTTAAAACTAAAAAAAAAATGTCATGAGAAATTAGACTTATTAATCATAATTTTTTTAAAATAAAAAAACAAAAAAACACTACTCATGATTTTGTTGACATCTCATTAACCACAAATCATATATTTGCAAAATTTAACATTTTATTATTAGTCTAAAATTGAACAAACTTGTTGAACATTAGAAAAAAAATAGATCATAAATTAAAAGTTATAATTATTTAACAATAAGATAGTTTTAAAAAAAGCTAACAAAATAACCATAAATTTTATAATATATCCTATAATAAAACTTGCATTTAAATTAAATTTTAATAGTTTACTGTTATGCTAAAACTAAACAAACCTAAACAAAATTAGAAAATAGATCACAAATGAAAATTTATAGCTATTTTAATAGTTAGATATTTAAAAATAAAATCAATTCACCTCGAAAAATAAAATAAGAGAAAAAATAATAGCAAGCAACTTAGATCTAAATTGTCTTAAAAAAAGAATAATAATAAAAATTATTAAATAAACCTTTAAAACAAACAATAAAAAAATGTTTAAAAATGATTGGGAAGGGTTCCAACCAAGCATGCTAGAATGTGATAGGTATAATTTTAGAGCCTATGTGAGCTAGGAAAATAATTGAATGTTTATTATTCTAAATCTAAACTAAAACCTCAGATTGAGCTATTCAAATAGAAATTAAAATATAAATACTTACAATACCATAATATAAATGAAGTATGCCATCTTCTCCATTGATTTAATTTGATTTTCACTTGATTATTAGTATGTGGATGCTCAAATCAATTATCTAAGCAAAGGGAAATTTAATAGCATATGGACATATGATCTCAATTTTCTCAATAGATGTGTAGGATAATTTTCATATAAATTTGATAACTTGAAAATGGATGATGAATATGGAGGATGCCACTTTGATTTATAGGATTTTAGGTGAGAAGATGAACTTTTGGAATAAATTTGGATTTATTTGATAATGTTAATTATGGACGGTCAGTTTTAAGTCCTCAAAGAAGTGGAAGAGGCCAATTCTTCATGTGTTTGAGAGAAAAAGATAAAATTAGTTTGTATTTTAAAATTTCTTATGAATAAATAAATTTAGTTGGATAAATAACCAAGATGGTTGAAATGTTTAATGATGATTCAAAAATTGGTTGAAGAAGTTAAGTGGTTTTGGATGACTCAAAATTTGATTGAGAGAAATGTGGAAGATGTTTAGTGATTTCTAAACTCGATATTTTTTTTTGGAATTATGTGTGAATGATCAATTAATTAATATGGTTTAATTAATTATTTTAAAAAGGATGGAAATGATATTAGTAGACCTCAGGATAACATTAGAATTTAGGATGATGGTTGAGTTGGTTTGTCAATATTAATAAAAGTTAATTACAACACTAAATTTGGAGGAATTTATGTGTCTACACATAATTTAAGTGGTTAAAACCCTATTATCAACAATCCTTGAGAATCTTTGAATGGTGATGATTAAGTACTTTTAATAATTACAAAACAAAAAGGAAAGAAGATTCAAATAGTTATAACTAAGAAGTTTGAAATGTTTTAATTGTTCAAATCGCTAAAGTTATGAAACCAAGTTGATATTCTCAACAATTTTTTTAGAATGAATTGGATTTTAATTTAAACCTAAGTTTAAAAAGGTCATAGATAGTCAAAGAGGTGGAAAAAAAACCCATAATATCTTAGACATAACTAGGATTTCATTAATATTTAAAAATGATTATCATCTTAAGTAAAGGGAAGAAAAGAGGTCTCAAGAGGTTAAAGCTAGCCAAAGAATTAAATTAGAGCCTGTAAGGAGGTATAGAGTGTAAGAAAATAACAAAAAATTGAGGTAGAATATCATGTTTGGTTACTTGTCTACGATATGTTAATGACTATTATGTTGATGCATTGATATAAGTTTCCCTTATTTTTATTTATTATATTATTAAGTAGAACTATCTTATGTTGGTTTATCTGAGCTTTCAAGTTTTATCTTTCCCAAGTTGTACCAATTTTTGGGTCCCTACAGAAGCCCCCATTTACCCTTGTAAAAAATAATTTGGTTAAGGTCTTAAGACCTGAAATTAAATCATTATTATACCCCCTTTTTTATATTCACATGTTAAATAAATTATTTTTAACTCAAAACCAAATCTTTGATTTAAATTATTACTCATGGTATTTAGATCCTATAATATATTTTTTCATAAATAGAATTAGTAATATTAGTGCCACTAGAATAATAATATCAATGTCAAATGCTAATGGTCATAACTTGTATATTTGAAATACTAACATCTCTTATTATACACTTGATAATAAATTTTTACCTACCTTTACCGTACATGATTTGAATTCACATATATTCATTTTATTCACCATTCTCTCACATCCACATGCTTACTATGAGTCCATCTCTCCTATTATTTTGTTAATCACCTACATGAATCTTTTAGTTTCTTTAAAAATAGTTAAATATCTTACTAATCATTTTCAAATAATCAGATCCACATTCCTGTATCTTGGATACTAAAATTAGGCTCAGATAATTTCATAGACAAAATTGACTTAAAGGTTATGTTATTTAGCATCATCAAACAATATATTTTTAAAAATCTAAAGCATTCCTATGGGCGGTCTAGTTTTCTAGTGTATTTTTGGCATGATAAATTACCCAAATGAAATAACATAATATAAATCAAACACATACTCATTACTCATGTGACATTTATTTATCAATAATATATACACTATTGCACATTGATAAAATATACCTTATTATTTCCAAATCTCAAATCAATCACCAGAATTAGTCATCAACTAAGTCTAAAGCATGCCAAGCCAAGTCAAGAGATAATATTATAGAGAATAAAAATTTATATTTAAAGTGCATTCATATATAAAAGGAGAAAATTTTCACTTTCATATTAAGGAAAATAAGTACATGTGCCTTGAATTCCCTATTCTAGCATTGTATATGTAAGGAGTGGTAAATAATCAATGTGGGTTAATGGGGAATCTAATCCCAATACACTTCCCAAGATTTATAGGTTTTTAACCTTAACAATAAGACCTAGGGTTTAAATGAGAATTATTCTAATTTATGGAGTCTTATAAATAGTTAGGCATAAATATCACATAAAAGAGGTATTACAAGTAGGCACAACTAACTGCACAATCATAAATATCCAAAATAGTAATGTCCAACTTGATCACTAATGTCAATGGTTTTTTCTTAGGATGACATTAATGCAAACATATATAGTTATTTATAAATCCAAATGACTCTTAGACCTACTTGCAACCACTTTTTATTATTAGAATCTAGTCTCAAGAAATTTAACTATACTAATATTAGGCTCTCATATAAGTCTTTCTGGAATAGATATTTGAGTATGTACTATATTTTAGGATTTTGAAGAGCACACAAATGTTGATTAGTTACTTGTTAGTAAATATAAAAAAATACATGCATAACAATACACTAGAACTAAAAACTCTTGCTTAAGAACTGTGGAGAGCATAACATAATGAATACAATCATAAAATAGAGATAAAAAATAACACAAGTATTTTAACTCCTTTGTCAAATTTGATGTCTACTTATTGGCATAAGGATGTTCATGCTCAATATATGACATTATATACTCTTGTCAATGCTTCTTCATGTTGGTATCACTTATACAATGGTCACTTGTGGCTTTGATTTGCTATTGTCTTGGCTTGGTGTGAAGCTTGGAATCAAATGGGAATTATAACACTACTATTAATGGATTCTTGAATACATTTCTATAGAATAAAAGCTTGTTAGCATATGGTGTGGGCACTTCTATTTATATCTCTAAGAACTAACTCTAACCCTATGGATGTTAGGTTAAATTCTAACTTTGGTTGTCTAAAATAAACTAGGTTGAGTCAAGTTAACCTTGTGTTGGGTGAAAACACTCATGAAGTCTTGACACCTCAGTTTCATATATTTATGAGCCATGAAAACTCATTTTAGATATTTTTGAGGTTATGACTCAGCTTTTTGGACATTTTAAGAATTAATAAATCACTTTATTAGCTCTTTTGACCTTTGACTTCATATTTAGATTAAAAATACTTTGTTGATAAATGAAATTCATTGATTCAACTTGGAATTTTTGTCTAGGTAAGTTAATTGAGATCTATAATGTAATTAATCTTACTTAGTGATTTTTAAACTTTTGTAATTATTTTAAATGTTTTGAATTAATAGCTTGATGGGCCAACAGTGTCAAATTACTAGGTTATAATTTGATTATGGTTAAAAATGAATTAGGTTATTGGTGTAAATAGGGTAATACCCCAAATAAGAAAACCTCACAACTTTTTTGAGATATTATATCCTTATGCAGATGAATTTGGGAATTCATATGATTTTTAGGCTTTAATTATCCCGTTTTATAAAAATTCAATTGAATCCTAGTTTAGGCACAAAAGTGGCCAAAACAAAGTGTCTATAGTTTTCCCCTATTTGATAAGGCATTTTGAGACATGCATAATGAAATATTCTAAAAGAATGCAAAAGTCATTAAAATGAGTATTTCATGCCCTAAATGGTGGTCAATTATCCTTTGATTCCACCTTAATGGGTAGGTAGAAAAATAGATTAATCAAACATTCCCTTGAAATGAATAAATGACATGATCTAAGTGATAATGGGTGTGAAACTACTGATTTGCCTAAAAGTGGTTATATTAAGTTAAAGTGGTGGAGTCACTGATTTGACTAAAGGAAATTATAATTAGTAAAAGTGGTGGAGTCAATGATTTACCCAAAGGTAGTTATAATCAATAATGAAGGGTGTGACATTAGTTTGTCCAAATGTAGTTATAACTAGTGACACAAGTATTTTCCCTTATAGTATAGTGGGATGAACACTAATTTATCCAAATGTGGTTATAATTAGTAATGAAATGTGGGACATGTATTTGCCAAAATATGGTTATAATTAGTGATGCAATAATTTATCTGATATGGCAGGTAGAGTGGTAAAAATAATGATTTATCCAAAGGTAGTTATAATCATTAGATTGGTAAAAAAATTAATGATTTGCTCAAAGGTGGTTGTAATAACTGGCATGTTCAAATTGTGTGATTTAAAATGTGTTTTCCCATCATTTATTGATAAAAAGTGATTTTTCACACTAGGGCAAATTGGAAAGGATAGTTTATGCAAAAAATATGTAAAACTAAAATACAATGAGCTGATATAGAATAACAACACATTTCTAACCTAAATGTGAGTTTGAAGATGCAAATTTGAATAAAAATGGGGTATATGTAGAGAAATAATATTTTTAAATGAGTCTTGAGTGAGGCCAAAAAAGATGAATTGGTTATAATATAGACATAAAATAAGGCACGTAGGATCAAACAGTGAACAAATAGACCATGGATGTGAAAAATACACTTCCTAAAGCACATAGAATGAACTATAGGCTGTGGGGGGTGAAAATTCAAAATTTTGGATACATATTCACCCCTAGGGTGAAAAATAAATCATTTTCACCCTTGCTATTTAAATTTTTTGAGTTTTTATTTTTTGCATAGTGAGCTGAGAGAAATGGCCCATAGAAGAGTCAGACATCATTTTTCATATCATATGAGAGAGCACATATGGCCACCTCATGATGGACCAATGGTGAGTATCTCCAACTTGGTCATTACTATCATTTTTACTACATTTATTGATTTTTTTTGGTCAAAAAATGGTTAAATCACCATTTGCATTTTAGGCCAAATGGTAGCTTCACCAAGGAAAACCTTGTCTTCATATGGATTCATAGTTCCCAAGAATGGTGGAATCACCAAAATTGGGTGGAAATCATTGAAATGGTCATTTTAACCATTTTTAGGTGAAGTCACCATTTTTATGACAACAAAAATGACAATATCAGCTAAAAATATGTAATATTGCCTAAATGGTAACTTCATCATTCTTAAAAATGAAAGCTTCACCTAAAAGCCAAAAGCAGTTGGTTTAAGGACTTGATAGGGGTTAAACCTTTTAGAGAGGATTAATTAGGCTTAGAAAGCTAGCATTAGGCTCAATTAGTAGCTTAGAGTTAGACTAGTTCTATCTTATCTATGTTTGTAGGAGTGACTAACTATCTTGATGTGCCAAGAGTGATGTTTGCACTATCTATGAACCCCTCAAATCTAGATGAAGGGTATGGTTGGATTCTTATAACTGCTATACCTTCATGATGTGGCATATATGTTAGTCATCTCAGTAAACCTAGAATACTTGAGTATAGTAGCTAAGCACTGGCATAGTGAGAGTTCCATATTCTATCTACCTATTTGAGAGGTTACTATGGAATTTGAGGATACCTAACATATCTTCAAGTTTTTTATGCACTAATATAGACTAATTTAGATACCACTAGCATAAAAAAAAGTTGTGATTGATGATTTGGTTAGATATTAGGGCATCCCCATGATTTAAGTGAAGGTTGATATAAACCTTTTTGAGACATATACAAACATCTAACCTAATGATTTACCTACTAGAGATCCATTAATACTAGTTCTTGTTGATAAGAAAGTCATTATTCTCATGGCCATTATTAGTGACATCATGCTACTTGATAAAATTGGATGGTACTTCCACATGGGCCTGGGAGGCATAGTGTAGAGTAGGCTTGATGAGTCTACACATTTTGGCTCAAGGCCAACCATTATGGCATATATCTATAGATATATTCATATGATAGAATATCACATTGGATACATTATTAGATCATTCACACTTTTAATGGTCTAGGGCTAGGAGCACATTTATATCAAGTGACTAGTGGGGTAGTAATGGGTATAGGACCTAGAGGAGCCATTGGCAATGACTAGGCTCAAATAAGAGTAGGTATGTGTGGGCATAGGGGGATATTTATTTCTATCATCAGATGCTTGATGATCTCACCCCATATTTTTTCATTTGAAGTCTTTATCTTACATACCAACTATAGTGTTTTTAAGGGGATGGTACATGGCTCATATGATGAACACAATCTTTTTGACTAGGAAATAGTCCCATATTATTGAGGATTACCACCATGATCAGGTACCTTCATAGTTTGGGTTCACACAAGATATACCTAATAAAATTACATAATTTGTGAATGTGGCATAGGATATTAGTTAAGATACTCCTATTATCCAAATGTGTGAGGTGACTATGAGTTATCTTAGTGTTCCTCAAGTTTATTAGGCTTATTTAGGAGGAAAAATAGATGTAGGGGTCCCTATAGCCTATATATATATATATATATATATATATTGGTGGGTATAGGTATACACTCTAAAGTTGATATTTCTAGGATAGGTAGGGGGACAGAGGTTGATGGACATTGATGAGATGGAGGTTGAGACATTGAGTAGTAGTAGTAGCACCTAATAGAGTATTGGAGTTAAAGAGGGTGATGATGATGATGGATTTGATGGAGGAGATAGTGAGGGAGATGGAGGTGGGGATGGAAATGATGGGGATGATGAAGGGGACAACCTAGATATGATGGTACTTGATTTGAGCATGCAAGGGGTTAAAAGTGGAGAGGTGGATGCAAGTCAGGCAAGTCCTTTTGGCACATCTATAATAGGTAGGGATACATATATGATAGATAAGGGGATCAATGCTTGAGTGGAGGAGATTGTAGGTTTATAATGATATGTGGATAATTTTTAGAGCACCTTATATATGTACTCTGATGATATAACTTAGATTCAATTAAAGATCACTAAACTAAAGGCTAAAATATATAGGATGGTATAGGTATAGGGCTAACTCACTACTAAGATGGATTAGGCCATTAGTGATAGAGATAGGAATTGGCCACTATTGATAGGCTCAAGTGAGAGTGACATGCAGGTCAATGAGCCAATACATAGGACATATTTTCATAGATGATACTTGAGATCCTTTGGGATAAGTATGAGGCCTCTTATTACCATTAATTTTATAAAATGACCATTCCTAGGGATTAGTAGATTGCTTCATTTTAGGTCTAAGATGCACATAGGGAAGTTAGAATATCTAATCAGTCTCATACAAGGACTCATGTTACAGGTGCCTCAAGTCATTCCATCTATTAGCTAGGATCACCACCACTAGGACCATCAAGGCCATTAGTGCCACCTCCAACCATAGGTCCCATGGATACATAGATTTAGAGCTAACAATAGGGATCTTGGCATTTTGACATTCTAGCACAATTTTGGAATTGTTTCAACATATGGCATTTTAATTGTTGTATTAGCACATTGATGTATTTTGAGACACCATTTGATATGTATTTATCTTATATGCAGTATGAAATTTGAGATACATTGGCATTCAATTTTGGGTCTTTTGAGGCTGATCTGCATGTATATGATATTCCTTTGATATATATACAACACCATATTGTTATGTTATTTATATCATGTTTAGAATTTATTAGCATTGATAAATGTTTAACATTATTGAATTTTATGCTTATGCATGATTTGTTCATTTACTGTTTATGCCATATTTATGAGATTTTATTCTATTATTATCTACTTATATTGTATGGCTCATATGTATGATTATTTAGAGATGAACATTTGTATAAACACATAATAAATCATTTTTATTTTGTTTATTACTCATGTATTTAGGCATGTGTTTGGGTATTTGGTTGTTTTATATATCATAGAAGTATTATCATTGCATTGATTTGATATCTCTTTATGCCTTATTTTTATATATCTTGTGATATTATGTATCATAGTTATGAACAACTAAATTGATAATATATACCCTAAGATTGGAAAAACTAGTTGAAATGTAAATATAAACAACCTAAGAATAAGATATGAACACTCAAATCCTATAAATAAATATAAAAAATAAAGAAAGTGTAGGACTAAAAATAAATATTCACAACCTAAGCACAAGATATCGATAATCAAGACTTAAGCGTAATAAAAATTTAATAACCCTATGAAATCCAATAAACAAAAAGGGAAATAAAAAACAAAAAACAAACACAAACACAAATAAAATAAATAACCCAAAAAAATAAATGGATAAAAAAAATAGACAATACACAAATAGACAATATAAACAAAACATAAATAAATAAGGCTATACAAACAAATAGAATAAACAAACACACACAAACATATTATAAAAAAAAAAAAAACACTATGCAAAAAAATACAAACAAACTAACAAACACAAATAAACTATACAACCAAAACAAACAATATAAACAAGATAGAAATAATAGAACAATCAAAGACAAAAAAAAAACAAATAAACAAGGCTATATACAAACAAAAAATTAACAAACAAGGCCATATAAACAAATAGGTAAAAATAAAGAAAACAATCCAAAGCAAATAAAAATTTAATAAATGAACTATTCTAAACACATAAAGGCAAACAAATAAAATAAAGTTAAACAAATGGTAATATACAAAAATGGTTAGTCATAATTTTAGTACATCTAGAAAAAAAATTGTTCATACATGTGTAATAGAGGTGTTACTATCGATGATAGGGTGACATCTAAGCTAGTTGGTAATGACATACATAAAATAACACAAGAATAAATGGCATAAGGTTTACCCTAGGCTATAAGGAATAAATACAAAGGGTACGATGGCAAATTGTTTCTCCTAGGCTATAGGGAACAATGACACAAACAAAAAAATAGGGGAGAATAGAAGAAAAAGAAGGGGTAGTCAAGCTGACTCTAGATGCATTAGGTAAGTGGATGCTACCTACATAATTATATAAACACAAGCTCCAATGTGAAATTCAGACCAAATGTAGTTCTCTCAAGATATGGGATATAATAAAATGATTATGTAGAAAACATGATTGACTTTTAGAGGAACATATAAATGGTCTCATAAAATGGTGAGTATGTAGGAAAAGAGGGGATGATGTTCACAATCATGAATGTGTCAATATAGACCAATTTTAAAAGTGAAAGATCATGGTTTAGGCTAAAAACACACTAAAAGATAAGAGACAAGAACCAACTAATGAACTGAATTGGAAATTCATAGTGTTTACTACATCTATGGCTTGGAATGAGAATAAGCTCACAAAATGATGAGAGCATTCAAATATAAATTTATTTTAAAATGGTGAGGGCATAATAAAATCCAAGTGGGCATTAGTGCATAAAATTTTAAATGCACATGCTCATAACATTAACTCATAAAATGATAAGAGCATATAGCTAAGGCCAATAAGTATGGAGAAATTAAAGGACAAGTGGTTACTTGTGAAATAACTAGCATTCCTAGAATCCTTAAGGCAAATGAGTGGTCAAGAAAGAAAGGAAGGTGTCCAAGCTAACTTGAGATACCCCATTTATCCAAGTGATATCCACATAGTCTGTACAAACCTTTGACAGATGTAGTTATCCTAATAATGGGAATAAAAATAACAAGGTGGCATATAAATCAAATTGAATAGATAAAATGGCCCATCCAAAAAAAATTGGTAGATTTATATTTCTCATGCAAATTCTAAGCCAATTTTCATGATTTTATAATGTTTAGGATTTTCCTAGGTCTTTTACAAATGTTTAGGGGTTTTGAATTATTTCAAATGTTTTTGGATTTTTTTAGGTATCTCAACTTGATTAAGAATTATGAGATACACAATTTTCCAACTCACAAAATGGTGAGAGTATGTCTTAGGTTACTCAAAAAATGGTGAGAGAGTGGCTTAGGTTTCTCACAAAATGGTGTGAGTATGGAAAAGGTGTGACTAAGCTAACCTCAATGTAAATTGAGCATTGCCTATATAGTCCCAAAGGATCTCAATTCATTGTATTTCTACCTACAATGGTGAAAGTGGGGATATGGTTCTAATGTTTTGATATTTTTTATCTCAACTTAATAGAGAATTATGATATAAACATGACTTGACTTAGAAAATAGATCATGGCTTAAAAATGCTCATAAAATGGGGAGAGTATGTCAAAGGGGTGGCTGAACTAAACTTAACATAAATTGAGCAATGCCTCCATACACAAAAGGGACCCAACTAAGTACCAATAAGTTCAAGTATAGGTAAATGGCAAGGTATGGAAATAGTAATTGCAAGGTGATGCGACAATTCATGGTAAAGGTGTTATTCCTAATTTTTCTAAAGGAACTTATAATTAGGAAATAATAACAAGGGTTGGTGTTACTAATTTGCCCATAAGTGGTTATAATGAATAACATAAGTATAAAACCTAATATCGAATGAATGATGAAATTGTCAGGACCATTATCATACTACTTTTATATACTACCATTCAAATGTTTAATGTAAAATAAATGTTGGAATTGAATCTTTCATCAACTATTAAACTTGATTAAAGTATAAATTAATTAGAACTAATGCCAAATGTGATAGGTGGGGTTAGGTAAAAATAATTGGTTGGAAAGGGGTTAATGGCATGGTGGAATGGTAAAGGGTATAATACAAAGAATTGGTATAAAGTGGCATAACTTAAATTATCCTTGTAGACAATAATTCAAGTACCTAAAGTGTACAAATGTACGAGGTGCATTATGTTTATCAGCTAATTAAGTTCACCTGCTTCTAATATGGCAAGCTAGTATGATTTGAAATTTTTGTTTGTAATAACTGCATAAGGCCCTAACCACGTTGGTTGGAACTTTATATTTTTCTTTGTCTCAACATTAAAATTCTTCTAGTTTTATTTTAACACAAGGTCATCAACCTCAAATTCATGATACTTAATTTGATGATTGTATTGGCCTTGTAATATATTCTGATATGATTGAAGGATATTCAAGGTTATCATGTGATTTTCATTAAGTATTTCTAGTTCTTACAATTGAGATAATCTATATTCCCCATTTTTGATGATGTGCGGTAGTGAAATCTTGAGATAAGGCAACTCGACCTTGATAGGAAGAATGACCTCAATATTGTAAACAAACGAGTATGTGATAGATCCTATTAGAGTATGGACTATGGTATATTATGCCTAGAGGGTGTTAAACAATTTAAAGTTCTAATTATGACCAATGTCATTAATAATCTTCTTCAAAATATTGATCATGGTCTTATTAGAAGCCTCAAGTTGGTTATTAACTTTTGGGTAATAGGCAGTAGAGAAATGTTATTTGATATAATATTGGGTATAATATGCTTTCACATATTTATTTTTAAATGATCCACAATTATCACATATAATGTTGAAGGGGATATGATATATGAGGTGGTTAAATAAGAACTTAAATATCTTCTTACTAGTTATATAAGTGAGAGGAATGGCTTCCACCCACTTCGTAAAATATTTGATAGCAATCAAGATGTGTTTATGGCCATCTAAGGAAGTAGGATTGATACGACCTATGAGTTTAAATACCTACATTGAGAATGGTCATGGTGTCATGAATAGTTTGAGTGTCTTGGCTAGAGAATGAATTATGTTAGTATGGTTATGACACTTGACACACTCTTCACATATGTAGTTGCATTTATTTCCATATTTAGCTAGTAATAACAAGTACATAATAACTTTGTGGCTAAGATTACCCTAATAGTTTGAGATTCACACACTCCATGAAATTCCCTCAATGCTAATCTAGATTATGCCAAAGGGAAAAAAATTAATAAGAGTTCCATCATAGCTTATACGATATAAGGTAGGTTTGGATAAGGTATAATGAGAGGATTTATGGATGAAGTATTTTTTTTTCTTATGTGATAGGTCATTAAGAATAGTTTGGTCTTGAATATAGGCATTTATTTCATAATAATATGGAGACATGGGACCAATAATGTCACAAACAATCTTGATGGATGACTATTTATGTGTCAATGCTAGGAGATGTTTGACAAGAAATTGATAATCCCTTACTCTATCTATGATATGAATCATCATGGATCTAATAGTGGCTATGGTATCAACTATTATATTATTGTCTTGAGGTATTATTTCAAAGTGAATGTTGGTAATTTTACAATTAAGTGTATCGATTATATATTTATATGGTATTAACTTCACATCCTTGGTCTAGTACTAGTCCTTGACTTGATCGATGATTAGATGAGAATCTATAGACACTAGTAAATGTTAGATGTTCCATTGTACTACTTGAAAAATCTCTACATTGAGTGCTTTGTATTCATCCATGTTGTTGGTACATAGGAAACCAATGCAAAAGGACTTGGGAATAAGATCCCATTATGGTGTAATGAATAGTTTTTCAACACCTAATAAATGAGCTATAAATGAACCATCAAAGTAACTCTTCCACTATTTTACCTTAAGAGGTGATTCTACTTATGTTTTAGTCATAATGGCTTCATATAGAAATCGAAATGTAAGATGTTGAGTATTTTTAAGAGGAGCTTATACAAGCTGATATATAAGTACTTTCCCATTAATGGCCTTATGATTGGAATATTAAATTTTAGACTCACTTAAAAACTTGATCCCCTTTGCCATTTATCCGTGTAAATTTATTTTGGAAATTAGACAATTGAGTGAATTTACTTTAGTAATAACAATGCTCTTATTATTTATCATGTAATGACATAAGTTTTGGACTATGAACACCATTATTAAATAGGTTTTTTTAATCATCATATAATTTTTCTCATACATGACCACTATTTAACTTAGATAGTACACAACATGCTCTTTTCCCTATTCATCATATTTTGCCAAAAGTTCTTGCAGGGTAGTTTCACTCACTGATAGGTAAAGTAACAATGACTTATTCATCATGGGTGGAAATAAAATAGGTGGATTAGCCATATATTCCTTAAAATGTTCAATTTTTTTTTGTCACTTATAATTCTAGGAAAAAATAATTCCCTTCTTTAATAAATGTGTAAATAGATGACATTTCGCTTCCAACTATAATATGAAGCATAAGATTGACTAGATCTTACCCTGTAAACTATAGATCTACTTCAAGGTAGATAGTGGCAACATTTTGGTAATGGTTTAAAAATTTGGTTGGATCAAATTAAATTCCCCTATGAGAGATAATGAAGCCTAATAATTTCCCATAAGTTATGCCAAATACACACTTCTTTAGATTAAGCCTAACATTGTAATCATGATGTCTCTTAAAGATTCTTCATAGTATGGTTGGATGATCAACAAGGGTCTTTGATTTACCTAAGATGTCATCGACATATTCCTCAATGATGGCATACATCATATCAATTAAAATAACTATCATGGATTGTTGGTAAGTGACCCCTACATTATTAAATCCAAACATCATCACCTGATAACAAAATGTTCACTATAGATTGGTGAAAACTATCTTATACTAGTCTTTTGATGTAACTCTGATTTGGTTATATCCTAAAAATCCATCCATAAGAATAAGAAATTCATATCTAACCATTGACTCAACTATCATGTCAATGTTAGGTAAAGGAAAGTAATATTTTAGGTAGGCTATGTTGATATCCCTAAAATTAGTGAAGATTTTGATAGCTTTTGATTTCTGGCTTACTAGATCAATGTTAGAAATACACTTTGAATATTCGATGGGCCTATTGCATCTTGCATCTAAGAGTTTATCCAACTCTTTCTTGATTATCACATCAACATGAGGATGCATCTTACATAGATTGTATTTAATGGGTTTGACATCAATACATATAACAAGATGGTGCACAACTAAGAAAAGGTCTAAGCCTATCATGTTCAAATAATCCTATGCAAAGATGTCAATAAACTCCATCAAAAGGTTTATAAAAACTTCACATTCTTCCTCATTGAGGGAAACACCTAATTTGATCCACTCTAGGTATTATAAAGTCCCAATGTTAACCTTAGAAGTGTCATCCATAAGAATTGTATAACCATATTCTAAAATAGTTGGAAAAGAAATAAACTATTCAACAATGGAAAAATCCTTTGGCCAGACTAGCTCATCTAATTCTATAAGGTAGGATGAATCAGAATCTACAAATGCTAGTAAAGGCCATGAAATAAATACCTTAGAGAGCTCTTGAATAATCTATGTAAAAGATTGCCACTCCTCAGTACTAATCTATAATCCATAAATAGGCTTTAGACTATAGGTATCCTATGATTCATAGGAAAAGGGGTGAATATCCCCTTTTGATGGTGCCAAAAACTAGTTTTTACTAAGAGACTTGCCTTTTCCTTTACTTTTACCCTAGTTAGAAAGTGCCTCAAATAGGTTTTCACTTTTAAACCTTAATGTTTCATTTTATTTTTGTTTTTGGCCAAGGAATTTCACCTGCTCTTTGAAATAGGTAATAGGATCCAATCTTATATAAAATCCTTGCTTATGACCTCTAAGAGGAATGTGATTCCTTAATCCTAAAAAGTCACATATGGCCTCACCATTTTAAAACTCATCGAATGGTATTGTTGAATATTTTTGGTCCTTGTATAGAAATTATGGGTGATAAAGGGTTAATGGTAAAGGTTAATTGATAGAGTTAATGGTATAAATGGCATGTGGATTAAATATATTTGTATTGGTAAGGTCATCATATATGCTATAATTAGACCCTACATCATTATCAATGTCATCTTTTCTAGTCAATGGTGTTAGAACATAGATAAGGAATGTGTGGTCACCCATATGTGGTTTAAATACAATACCATGGGTTCCCTTATACTTGGTCATTAAAACTAGTTCAATCATTCCTTTTTGATGTATGCCCAAGCCTCTGCCTTCATAATCTAAGTGATTCATAATATAGTTAGGAATATGATACTTTATGCTTTGTTAACACATAGATAACTCATCAGTGTAATTTCATGAATCATCTTTAGCTAATGTGTCTTGTTATAGGACAAAAGCTAGTTTAAAAATAATGGGTTTATGAAGATAAGACTTTTGCTCTGTCTACCACTCCATGTGAGTAGTTTTGGCCTTGGGTCTTCCATAAGAATTAATATTTTTGCATCAATTTAGAAATATGGAATGAATCATGGGTATTTTATTCTCTGAGACCTTTTTTAGTTATATAGAAGTGATTAGCAATGTCTGATGGAGGCATAGATGAGGTAGAAGCTAGGCTATTTGGGTCAATGTAATTGGCCTTTAGTCCTAATTCAATGAATTTTTCTTTTTTAGCTCTTCTTCCATTAGATTTGGACATATGATTAATTCTAAACTAATAGTTAGAGATCTTATACTCATCCTTGAGAAATTTACAATACCGATATGACTAGAGACTAGTTGGTATAGTATTTTCCATTCGAATGGGTAAATCTTATACAATGATGCAACATGAAAGGTATGGCCCTAATTTGAGGGATCTAGGGTGAGCCCAATAATAGATTGTAAGATATTTCTTGGTCTAAAACATGGCATAGAGTGTCATGGGTCAAAGTCCTAATGAATACTATCAAGATAATAGTACATTGAGATTCCCATTCCTTGTTATCATATGCCTTGATAATAATGGTATTTGGATATAAATTAACTATTGTATATCTAAGATGTTTGATTAACTTCAAAGACATAAGGTTAAGGCCAAACATATTTTATACAAGGACAAATTTAAATTTATTAGGTTTTTATACCTACCTTGATGTATAATGGGTTATTATGCAAAGGGACCAAGGATGACAATTCACTTTGGTCAAAGGTAAGACATTGGTTAGGGGACAAGTGTCCTAACTTATCTTGAAATTTGTCTAGAGTGATGTCATCTAGAATGAGGGATTGGCTCAAATACTCATTCAAAATGTCTTTGTAGATGTTATATGTTTGTATTAAATCCATGATGGATATCTATGTAAGATTCTTATTTAGTTACTCCAAAATATCATAGTTCTTCCCTTTAGGTTTGGTAGTTGGTTTGTTTCTGATAGGCATGGGGGGATAAATGGGATCATTCATGGTATTTGACTATGGTTTATTGATATTGATATTGGTCTATTGAGTTGTGATTACACAATATCAATTTGGTAATTAGCTTTGGTAGTTGGTTGGGGCGGTAATAAGGCTTGGTATGGCAATTATAAGGTGGTGTTGAGCCTAGCTACTAATATTGTCCAAAGAAGAATTACTAGTAAAAGGAGGTTGATAGGCATCACTTGTATGATAGGTAATTTTGGGTGAAGGTCTTTGTCCATTGATAGTTGGCTAAGGATTAATGGTTATGGTCACAACATAACCACCTAATATGTGTCCTACAACATTTTTATATGAATATGCAATGAAATGATGGAATCCTTTATTGGTTTGGTTAGTTTTCCCTTATTTTCAACCATTATGTTATTATTAGTATGGATGGTGTTGTTGTTGATTTTGTAGTGGGGTTCTCTATCATTGTTGTTGTTGTTGGTATTGATTGTAGCTTTTTTTATTGTTATGTTTTTTAAATGGATTTTGATATATTTACAAGTTATTATTAGTTATAGGTATGGCTATTTCTTTGTATCTCTCCATTTTACAACTTATTTTCAATCAAATGCCTAAGTTGGATACATCAGTGTTTATACTATCCTTTGACATGATGTTACTCACAAAATTCATGTTATTTTTACTAATCAAGAAAAGGAATCCCTTCAAGAAATGGTTTTGGCACCAATCAACTAATCATATTTTCTTGAACCAATTTTTAGAACACAAACTCAATAGGCTCACTAAGTTCACTAAATTGTCTGGCAATGGGTAGTCTTCTACTTAGAGGAGGGGCTTGTAATTGGTTTTGATTCTATGGTTATTGGTTTTGTGGAGGGATTAGATGAATGTATGGAGGTGGTGGTTTTTGAATGGGAAAAGGTAAACAAACAACTGATGTTTGCACCATTTTTAAATGGTGTGATTTAGTGGCCCTATTACCAACAACATTTTGGCTATAGTTTTAAGGTTTTGGTTCCTCATTATTATTGGCTTGAGGTGGCATTGAGTCTAATATTTGAATTGGGTTTTGATTATGGTTCTGGCCTTGGTTTTGGTTCTAGTTCTATTGGCCTTGATTTTGGTTCTAATTTTAAGAAGATAACTTGATGGTCCCTTTGTTAACAAGGGCTTTCTCTATTTGTATTACTTTCTCAATAAATTCTTTGAATGTATGAGCACACTACAACTTGAGATAATAATATATATTATTATGTTGGCTTTTATTAAATATCATGGCCAACTATTTATCTAGTAGATTATGAGTAAACTAGATGGTGAGTGCTCTCCAAAGTTACAAGTATGAATTTAAGCTTCACTAGTCTTCTATTTAGCTTGGACCAAGTACATAAATATAAACTTGTGCCTAAGATTATATTAAAAATGTTTTACAAACTTCTTTTAAATATCATTGAAGTCAGGTATATAATTATTCTATAATTTTAAAATCCATTCTAAGGCTTATCTCACCAGACTCCTTAGAAAGAGAAGAAGCAAATACATGTCACTATATTCCACTAGATGGAAAGCAACAAAAATTCTTTCAAATACTCTCTAAGGTTACCTTTACCCTTGTATTTGTCAAATTTAGGTGGTTAATAACCCCAAAAAAATGGTATTTAAAAATAATCCATGTTTAATAGATATGAAAATATTTCATATAGTTTAGATTTATTTGTTTGATTTCTAGTCTAAATAGTTTGAATTACATCCTTCATTTACTGTAACTCTTAGGAAAGGAAGTCAAATTGAGTGGCCAATTTATGTTGGGGTTGTTTGGTCAAAGGAAAATTTCTTTGAATGGGGTAGGCATATCATGGAATGTTGGTCAAATGACTAAGTATACATATCCATGCATTGATATTATATTGTTGAAATGAAATATGTTGTGGTTGAAATACATTCAAGCTCAGATTGGATACATAGCCTTAGCTAGATAATTATGGATGTGGTAATGGCATTTGGATCTATGGGATGTTTTCGTATTACTAGTTTTGAGAGGGAACATGTTATCTACTCATTGAAACCTATTATATATAGGTAACACATTGCTTACTAGATCTTTGTTTTTGAAGGTGTTGAAAGTTGGATCCTTATTATACATGTGATACCCATTGGGTGAGATATAATTATTCCCTAGTGCTTGGTATCTACTATACATTAGGACCTTGTTATTGGTTGAACACCTATTTTTGGATAAGTACTTGTTGGGGGTTTGGCATTTGTTTTTACTAACCAAATGGCACTTTTTGACCAATAGATATATGTTGTATATTAAACAACATTTGTGATTATTAGAGTATATTGGTCTATGTTTATTGTGCTATATTTTTTGTTGCCCCCTATTGAGGTTATGTAGTGTTATACAATTGTTGAGGTAGTAAGTTTACTATTGTTGGCTTGCTTCCCCCTATTTCAAACTTGAAGAAGTAGCCAGTTGAGGAGTGGAGGTTGTTTGTTGTGTTTGGAAAATATGGGTACCTATCCACTATTATAATAATCCACTCATGGCATTGGTTGGAATAATATATAGTGTGCTACTTGAAATTAAATTAGACCTAATTCAGTTTAAATTAGAATGCACTTACATGATATCCACAACATTTTGAGTGAAGTCTTCCATCTGAGTGATAGTTTCTTCTGTCAAAATGGGGACATTGAACATGTCACCAACCAACATATTTTTGATAAATAGGTGTATGTCTTGGTTTACATAGCTTGAAGCATCTATTTTTGGCCTTGTTGATGTATTTATATTAATAATAATTATGTTATAGATAACCATTGAATTAAAATTATGAGCTAAGTTGAGATAATTTTGGTATGGCTGATGTACCTATTCCAATTGGTCATCCATAGGACCTTTCCATTTTACAAGTGTACTTTAGATCTGATATAACATTTTGAATATAACTAGTTGATCCCTATTCAAAATATTGGTTTTGAGATACATTATTAGGATTTCTAATCAAACTACTCAAAATTTTGTATGGGAAGTTTGGTGGAAACTTGTCTCTTACTTTGATGGCTCTGACAAGAATCTTGTATTTGTTATCTAACAAATGATAATCGAACAAGTATAAATTTTAGTCTGTATAGATTGGTTTTATAACATAATAGGTCTCTTTATTTGGCTTTTTTCAACCCTAGGCATCACTTAAATAAGGTAATGCACCATTTTATCTTATTCTTGGCCTAGATAGGAAGCTGTAATCACCAAATACTATGCTAGTGGGTCTATTTTAATCTTTTCAATTTCAGCTTATGTAAATACTTTTTTTGATTAAATAGATAATTATACTAAATATTGTAAATAATATGCATAAAATACCATTGATTTATTATATATTTGACTAGATTTGAATTTTCTAAAAATAATAATAAATATGTGAAAATAAAGACTTATCTAGAAAACACCTGAGATAAATGATCTAAGTGCTACAAACTGAGATAAAAGTAGCTCTAAGTGTCATAAACTAGATTCATATGTTATAACCCCTCCTAGATAGTAGATCCATGTTTGGACAATATTACCATGTGGCTCTAGTGTCCTGATATTAGTGCTAGTGTCATCTATGTAGGATTTTCCTAGAATTCCAAGTGAACTAGTGTCTAGATTTTTGGGTTTTGTTCTTATGTGAAAGAAGATTGGAACTCTATATTATTCCTCTAATGACTTATTTTCTATGAAAACCCTAATCTTCCTTGAAAGTAGGGTATGATATGAAAAGTGTGTTAATTATTAGGATAGACTGGACATCCTCAACACCCTATTAAATTTCTTACATACCAATACTTTGAGGAGTGATTAATCCTGATGTAATTTTCCTCACCTAAGTGATTGTTTCTATCTAAATTTTTCTTTTTCCTAAGTGTGAAAAGTAGAAACTAGTTATGAAGGGTGTGGAAGAATACCTATTAAAGTGCATGCATTGGATCCAAGTGATTTTGGAGAGATCATATTTAGATTGGGAGGATGACATGAAAATAAGAAAACACTAAAATAAACTTATTTGTTAGACAATTAGATGGGTAGATTGTGTAGCATGAGCTAGATCCTAGAAGCGAAAGATTTCTAAGAGGCTATCAATCTACCTATTTAAACATTCAGGTGAGATGATAAAATAAATGTATTCTTGCATTAAATTACATTAAAATGAAATTAAAACTAGAAAACAACTAAATTTAATACAAAATAAGTAAATGCTTTGTTAAGTTAACCCAAAATAAAACAACTAGTTTAGTTATGCTAATGTTGAAAATTGGTTAAGGCAAAATGGTGGTTTTAGTTTGATTTATGATAAGAGTCAAAAGGAAATGATAAGGTTTTGATTGAGTTGGTAAATGTTTAAATTGGTAAATGATATTCAATAAAGGGAAGATAAATTGTAAAATGGATTATGATGTCGAGAGGTTAAGATGGCAAAGAGGCAAAAGGGGTAAATTGGTCAAGGTGGTAAGGACTTAAAGGGTGAATGGAAAAAGAAGTAAATGGATAATAAGGTAGGGATTTAAAGGGTATTAAAATACGAGATGAAAATGGGATATAGTTGTGAGGTAAAGGAAATAAGAAGGCTAATAAATTACATAAATGGAATACAAGAAAGCAAACAAATGTTGCCTTGATGTTCGTTGAAGATCGTTGATGAAGATGTTGTTGATGGAGCTTGAGTAAATTTTGGTAGAACTTCATTGATTTGATATTTTATATTCAAATATGATTTTGACCTCAAAAATGAATACCTCATCCAAAAATATTCAACATAATGTTAAGAACCAAAGACTAACTTCCAATTTAACCTTGGGTGAAGGAGGGGGTATTTATACCATTTGATGTGAAAAAACATGCCAAAATAGAGGAATAGTGAATCAATTAATTTTTTTTTAAGTGAGGATCATAAATAAGTCAAGGATGAGGTTTTTATAATTCTCACCTTGATCATAAGTCTCCCATTTGGGTTGGTGAGTCTTCCACTTTGCAGATGAGTCCATCTTTGAATGGGAATCATGCACATGGGTTTGAATGAGGCTTAAAGACTTTTCACCATCCTTTATTATCTTCATTCAAGAAATTAAAGAGGTGGAAAATCAAATGTATCACCATTTTACATGGGGTGCAATAATAGTCAAAGATGAGGTTGGTGGGGGTTCCCATTTGGGTTGGTAAGTCTTCCACTTTACACATGAGTCCATATTTGAATGGGAATCATGCACATGGGTTTGAATGAGGATTAAATACTTTTCACAACCATTTATTGTCTTTATTCAAGAAATTAAAGAAGTGTCACACCAAATGTGGCACAATTTTTATGTGGTGCATGAATAGTCAAAGATGGGGTTGGTGGGGATTCCCATTTGCGTTAAGAAGTCAAAAATGGGTGCTCTTTGTCTTTCTCAAAGAAATAAAGAGGTATGTATATTAATTTGAAGCCTAATTTCATGTGTGAAGGTAAAATTGATGTTGAATGATTTCCTCAATTAAAATTCACCATATTTCAAGGGGGTTTGTGATGCTTAAATGATGTCATTAAACATATTAGGAAAGGGTACCAGGTGGGGTATGATGTCCCACATCAATCCACATTACTTCTAAGCCATGTCACTTGCCATATAACCTTCCATTTCACTTAAAATGTCACTTTACATGTCACATGACATGTCACTTTCCATGTCACTTGCCATGTCACATGCTACATCATCATGAATAGTGATAGTGGGCCCCACAGTGAATAGTGATAGTGAATAATAATTTTGGATAGTAGTTTCAAATAGTGATTTTGATTAATATTATGTGACTAGGGGAATATTTATTTTTATAGGTTAAAAAGGGTTGGTTAAGGTTTTAAAAAATTTAGGGGGTCTTGGGGTATTTAGTCATTGAAAACTATAAGTGTGTAGTTCTTTAGTGTCTACATTTTGCCCTTTTTTGTTGTGGCTTTGAATTAAGAATCTGTAAAAAAAAAATGAATCACTTGGTCAAAGGTTAGGGTGCTCCAAATATGGGAGGAAGTGTTCCCCCTCTTACTAAGAGTTGATGAAGAAAGGCTGAATCAGGTGTAGGTTTAATAAGTAGTTGATGGGGAGGCACTAGGTGGTGCCACAAGGTAGTTGGGTATGTGAAATGCCAATGGGTTCATAAAATATAACTAAGAACAATAGTCAAAATTACATAGAGATTTAAGATACCAATGTTGATAATAAAAAGGTCAATTTCTAAGATAAATTATAAGGTAACTAGTTCCTAACATTGGTCATAGTTGATCAAGTTAGTCTTATCAAGGCTCCTAGATAGGGTCAGTGTTGACTTAGGTATCCAGGGTAGGAAATGATCACAAGAAAACACAAATGGTCTAGTTTTACATGAGTTTGTGTAAATGTTTAAAATTTCAACATGGTAAGGTTGGTCATTACAGTCAAAAGTTATTGTAAAACATAACAATGTTTTGGGTCAAAAGCAACTGATGTCAAGGTGGATATGGTGAAAGCATGGTTGGATTGGGTATGGGTTGGAAGGAGATGGATGAGCTAACTCCAGATGCATGTGACAAGTGGATTTTACCTACATAGTTCCATAGATAGGAATCCAAAAATAATGTCAGGTTAAATGTAGTTATTTTGAGGTGAAGGGTGTTGGTTAACTTGGTTACCCCAATTTGATATCATGCATTTAGGTCTAGTTGAAGGATGTTAGAGAAATGGAAGCACCAAAGGGTGGAAAAGATGTCTATCAAATAGTTTTTGATGAGTGTGGTAGAAATGGTAGATGATATTACCTAAGATGCAATGATATGTTGCATCAACTATGCAAAAGGAATCTATAGCCATCGATAAGTAGGTCGAAGCATGAAATTTTTGCCACATTTTTAAATAAAAGAAAAGGGAAAAATATGCTTTACTAGGATTTAAAAAATCTAGAACTACTCAAATGGCCATAGTGATCTGTCAGGTTCTTCATCACCATCTAATTAAGTTGACATTGCACACACACCACAACAATTTCTTTAACATTATATGAAAGGGTAGTATGCAATGATTCAAGGAAGAAAAGTAGTAGAGTTAGTAAATAAGAAGTGGTAAAGATTCAAACCCTTGACCCTTAAGCTAGTGGGGTCCCTATATAAGTAAGCATTGAGTTTTGAGGGAATTTAGAGAAAAACTTTGAGGTGTTTTGGAATATGGAGTAAGATGAATAATAATATTAATTAAATGAGGGAGTAAGTTGTGGATTTCATGCATTACAGCAAGGGCTATTTCAAGGTATAAGAAGATGTAGTTTGGTAAGGGATAATCAAGGGGAATTATTAGAAGGTAGGGTGCATGAGAGGGTGTAGCTAGCATCCTCACATAGGTATCTCAAATATTCCATTTAAAGGTGGTTTTATTTTTGATTCTAACATCTTCGAAGGACAAAGTAAAAGGGGTTTAAAATGGGAAATACTAAAAGAGGTAGGGAAGGAATTTTCATCTCGATGGCTTAACAGTGCTCACGCTTGCTAGTTGGTTATATGAGCCTATGATCCTAGCCAATTATGTTATATATATTTAGGATTGGTATATAGATCGTAGTAAATAAAAATTGAGTGGAAGACCTTAGAGGCTATAGCATACTCAAAATGGTTAGAGGGTTTAAAAGGAATAAGGTGATAGGGAGGGTGAAGAGACTAGTTGGAGAGGGACAAAAAAGAGAGTTTGAGCACATTACATAGAGGCATTAAATGAAGAAAGGGATGCTCTTGAAGTAATGAACTTAACCATAATACATGCATTAAGACAAGGGCACAAAGGATATGAGGAATTAGACAAGGAGATGTACGTAGAAGTAGTACAACTAGTAACTGCACTCTATAGAAGTGGAGGTTAAATTGGAGAACATAAGGGAGATCCAACAAGGTATGAGGTGAAGGTGGACCAGGATATGGATAAAGAGAAAACAATGAGTTCATAGATAAAGATAAATGTGGAGAAGGATGGAAGAATCCAAGCATAAAGGTTAAGAAGAACAAGGAAGGGAATCAAGGGAAATGAAATGGTGAAAAGAGAAGAAAAATAAAAGGTAGAAGATGGGGGGTGAGATATGCACTAAAAAAAATGACATATTGGAAAATTAAAAATGATGGGGAGAGAAGTGTAATAATCATGAAGGGTAAGGGGAGGTTGGTAAATATGGGAGGCCATGAAGGGTTTGAAAATAAGTATAAAAATAGACCAAGGAAAAAATAGTTTGGTGATGAAAATGAAAAAATGAGGCAATAAATAGAAGAAAGAAAATAAGAGGAAAAAGGAGAGAAATGAGGACACAAAAAGGATGATATGAGAGTGAAGAAGTAGGTGGTATGTTGACCAAGTAATCATGGATGATGATGGATAATGAAGCAAAGCATATGGTGGTTTTGGAGATGAGAATGGGATGGAAAATGGGAAAGGGGTTAAGAAAAACAAGGCAAAGCAAAGGATGGGTGGGTAAGAAGGTGAAGAGAGAAGGTAGGCATCAATAAACTTATTGGAAGAGATCGACAAGTTGAAGGGGTGATTAGAAGAGATTTTCAAGCCAAAAAGTGGTGAGGCGGTGAATAAATAGGGGAATGAAATGAAAGGGAGTAAGATGAAACTAAGGGATGATAAGAACAAAAAGGAAGAATTAAAGTAGGGATACTCACACAGATGCAAAAGATAAGTGAGTACCAAGATGGAAAGAGGAAAAGGGGAATGCAAAGGGAAAAAGGGAAGAAGAGATATGAAGAAAAGGGAAATTATGGAAGGCTTCTCAAAGTATAAATGCCTAGTTAGAATCTAGTTGTGGATGAAAAAAAAGAAGACAAAAAGGATGAAGGGATGGAAAAAAAGAAAACAAGAATAAAGGAAAATGGGTATGGTGGGAAGAGTGGTGAAATGAAAAAGAGTGGTGGTACATATAAAGAGAAAGTGAAGAAATGGAAGAAACATAAAGCTTACAATATGCACAATATGATGTGGAATGTGTTAGGTTATGGAGCTAAAAGCTTCACTGATGTAGACACGGAGGAGGTTGCAGGAGAGTTGCTGAGTGTCAGAGACACCGGCGTCGGTTAGGCCAACCGACGTCGGCAGGATAAGGCAGGAAGGCAACCGACGTCAGTCAGAGATCGGCCGGCGTCGGCGACCCCCAGGCAGATAGGGACCGGTGTCGGTCACCTGTGTGGTTCGACTGTGAGTTAATTATGAGCAGTTAGCTAACGAACCAAGTGTTTTCATGATCAGGGCTAATTATAGACTGAGAGCTGCAGATCTAATTATTGTAATTAGATGTCTAATTATTGTTTGGATGAGATCTATATAATAGACTCATGGTTGTATTGGAAAAGTGGGCTAGTTTGAGTTGAGCAAAGTTTGCTCCTTCTGTGTGTGAGGTGAGCAAGGGTGTTCCTCCTAGTTCCATAGCAGTACCAGGTGTGTTGGTGCTAGTTTGGAGAGTTAGCTGGATTCTTCAGGAGTGTAGGATCTTGGTCACAGTTGCATGGCCTATATAGGAGATCTACATGGTAAGTAAGATCGTTGATCTGCAAGTGTATGTGTGTGCAAGGTCAAGGCTCACAGGTGAGCAGAACCGTTGTTTGATTTGCAGGTGTGCAAGATCATATAGACAGCAACACAACAGGGAGCAGTATCAGGTAGGATCTACTTGGAGTACAGGTGTGTACTCAGATAGAGCTAAGAGGAAGGCAAGGGAGTTCCTTTCATAAGTATGGTCTGTTGAAGTGCAGGTTATTATAGGTTCATAGGAGATCTACTTGAAGTACCTTGAGTACTTGTGGAGCACGTGGAGTGCTTGTGGAGTGCGTGGAGCACTTGTGTTGTGCGTGGAGCACGGGAGGTGAAAACCAACTCTGTATTTGAGTTGGGTGTTGGGACCTGTGAGAGGGAGAGCTTTGGGGAGAAGAATTACTGTTCACTTGAGGTGTAGCGAGCCTCTGAAGAGGTGGTGGAGAAGAAGTGGCATCTTCTTTATTGTATTCGTTTCTGTATAAAGTATTAATACAATTGGTGTATTGTCTCTCATATGCTGTGTTATTCTAAATTCTAGTTACTTGTTGATTCTGGTTATTTTCGCATATTAAGTTGCTTGAAGTTTGGTAATCAATTGTATGCTTCTGGTGTTTCACTCCCTGACAAGTGGTATCAGAGCTAAGGTTGCAGGAAGCAGGGTTGTGTTTGGTTACAGGGCACTCTCAGGGGTTTCTGATTTAGTGGGAGTAGAGCAACGGCAGATCAAAGTAAGCTAAGAATGGAGGAGTTGAAAAGCACAGACGGTCACTCATGGTCCGATGGAAAGAAAGAATAGGTAAAAGAATATTGTTGGTTGGTAGCAGATCAGCATGAAGAAACTGAAGATATAGATGTAGCAGGTGTTATTGCATAGGATGTGTTTGCAAGTTTCTTGGATAAAGTTGAATCTTGGATAAAAGATTCGGTTGCCTCTTTCCATGCAGCCCCAGGTAGAGGAGCTGGTAAGCCTTGCCAAAGAATTGGCAAAGGGGAAGTGAAGCTAAAATTATAGGTGGCCAACACACAGGTGTTGATGAAGGTCATGCAGGTCCCAGGTTTGGAGATATGGCTAATTTCTTTAGAAAGATTGGGTGATGAGAGATGCACAAGAACTCTCACAGTGGTAGCACTTGAATTAGCTGGTGGTAAGAAGACAGGTACTCTTTATCTACTTGTCTATATTACTGATTCTTCTTCTATTGCAGAGATGTGGCTTCATAGGCTTGGTCACATGAGCAGGAAGGAGATGATTGTTCTTAAGCGGAAGACAGATATATTTGATAGGCTTAATAACTGGAAAGCCTTGGTGTACTTGGAGGAGATGGCAGACAGAACCTAGTGGATGGTGCTGGATACTTCTGAGCAGAGCAGTTTGGACATGGGTTTTGATTCAAAGGAGCTCACGGGTAAAAAGTCATCACTCACAGGTACCGGCATCAGTTAGGAGGAACAGGCATCGAACAGACAGGTGCCGATGTCAATCATGTGCAGACCAAAGCCGGCGATGTCAGGCGGGATAAGACCGACGTCGGTCATGGGACCAACGTCGGTAGTATGTAAGATCGATGTCGGTTAGGAGGACCGACATCGGCAGCAGGGACACCAGCGCTGGTAGGTTGGTAGTCAGGTACAGACGCATGAAACCAATGTCGATCGGATGCAGACTGTGGAGTGACCGAGGTTGGTCACTGTAATGAATTTTGGGTGGATAGCGTGCTATCAAGGAGTCTCAAACACCCATCCAGAAGACTGAAGGCGTAAGTAGGCCCTCAAATTTGTGTTCCTCTTCTTCATACTTATTGCTGATTGTAGAGTAGGAAGGATCCAGGAAACAGGTGGGAGCTAGGTAGGATTATGATGCAGAACCAAGTGGGAGATTTGGTAGGTTTGCCAGCTGGATGAAAGCACAGAGACGAATGGATTCCTTAGTAGAAGAATAGAGAGAACAGATACGTGAGACGGAAGACCAGGCATATGGTCTTGAGGAGCTGTAGGACAGTGGTACCAGGTTTGACAGGTGGAGGACGAAGCATGGCTTCAGTCGATGTCAGGGTAACTACTGTGGTTTGACTTACCAGGAGGATGATGGTCATGACATCATTCTGTTACTGTATGTGGATGGTATGTTTTACTATAGCAGGTTAGTACATACAAGGTTTTACTGAGGTAAGGGTAAGATTAGTTTCAGTGTCATGTCATGAGGAGTTTGGAGCAGCGAAATTCTTTGACATGGGAGGCATGGAGATCATAAGTTGATTTTGTCTCGAGTGGGAGCTGATGTGAATCAGGTGTTGGCAAGGTTCGGGATGCAGAGCCGGAGCACACTAAGGGCTGGATAGGTACAGTGTCCGAAATCACATGAGGTCTGGTATAGACCTGAGTTTTCCCATGCAGTGGGAGCTATCAGAGTTAGGAGCCAATTCAGGGAAGTGGGTTCTCAGGTTTTTTGAGAGGGACCGGCAGTAGGTGTTGCTATGCAGGGTCAGGACTTCACTACAGGTGTTGTAGGTTCAAATGTGGCAGGGTACTCGGATGATAGGTGGTACACCACGAGATGTGTGGTGGGTTGTCTTCAGGTGGGAGCTTGAAGAGGGATACAAACCAGGAAATAGATTAGACGGAGTACAGGTATAGGTACATTGCAGCTGTTCATCTCCAAGTGGGAGACTGTTAGGTTGTGGAGCTAAAAGCTTCACTAATGCAGACACGGAGGAGGTTGCAGGAGAGTTGCTGAGTGTCAGAGACACCAACATCGATCAGGCCAACCGACATCGGTAGGATAGGGCAAGAAGGCAACCGACGTCGGTCAGAGATCAGCCGGCGTCGGTGACCCCCAGGCGGACAGGGACTGGCATCGGTCACCTGTGTGGTTCGACTGCGAGTTAATTATGGGCAGTTAGCTAATGAACCAAGTGTTTGCATGATTAGGGCTAATTATAGACTGAGATCTGTGGATCTAATTATTATAATTAGATGTCTAGTTATTGTTTGGATGAGATCTATATAATAGACTCATGGTTGTATTGGAAAAGTGGGCTAGTTTGAGTTGAGCAAAGTTTGCTCCTTCTGTGTGTGAGGTGAGCAAGGGTGTTCCTCCTAGTTCCACAGCAGTACCAGGTGTGTTGGTGCTGGTTTGGAGAGTCAGCTAGATTCTTCAGGAGTGTAGGATCTTGGTCACAGTTGCATGGCCTATATAGGAGATCTACATGGTAAGTAAGATCATTGATCTGCAGGTGTATGTGTGTGTAAGGTCAAGGTTCACAGGTGAGCAGAACCGTTGTTTGATTTGCAGGTGTGCAAGATCATATAGATAGCAACACAATAGGGAGTAGTATCAGGCAGGATCTACTTGGAGTATAGGTGTGTACTCGGATAGAGCTAAGAGGAAGGCAAGGGAGTTCCTTCCATAAGTATGGTCTGTTGAAGTGCAGGTTATTGCAGGTTCATGGGAGATCTACTTGAAGTACCTTGAGTACTTGTGGAGCACGTGGAGTGCTTGTGGAGTGCGTGCAGCACTTGTGTTGTGCGTGGAGCACGGGAGGTGAACACCAACTCTGTATTTGAGTTGGGTGTTGGGACCTGTGAGAGGGAGAGCTTTGGGGAGAAGAATTACTATTCACTTGAGGTGTAGCGAGCCTCTGAAGAGGTGGTGGAGAAGAAGTGGCATCTTCTTTATTGTATTCTTTTCTGTATAAAGTATTAATACAATTGGTGTATTGTCTCTCATATGCTGTGTTATTCTAAATTCTAGTTACTTGTTGATTCTGGTTATTTCTGCATATTAAGTTGCTTGAAGTTTGGTAATCAATTGTATGCTTTCGGTGTTTCACACCCTGACAGAATGGGTGAGGAAAAGAGAGTGATAAAGAGGGTATGACAAATAGCTGAGGGCAAGGGGAGATGATGAGGATGGAGAAATAATTCGAAGGGGATAAAAGGAAACATTGGTAATAAGGGGAAAGAGAGGTAGAGAATTTAAAATGTCAGTGGGGAAATGAGCCATAAAGCATAAACAAGGAAAGATGATGGTGAGATCAATGAAATATAGTAGGTGGTGGTTTTATGGGAGATAAGAGGGGTCAATGAGGAAGTTTATCAACCCTTGTGTTAAAAGAGATTCACAAGAGGGAAAAGTGGTTAAAAGATATTGAAAATATGGAGGGAGGTAGGTAGTGAGGAGATAGGTAGAGAAGTAGAGGAAAAAAATATTAGGTGAGAAGAGCTAATAAAGTAAAGGATGTGGCTAAGCTGACCTCAGTAACTAAGTACTACCTACTAGTATAAAAAGACCTCAGGCCAATGTAGTTCTCCCAACAATGGGGGAAAAAACTTAAAAGGAAGTATTAAATGGTTTTAAAACATAGGGATTCTTAATAAAGTATTCAAAGCTTCATTGATGTAGGACCCTAAATAAGAGGGCACTGTTAGTGATGGAAATGAGTGAGAAGAAAATGGGGATGGGAATTAGTTGTTAGTGGCTGAATTGCCCTTAGAAGTGGAGCAATGTATACATAGTCCATGGACATCAGGCTAGTGTATTTCAACAAAGTTTAGATGAGTGGTGTTCAAATTGGCTACCCCAATTTGATAGACCACATGGGCTAGTTTGTGTTGAGGGAGAAGGTTTTGTAAAACAATAGTTTTGGGTTTAAGTGAAGGTGTCAGTGAAAGTGAATGGTGTATATTGGTAAATAGCTACCATAATGATCCCAAATTTAGTAAGATAAGAAATATGTATGGGTAGCGTAGGATAAATTATAAGGGAACATAATGTTAAGTACCACAAATGATCTTCAATGGAACTAATCCAAAGAAGAGGTGCCTTTGTTAGGAGGTTATACCTTCCAAAATTGTGTGAGGGTAGGAGTTTGGAGATAACGTATACTATATGAGCCATGTTTTCCGAGGTGGGGGTCTATCTAGATCTACAGATTCACTTTGGCCAAGGTTCATCACTATTATGAGTTTATTTCTAAGGGTAGTAATGAATTGATGACCTATAAATAATTTATTTGATGGTCAAGTAGATTCTATATGTAAGGAAGTTAGCAGTGTGGTGAGTGACAGAGGATGGACCTTGCCTAACCCAAGAGTTATATGGGTAGGCTAGAAAAATGGTGGCCATATCTACATCCTCTATCTTAGCCCCATGGAACCAATGACTTATTGGTTCTACTAGGTCAGTCTTAACCAATAAGAAGTTGTGGGGCTGGGAGAAGGCAATCATTCCTCTATTATGGATGACATTTTAGTTGGCACAAAAGAAAAGACTACCATGTTTGAACAGACACTGTGAATGATTGGGGTATGATGTTCAGAGCATGTGGTAATGGGCTAGTAGGAATAGGAGGGTAAAATGGGAAAGAAGGTGAATGTATTGCTATGAATTCATGGTAGCCTACCTCTGATGGAAGAATGTCTATAGCAGTAAGGATTTAAGAGTTAACACCACCAATAATAGTGTCAATTTCAAAGGCATGATCATTATAGTAGCCCATGATTAGAAGCTAATTTATGTCAACTAAGGTAATGGTGATAATGATTCTAATGACCACTAGGCCCACAAGGATCGCAAGATGACAAAATAAGAAAATACATCAAATGTGGATCAGGTGATAAGGTCAACAAAAAGATATCCTAATGGTGCATAATGAATTTATCAAGGTGACTAATTAGATCAAGGGTGATCAAGTGGGAGGAATATTCAATGGAATCAATGACATCATATGACCTTCCCCATCAATGGAATGGAGAATCATGTTAGTGAGGAAGATTGGTTAAGTATTTTATTTAAAGCATCATGATAAGGATGAATTTCTATTATTGATTTATTTGTTTTTGTAGGTTATAGAGAGTGAATAAAATGACATAAGGTTGAATATGGTGAATAATGGAAACAATGGTGGAGATAACCAGAAACTTCCATGACCTAAAATAATCAATATAGTGAATGTGTAGATTGACCAGATATTGCAACATGTAATGGAAATAATGGAAGTACTACTAGATCAATAAGAGGAAAGGCACCCATGACTTGAAATTGAGCATGAAAATATACCTATGTAGCAATGACAAATGTGATAATTTCACTACATAATATGTAGGGTTGGAAAACATGACCGTTGGGCTGTCTATGGAGGGAACCCTCACTATCCAAGGGGATGTGCACTAAGGCTACAACTAGTGGTACCAATGCAAGTATAATAACTAGAGTTGAGGGATGTAATGGCTATGATAGGTGAGTAGGGTGAAAGACCAAGAGTGGAATATGTTTCTCACCCTATGGGGATGAATGTGGAAGAGGAGAACATAATACACCCTTTAGCAACCATTGAGATAGGGAACGTTATGGATGTGAGTTTATGAATATGAGTTTAGGGAGAAATCAAGTAGAAGGATGGTTGAACACAAATCTAGAGTCATTAGACAATCATCCTAGTGCTTAGGTAGTAAATAATGTATGTAGGGGCTTTAAGTGAAGTGTGGATAGTCTAATAACTTTATATATGTTGTGTGACTCTTCACACCTAAAATAAGATATTGCACAGTTTACTGTAAACATGTACAAAATGTGTTGAGTATCATTGGTCAAATGTTATTATGATTAATATTGTGTGGATACTTATGAATGTTATGGTTATGGCTATGATTGGTATGGTTATGGTTGCTATAATCTTGCTTAATATAAAAAGAATGATTATTTTTGGTGCAATATTGGATAATAAAATTCATGTTGAAAGTATCAACCAAACACATTAAGAGAGGAATAAGGCATGATGATTTATTTTTGATAAGGACTGAAAATAGACCTGAAGTGGGATTGGTTTAGTGAATATAAGCCCTTCAAATGCTATGCATGAGTGTTTTTTAGTTGATTAAAAAAAGTTTCTTAATCATAGGGTGTCAAGTAAGCTCTAAATCCTTTGATTTGTAGATAGTCTAAAGGGAAGATGGATGATAGGTGGTTGAAGGGTAATGGGTGATATGTATGATAACCTCATGTGAATTAGTTTTACCCATCTATATGTGGCCTAAGAATGGTAATAGATAAGTCTATTTTGTATGCTAGATATAGATTGATCAGTGTAGGAAGTCTACATGGGAAAGCCAATTTCAACTTCTAACTTATTATGTTTCTTGAGAGTCTATTGTGGCTTTAGAATTTGTTATGATAGTGGGTCTTTTGATTTATTATTGTAGAATTTGATTGATGCAAGAAGGTTCCATGAAATTACTCTAATTTTGAAAAATTTAACTCAGCCATCCTTCAAGGGATTTGTCTAAGCTTATTGGCTTTGTTTTAATGTTCTTGATAACTGTCCTTCAAGGGAGCAGTCTACCTTACATGTGGAAATTTTTATTTTATTTTTGGGTAGTTTTCCTTTGGGGGAGTAGTCTACAATTCTTAAGATATTTCCCCAATTAATTTTTTCAAGATGAAATGTGTTTAGATATGGACCAATCCCATTAGGTTCAAAGGTTTACCTTTATGAGGGCAAAACTTTACATAAGAGGGTCAATGATATGTGAAAGGGTGTGGTTTTGAGAGACAATGACCATGGGATTCCATCTTGTTAGAGATGAAAAGAATCCATGAAAACCATGCTATGGGTAGAGACATGGTACCCATATTTAGGATTAGGCCATGACTGTGATGGTTAATTAAATGGTTATATGTTGTAATCAATTGTCCTTAAAAGGGGAGGAGGAAGGTGGGTGGCAGTTAAAATCTCATAATCAAGGGATGAGCTTAGGTTAGACAAATAGGTGATCTTGATCCTTATTTAACAAAAAAATGGATGTAGATGTGAAGCATTGAGAGACTTAGGTTTTAATTTGCCTTTGAGAGAAGACAAATGATAAGCTCCTAGTTAATACTTATGGGTGATGATGTAGAGTCCAAGCCAATCAAAAGCAAAATTGCCTCATTTACTCTTCTCTATGTTTGTCATGTGTTGGTTTTCTTTTAGGATGAGATCTCCAATATTGAATTCCTATTATTTGAGATGGTTGTTATAAGTGCATGTGATACACTCTTGATAGATACAGATGTTGGTGAGTGATGATAAATGACACTCATCAAATAGTTCAAGTTGAGCTAAATGATGCTAACGAAAATATTCATTAGAAATAAGTTCCTTCAAAGATATTTAAAGAGAGGGGATTTGTAATTAAAGAGGCAAGACTTCCTCTACTTTGAAGACTAGAGAAAAATGGGTATCACCCGTAGAGATTCGAATGCTAATGCAAAGGCTCATAAGGTGAATGGGATGTGTATGTGCCAATCTTGACCTAAAGTACTGACAACTTTGGTTAATATTTTGGTGAGGGTTTTATTAGAGGCTTCTACTTTTCAATTTGATTTTGGTCGATAAGGTAAGGAAAAACTTAAATTGATGTTAAATACATCACATAAACCTTAAACTTACTTGTTATTGAAGGATTTTCCATTATCGGTGATGATCTTATGAGGAATACCAAAGTGGTAGATGATATGTTGGTTGATAAAGTCAATAATATTTTCTACTTTAGTAGAGATTATAGGAATATCTTCCACCCACTTGGTGAAGTATTCGGTGGCTATGATGATGGATCTATAACACTATGAAAAATGAGGGTTAATTTCCCAAATGAGATGGAGCTCCCATTGTGAGAAAGCCCAAAAGTCCCTAGATACTTGGAGGATATTATCTAGTGTATGATGTAAATCAACATATTGTTTACATTTAACACACTTTTTTGCATAATCACAACAATCTTGGTTAAGGGTGGCCCAATAGTAACCAAGGCAAAGGATATGTTTAGTGACCACTAGGCTACTAAAATCTTCCCCAGAGATCTCATCATGTGTTTCCTTGATGGCATGGGAAGCTTCATGGCTACATAAGTAATAAATAAAAAGACCATCAAATCCACATTTGTAAAGTATTCCCCCTAGTATGGTGTAATGAGATGTACTTTGAACAAATTTTCTATGGGTATTCCTAGAGAGGTTGGGAGGGATGATGCCTAGGTTGAGGTAGTTAAAAGTTTGATCATACCAAATGTCAGATGGGGATTCCTCCACATTACAAATGGTAGGGAAGTCAACTTGGCCATAAGAGGGTGTGATAAAATGATGAATAGTGACAAATATTTTGGAATTGGAAGGCTGAGAAGGAATTTGAGAAGCAAGGTAGGCTATTGTATCTACAAATTTATTGTTAAATTAGGGAATGGATTAGACTAGGTAATATTAAAATGATTTTAAGTGTTTGTCAACTAAAATTTTATATTTGAAAAGACATCATTCTTACATTGATAGGATACATTGACCTAGTTGACCACAAGTTAGGAATCATCAAAGACATGGATTGTCTTAATTCCCAAGCTTTAAGTAGTTTGGATACCTATTATTAGGGCTTCATACTCAGCCATATTATTGGTGCATTCAAAGTCAAGTTTAAAGAAGAGAGGAATGGGTTCACCATCGATAAGAATGAGAATAACTCCATCACCCCCTCTTTATTGGCATTTCTAACCATTGAAGAACATGATCATTTGGTAGGTTATGTCATCTTCTTGAAAAAGAGTCATGATAGACTCATCTAGAAAGGCAAGAAGAGGTAGTTAGTTATTTTCTAAAGGATCTTTGACTAATTAATAGATAATTACCTGACTTTTAATCGACTTCTACTAGATGAATTCAAGGTCAAATTTACCTAGGATCATGAGCCATTTAGCCATATATTAATTTTGGTATGGTTTAGACTGCATGTATTTAAGTAGGTTGATATTAGTGATGACATAGGTTGTATGGTTAAGAAGGTAGTGGTAGAGTTTGGTGGCCATGAAGGTCAATGCTAATTAGAGATTCTTGATGTGTGTATATCGAGTCTCATATTCTATAAGTTTATGGATAATGTAGTATATAACTTGCTCTTTATATTATTAATCTCGCTGAGCCAATATTACCCCTAGGGAATGGTCAGTGGTAGAGATATATAGGTAAAAGGGGTGGTCATCCTTAGGAGGGGTGAGGATAGGTGATGAAAAAAGGTACTATTTGAGTGAATCAAATGTATTTTAACAATCACTATTCCATATGAAAAAGACATCCTTCTTTAAAAGGTGATGGAAAGATTGGAACTAGTCTAAAAGTTAGGAAATGAAATGGCTAATAGATTTGAGTTTTCCTTATAGGCTATGGAGCTTCTTAAGGTTAGCTAGAGGAGGAATGTCCAAAATTTCTCTAAATTTAGCAAGGTCTACTTCAATTCTATGAAGAGAGATGATAAATCCAAGAAGCTTTCTTGAAAGGAACCCAAAAATGCATTTCTTGGGATTACGGTGAACATGATAATGGATGAGGCATTCAAATATGACTATAAGAATAGTCAAGTGATCTATTCGGAGTTTATATTTATTGAGAAGGTCATCCACATAGTATTCTACAATTTTATGGATGATATCATGGATGTTTTAAGTCATGGCACATTAGTAGATTACACCAGTGTTTTTTAACCCAAAAGGCATGAATCTATAGTAAAAGTTTCCCCAAGGGGTGGTTAAGGTGGTTTTATGCTGATCTTCAGGAGAAATCAAGATATGATTATAACCTAAATACCTATGTATGAGAGATAACATCTTGTGACCAACTATAAGATCAACAAGCTGGTTAATGCTAGGTAGAGGAAATTTATCCTTAGGGCAGGCAAGGTTGAGATCATGAAAGTCCACATAAATACAAAGACCCCTAGTCGATTTGGTGAGAGGGATGATATTTGATACCTATTGATGGTAGTCAATTGGTTGAATGAAATTTATAGATAGGAAATGTTGAAGCTCCACTTTGAAAAGAAGGGATATGTGAGGGTACATGCATTAAAGCTTTTGTTTGATAAGTTTGACATCATGATGAATGACTATGTTATGGGTAGCAATGGTGGGGTCAATCTCTAGCATATCATTGTAAGACCAAGTGGATCTATGCTATGATATTTGAGGAAAGAGGATAAATCTTGAAGTTCCTTGGTATTCAATGATTGGCCCAATTTGACAATATGGGGGTTATTCAAAGTGCCCAAGTTGATATTGATGGTAGATTCATTCAACATAGTTAGGGGCTTAGGAGGAAGGGATTTGTGGATAGAAGAATCCCCCACGTTGAGGTAGGTAAGAAAGGAATCATCATCTTAATGTCAGATGGTGTTGATGGTGGGAGAATTGTTTTCTACCATTTCAGGATGTATGAGTGGAAGGACTTTGGTTTGGCCACTCTTGTGGTAGATGAAGGGGCCCGAACTTATAGTATTGCTCAAAAAAAAGTTATGAGGGATGATATTAATGTCTTTAGGTGGAGAAAGTGATTAGGTTGGCAAGAATGGGATATTTTCCTCTATGGTGGCAATGGGTTTGGGTGAATTGGTAGATTCTTGAGGTGGTTCATACCCAAGGCCAAATGACTCATGAGGTGCAAGGTTTTGACATGGGGTAACTCATGAGGCCCTTGTTCATAGTGACTGAGGCCAAATCCTTTCCAAGCACACCTATGAAAATACAGCTTAGTGAACTCTAGTTTACTAAAATAGGAAAAGTTAGAGGTAAATGGTTGGATGGATGATGTAGTGGTAGGGGTTGGAAGTGGTTGATCAAGTCCCCCATAAAAAACATTTGTTTGATGGTTAGGGAGACCAATGGGGATGACGGTTCCAATGTTAGGGTCATAAGAAGGGTCATGTCTGAGATTCCCATATTAATGGGGGGTAAGGAGGGTATCTAAGGCTAAGATTCTATATTCCCTAAAAGAAATATGTTGGAATGTGGTTGTCATGTAGTCTTCTATAGGAATATAAGAAGAGGGGATAGATGAGCTAGTAGAAGCTTCATCAACATTAGGTGTAGAAATGCTATGGGTTTTGGATAGTGAGGTTGTGTTGTTGGTAGATGGTTATGAGGTGGATGAAGGAGGAAGAAGGATGTCATTAGGCTAATATGTCATATTTTAATATGTAAAAGGATTAGGGTTAGATTGGATAGTCATAACTTGCCCTTCATGTTCAAACTTGACACATCTATGTAAGGTAGAAGGGACACAACTCATGGCATGAATCCAAGGGCACCTGAGTAAAATATTATATTGGATTATCCTTATAAAACATAAATAAGTTTGGGAATGGTATGGGTCCTTACATAAACATGGTGGACAACTATGCCCAAGGTAGTGGCCATGGTATCATTGAAGGAACAAAAGATGGCTACCCTTTTAGACATGATGTTTGAGGGTAAGTGCAGTTGGTCATAGGTGTGGGAGGAGATGATATTGATGTTGGCTCCTCCATCAATCATCACCCTTTTGATACAGGTTTGATTAATGTATGTTTTAATGAAGAGGAGGGTGATCAAGATTTTTTAGATGAATAAAAGGTATTTCTAAATCTTTTAATGAGATAAGGTCATAAGTTTGAAGGGAATCAATAAAGGTAGTAAGAGGTTTAGGGTCATTGGATTGGACCTTGATGGATTTCAAGGCTTTTATTAGTAATTGATAGTGATGGGAGAGGTAGAGAGTAACTTGTATAAGCTCATTTTTATCAAAGTTTGGTGAATTTGCTTGAGGATAGCTTTCTAAATGGATATTTCATATCGGTTAGGGTATGGAGGGTTATATGGGGAGGAACCTAAGATAGACACCTTGGGTTTGTTTAAAAATAGAGATATTTGGGTATTATTTTTTTGGAGTTTGGGGAGAGGTAAGTCCAAGGTATTGATGCCTTAGCCTTCCTTTTATCCTTCTATCGAGATCAAGATTAGGTAATCATGTGAATAGGTGGATAAGGGTTTTTTTTGGATTGGGTAGTTGCTTTGGTTCCTCCTCTTTACTTTTGGGTGAGATCAAAGATTGGATGGGTTGAATTTATGGTTGGATTGGTAATGGGGATGAAGGGGGTTCATCTAATAGTAGATCATCATCTTTATACAAGCTATAAATGAGTGCTTGGAGAGATTTATAGTTTTATATGTCATGTCTTAGTGCCCTATGGTATGAACATATCAATTTATGATTGAACCAATAGGGTTTGGTATGTGAAGGGTTAAAGGGTTTGATGGGTGGTAAGCTCAAGGAAGAAGTTTGTAATAACTGGTAGAGAATGATTAACTAAGATTTGGCTAAAGGTGGTAGATGTTTAGTGGTTTTATATTGGGTGTTGAAGTGGGAGGTTGTGTGGATGTAGGTTTGGTGGTAGGTGTCTTGGATAAAGTGGTATGCTTGGTTGACAGTTTTGGTTTAAGCATGATGGTTGATGGGTTGGTTGTAGAGGAGGGCAAGGTAGGTAACTTAGGAATTGTTGTAGTGGGGAAAGGTGCTTTAGAAATCAAGTATGAAGGTGTGACCAATAAAGGTGGTGGGGTCTTGGTAAAAATTACGGAATTTATGTTTAAGATAGAGGGATGGGGACCCAGAATGGAGGGCAAGGTTGAGGGAGGTAAAATTTAGGGTTTTGGGCCCTTTGGTGATTTTACCTCTTTGGTTGTTTTAGTTGTTGGTTTTGGAGGGGATTTTGTCACTGTAGTTGTCTTAGTGGTTTTAGGTGTTTTAGGGTCAATTAATTTGGAGGAGGTTTTGGTTGGTTGGGTGGAGGTTTTAGTTGGTTTATAAGGGCTAGGATGGTCTACCAAAGAAAGGGTTAGAAGTTTTAGTTTAGTTCCCTTACCTTTATCTTGACCTTTGATAGAAGTTTTTGCAATTAGAGCTTGGGTGGATGGAGTCATATTCTCTTGTGAGATATCTTCTAAAGAGGGGGTGGATGGTTCTATGATAAGGGAGGTAGGTGTGGTATCCTCCAATGGAGGTGTGGATATGGTTGCTTCCCTTACTTGGGTGTCTAAAGGAATATAAGGTAGTCATTTTCCTTCCATTAGGGGAATGGGGAAATAAGTGGTTGAGGTAACATTTCCTACATCAATTGTTTCATTAGTAACCACATTAATAGTATGTGCCTCATGAGATGATTCAAGTTTATTTTCATGATGAGGGGTAGAAGGAGCATGATTAGGGAAAGGCTTGTGAAAGATATCAATGGCTTAGTTTAGTGGTGCATTAGGATTGTCCAATGTAAGTTCCCCCTTGTCAATGACGGATTGGACAAGGTATTCAGATTTATTGCACCTATTGATGTAATGTCCTATGACTCAGTGAAAATTACAATGGTCATTCTCATTATACTGATTGGGCATGGGGCGAGAAGCATCATATTTTTAGGGTGGTTTAATTGGTGGAATTTAGATGATATTGGATTTTAGTAAATTTTCCAAAATATAAGGATAAGGCTCCCCAAGTGGATTAAATTGCTTATTATTGTTCCAAGTTTGATTCCTTTAGTTTTGGTTTGAATAATTAGGTGAGTCAAAGGTTTGGTTCCTTAGGTTGTATTGGTTGGTAGATGGTGGTGGTGTGGATTTGAGGACAATGGCATTGGCAATTACTTTATTTTTAGTGTTGGGATTGATTTGGTTGTGTGGTTTGGAAGAAGAGGGATCATTAGGTTTGTAAGTTGGGTTATTGTTCTTCAAATTTAATCTTCCCTCATCAATGGTTTTGTTCTCTAGTTTGTGAGCTATGGTAAAAGCTTTATTGAATGTCCAAAAGCTTTGGACACATAATGTAGATGACATGTGTTTTGTACATGCTCGAGTGAGAGGATCTGTAAGCTCAAGATGAGGTAATGGAAAAGAAAGTTAGTTGATTAGGCTACTCCAATGAGCCACAAAATTGGCAATAGAATCATCTTCAAATTATTGAATGGAGTAGAGGTTGATAATAGAAAATATCTTAGATATATTGGTTAAAAATTGATTCAAAAAAGTTTGGGCTAGTTGGGTGAAGGAGAAGATGTAGTGTTTTAGGATGGAATTATATCAATCTAATGTTGGTATAGATAAGGACATAGGAAAGCTATGGAGGAGAAGAGTGTCATCATGGGCAATCAAGTAACATGCATGCTTAAATGCTCTTAAATGTTGTTGGGGGTCCTCCTTACTTTGAAATTTAGAGAATTTTGTAAATTCCCATTGTGGAGGATATGGTCAGAGGGGGACAGATGGATGGATGGGTTCATTGTAAATTTGGTCTTAAGAGATAAGGTTATGTGATCCTGATATGGATGACTCAAGGGTAGTCATTTTCTCCATTATCATATTGACCAAGTCCATTTGGGGTTATTGAGTTGGATAGGTATATGACACATTTTGTTGGGGCTGGGTGACATAGGAATAACTAGTGGATGGTTGGGATGATTTCACGTGTGTGTGTGAGGTCATGTAAGATTGGGTGGAAGGTTAAGGTATGTATACTTACGTGTTAGGAATATATTGATAAGATGTCATGGGTATGTATTGGAGGGTTGATGTTGGGGGGTTTATGTATGGCATCAAAGTTATTAGTGGGTTAGTTTCTTGAATGTGGGTAGTGACCAAAGTGCTTATAAGGGGGAAGTGTTTGGAGTGTGGAGAGTACCAAGTTCTGAAAGGGGGTTAAGGTTGGCATATTGGTTAAACTGAAGAGAGTGGTATAAAAATGTGTGGAAGACACCACACTAGCAAAAGGGGTAGAAGTGACAAGGGGTAAAATTGAACCAACATTAGAGGTATTGGTTGGCATCATAGGTGTTTGGGTAGTGGTGGTAGATGGACCAATGGTAGAAGATGAAGCTTGGATAATAGAAGGGTGGGATGATGAAACACTAACTATAAGATGGTGTGTCATACTATATGGTGGATCTATGGGAGGAATCGAAGCCATTAAAGTATGGTAGGCTAAGGTATTAAGATAGTGTTTTAAAGAAACTAGATTGTTGTACAAAAAGGTGGAAAGATCTGAATCATCTTTAGGGATTGTTTTAGGCACCATAGGTGGGGGAGAATGGTGTAGTGAAGCATGGGGTGATTTATCAACATCTGATGTATAATCCATGGATAAGGATGAAGAAGAAGATGGCGGTGGGTTGTTTTGGTTTTTCAATTGTTGTCTAGTTAAGGTCATATAAAAAATTTAGAAATGGATAATGAGCCTCTTACCTCACATAATGAGGAAAAAAAAAAACCCAAAGAAAATAAAGCACATACTAAAAGTGCAATTAATCCTAGGGTTTATTTTAAATCACTTTTGGATTATGCCTTGAAGAATGTGAAAGGGTAAATTGGATTGTAAGTTAGGTACTAAACAAATCATCTAAGGATGGTTTTAGGTTGAATTTCAGTGCTCAAATAATCTTCACTAGATCAGGTACATAGCTTGGTACTAGGGGCTTGCTCTCCTCACTTCACGATCCCATAGCTAGTGCGGGTGCTTAGCCAATATATACTATTTATCTAGAGTTTATGCTTTGCCATAGAATGGAGTGGGTCCTCCCCTTGGTGATAAAATCCAAGTGGTATTTATGGGTAGGGTAAGGTGATCCAAAGTGTGATTAAATCCTAATGGGACTTGTCTCAAATAAATTTTTATGTTTAATTTGTGCATGTGGTTTGGTAGTGTAACATATGTGTGCTATGATTAATTCATAATGTGTTTAACTAATTTACTTGAGGTAATCATTAATTAGGTAATACCATGAATACACTCAATTTTAACCCAAAATAAGAGTTTAGTGTCTTTTCATTAAAATAAGGAATAACTAAAGTACACTTAAATGTAAGATGTAAAATTCAATCTATCCTTAGGATGAAAATTTTTTTTTTCATTTTTTTTTGAAAAGAAGAAAGGAAAGAATTTTTTATTTTTAAAAATTTAGAAATAATAGAAATTCAAGATCATTTAAATTTCACTAAATTCAACTATATGCCTAAAAAAATATGAACCCATAAGTGGTCCTACCAGGCATGCTAAAATGTTTCTATCTAATTTTTGCTTTTTCTTAAGTGTGAAAAGTAAAAACTAGTTATGAAAGGTGTGGAAGAATACATATTAAAATGTATGAATTAGATCCAAGTGATTGTAAATAGATCCTCTTTCACTTGGGAGGATGACCTTAAAATAACAAAACACCAAATTAAACTTGTTTGTTAGACAAGTACATGGGTGGTTTGCCTAGCATGAGCTAGATCCTAGAAGCAAAAGCTTTTTAGGAGGCTGTTAATCCACCTATTTTAAACCTTCAGTTGAAATGATAAAATAAATGTATTATTGAATTAAATTATATAAAAATTAAATTAAAACCAACAAACAACTGAATTTAATACAAAATAATTAAATGCTTTTCTAAGTTAACCCAAAATAAAGCAACTAGTTCAATTATGCTAATGTTGAAAATTGGTTAAGGCAAAATGGTTGTTTTGGTTTGGTTTATGAAAAGAGTCAAAAGGAAATGATAAGGTTTTGATTGAGTTGGTTATTTTTTAAATGGGTAAATTATAGTTAATAAATATAGAAGATAAATTGTAAAAGGGATTATGAGGTCAAGAGGTCAAGATGGCAAAGAGGTAAAAGGGGTAAATGGTCAAGGTGGTAAGAAGGAGGTAAAGGGTGAATGGAAAAAGAAGTAAATGGATAAGAGGGTAGGAAGTTAAAGGGGATTAAAAGAGGAGAGTAAAATGGGATAAATGTGTGAGTTCAAGTAAATAAGAAGGCTAAGAAATGAAATAAATGGACTACAAGAAAGCAAACAAATGTTACCTTGATGCTTGATGAAGATGGCTGATTAAGATGTTGTTGATGGAGCTTGAGGAAATTTTGGAAGATCTTAATTTATTTTATATTTTTTATTCCAAAATGATTATGAACTCCAAAATTATTACCTCCTTAAAAAACTTGCAATAAATGTTAAGATTCAAATACTAACTTCCAACTTAACCTTGGGTGAAGGAGACCGGGGGGGGGGGGGTATTTATAACATTTGATGTGAAGAAACATGCAAAAATAGAGGAATAGTGAAGAAATTAAATATTTTCCAAGTGAGACTCATTAATAAGTCAAGGATGAGGTTTTTTGGATTCTCACCTTGATCATAAGTCTCCCATTTGGGTTGGTGAGTCTTCCACTTTGCACATAAATCCATCTTTGAATGGGAATCAAGCACATTAGTTTGAATGAGGCTCAAAGAATTTTCACCACCATTTCTTGTCTTCATTACAGAACTTAAAGAGGTGGTACACAAAATATGGCACCATTTTACATGTGGTACATGAATATTCAAAGATGGGGTTGGTGGGGATTCCCATTTAGGTTGGTGAGTCTTCCACTTTGCACATGAGTCCATTTTGGAATGGGAATCATGCACATGGGTTTAAATAAAGCTTAAAGACATTTCACCACCCTTTCTTGTCTTCATTAAATAAACTAAAGATGTGGTATGCCAAATGTGGCACCATTTTCCATGTGGTGCATGAATAGTCAAAGATGGGGTTGGTGGGGATTCCCATTTGGGTTAAGAACTCAAAAATGGGTGATTTTTGTCTTTATGAAAGTACTAAATAGGTAGGTATCTTATTTTGAATCCTAATTTCATGTGTGAAGGTTGAATGATGGCCTCCTTAAGTAAAATTAACCATATTTCAAGGGGGGGTGGTTGTGATGCTTAAATGAGGTCATTAAGCACATTGAGAAAGGGTCCCAAGTGGGGTATGATGTCCCACATCAATCCACATCACTTCTAAGGCATGTCACTTGCCATATCACCTTCGATGTCACTTACCATGTCACTTTCCATGTCAGATGTCATGTCACTTGCCATGTCACATGCCATGTCATCATGGCTAGTGATAGTGAATAGTGATAGTGAATAGTAATTTTAAATAGTGATTTTGAATAATATTATGTGACTAGGGAAATAGTCATTTTCTTAGGTTAAGAAGGTTTGGTTAAGGGTTAAGAAGGTTTAGGGGGTATTTAGGGGCTCCCAAGGCATTTAGTCATCAAAATCTATAAGTGTGTAGTTTTCTAGTGTCTACAGTGATAGTGAAAGTGAAAGTGATGCTAATATGATAGTGGCCTTAAGTTTCTTGACTGTAATTGAGATTAGAAATCTATAAAATCTGAGCTTAGGGTTGTTGTATATGATTGTATGAAGAAATAGGGAATAAAAGGGATTGGTAACCTTGATTTTACACAACTTGTTTCATGTTTGAATATGTTTTTTTGCATTTAATTTTGATCTAGTGGATAAAGGGATAAAATTCATGTATTTAGAGTTTTATGCTACTTTTTAAGATAATAAAATATGTCTATGCTGACCTTAGGAGGGTTTTAGTTTTAAAAATGTATGCATTCAAGAAATTTAGGGTAAAGGAGATAGGCACCATTCTATGGAAACTAGCACCATGTGGCTCTAGTGTCCTTAATGTGGTTCTAATTTTTAGCTAGAAAAACATTGGGCACAAAGGGCTAGGATTAGGAAATGAGGGTATCAAACTATATTTGAGATGACTATGGATATCTGTGGCTTGTAAAAAAGCTTGATAAGTGTGATAATAGGCTTTAGGATAGGTATAGGGATAATTTGGGGATAGGTAGTCTCAATTAGCACTCTTAGAACTCAAATACCACTTTTATATGATTACATTTGCATCCCCCCACATTATGATAGAAATAAAACAAAGTGAAATGACTAGTATAAATGAAAAAGAAGCATTCCTAGACTTACTTAAGAAGTGAAACTTGTGAAGCTGAGTCTAAATATGTGAAACTTGATTTGTGTATGTGAATAATGATCCAAAGCATATCCTATAAATGAAACATGCATAAATCAGTCCTTAAGAGATATAAAAATAATAATACTATGTTTAGAAAATAAATGACTAGGTAAATCTTAGTAAAGATATGGGAAATAGGAAAGGAATAAACACACCTCATTGGGTACACAAACTAATGCATGAACTTGGTGATAAATTGAGTGTGTGCATGTATATTATGATCAATAAATGAATAGATTAACTAAGTTGATAGCTTTCTGAATCCTATTATGTGGGTGGCTCAATAACTCAATCTAGTTGAGTCCATCATTGCCCATCCCTACTTGATAGATCACAACATGTGAATAACTCAAATTGGATTGATAGTGTGTCAATCCCTATCATGTGGGTGGCTTAAGAACTTAGTTAGATTATAAATCCATCATTTCCCACCCACTAAATTACACAAAGTACTAATAATGTCTAACTAAGTATATCTAACTATGTATGTTAGATTTAGGGACACTCTAGTATATTAGGTAGCTCTAGGCCACTCAAGAATGCCAACCACTATAGATGGAGTAAGGCATAAAACTAGTGATAAAATTTATTATGATGTAAAGTGTATACAACATAGATAATGACATGAAATTTATCATTCCATCTAAACAACTAGTGTGTAACTAAGCATATGAAAATAAGGTGCCACACACATGATCCCAATTTGGTATATGAGTATATTAATTTTGGATTAAGTTGTTATAGTTGTATTTGAGTATTTGAACTGAATATGGGAATAGTAATGTCACAAGTGATTCCCCAAATATAAGTAATTGATATGAATCTAAGTTGAGATAGTATGAATCTAGGCAAAAACTGAGTATAATTGATAAACCTATAACTAAATCTATGTAAACCTATGTTGTACCTACTATACTATTATATCTAATTTGAGTTATTATAAATATGAGGATATTAGATAGTAGTGCCATGTCTTGGATAGTAGAACCATGTGGTGCTATTATTCCCATTTAGGTGCTAACGTATTTATAGCCTAAATTCTATGTCACTGTACTACTTTTTGAGTCACTATTTTCTTTGTGTTTACCTATGACTGATTTTGTGAAACTACATCTGTGTGCTAAAAATTTTATTTTAAATGAAATATAAGAGCCTTATATTTATGACAAACTCCTGTAAATGCCCCCTATTTTGAGGGTATTTGTTGAACTTATGTAAGAACTATCTTCAAAATAAAAAACTTTGCAAAATATGTTTTAGCTAAAGCATTTATGATAGTTGTGTGATAATCCAATATAATGTGCACACATAGCATTGGAATGTAATATGATCTAAGAATAAGTATGTAATGTAATATGTATGTCATGTCTATCATTTCATAAGGTTTTCAAGATATATGTAATCAATGTATGTAATAGCAAATATGAGTAGAATTGAGTAGCTACTTAGGGGGATGGGGCATGATGTCCATCACAACACCCAAGTAGGAATGGTAGATGCATGAATTCCCTCATGGAATAAAATATTGGTGTGGGAAACAAGCAAATACAATTGTTATGGCCATGACACATATAATAAATCATACATACAAAACACATGACGCATGCAAAATAGGTCAAGGGGACACAATATAAGGGGCATGGGTACATGTCACTAAATCTAAGAAAATAAGACATACAAGGATGATTTCAAATGTCTAAATACACAAGAAACAAGCAAGTTGGATTAAAGCCACATAGAATTACATATTTAAATGTTCACATACACAATCAAGAAAGCACATATAAGGGACATAAGCACATGTCTAAGGCATACATATTATGAATAGAAGTGGCATATATCTAAAGAATAATGGCATGTTCAAATTCCATTGAATAGAAGAAGCATAAAAATATAATCAACTCTAAACTAGGAAATCTAGAAATTAAATAATGCATGAATACATATTACAAATCTTTATAAGAGATAGGATATACATATGTTGAGTCTAACTTATTTGTAGCTAGAAAATAATCTAAGACTAACAATGATCAATATCAAGATATAACAATGCTAAAGATGGGATGTATATTATAAAATTATATAACTTGGTAATCAAATTATGTATAGGATGCACCCAAGTGGGTGAATGTTTCAATTAAAGAACCATGAATCAGTGTATATACCCCCATGGGTGGATTTTAGCAAGTCTGGATTAGTGTAATGGATTTGAGTCTTGTATCAACTTGTAAGTATTTGACAAAAAAAAGTGAAGTATATAGTATGATAAAATTGACTATACTAAGATAGCTAGCATATGTAGTGTCTGGTAAATATAGGAAGTGTAAACATAAAAATACATACAGTCTATATTTTTTGTGTTTTTTGAGTAATTATTTGATTTTTTTTGTGTTTTTAAATATTTTATTTAAAATTTTTAGATATAAGTTACATACAAGAAATATTAAAATTAACTATGTATAAGGAGTAGAGAGATAAAGAATTTACAAAAAGAGAGAACCCATACTAACTGATGAGTCTCATGAGAGACTCAATATCACTATGACCTATGCCAAATAAGGGAACTATGATCATGCATGATTTGTGAAAGGGTAACTATGATCCCATAACATAATATACTATACTGAGTAATCTATATTTGTATATGTATTTGCTTATGTAGTGGTGCTAATAATCTGTGGTGTTGACTATGGTGTCCTGTGAATTGTAGGGGTCTTAGGAACCCATATGGTAGAAGATGTAGGTGAAATAGGTGCCCTATGTTGAGAACCTCGAGAACATAATAATATTTATTTTGGAAAAAAGTGAGTGGAGGAAGGCTCTCTAGAATTTATGACATATCTCTACTATAAGGTTCTCTCTAATAATGGTCTTCATGGGAGATTATGCATATATGTTGATATTGTAGGAGTATACCTTACCTTCATTGGTGGATCTACTAAACTCTATGATGTATCAATAGGAACCATGTTCTAAGCTATAACCAATAACTATGATATATATTTTAACTATTCTAAAACTATAATTGGTGACTATGAAGTAACTACATGTGGAGTAGGTAGAGAATAATCATATGAAAGACCATCAAATTTGACCATCTAATTGGTATGTATGTATTTCAATAATATGTGCACTATAAATGCAATATTGCATAGATATTATATCCATGGCCTACCAAATAACATATCACACACACCTAAATTGGGTACTACTAAGAACCAAGTGGCTATATGGGTTGGTCCAACCTGTAATAGAAGTAAAATCTCCCTGATGGATCTCTAAACATGGCCGCTAAAACCACTAATAATTGTGTCTATGGGAAATATATCTATATTTGAATACCTAAAATTCTATATAAGTGTCATATTACACATACTAATGCTTGATCCATTGTCAACCATAAAACTCTAGATAGGATGATGATCTATGTATGCTTATACAAAGTGTGCATGTAAATCTATAACATCATCAAAAAATATCATTCTATGAGAAAGTGATCAATGGTATAGGTGTAACTATAGTGTGGTACATGACAATGATGTTATGTAATGGAGGGTGTGTCTCATCTAAAATAGTATGATATGAGATTAGTAGTGGATGTCCATGATATGCATAGTGAACACTGAAAGTGCTCCCCACCTCATTTGTTATGTGTTTTGGAAATGTATTTGAGAATATATTTAATGACCTAGGCTTCATTTTCTATACTTTTAGTGAATTTGTGAGGTTTTCCACATTAATAATGTTAACCTTAATCAAATATTTTTTATTATGTTCTAAGCTTATACATCTATCTTTTGTATGGCATAGTGCCTTGTGATATTCATATAGTGCATTGGAATCATATATTTTTTGAAGAGGTCATGTCATATTAACCTATTTAATAGGATGGAGAGATATGACATTGCATTATAATACCTACTTTAAAACCCATACTGGTGACTCTAGAAGATTAGTGAAGAATTGATGTTGAGGAGATGATAAAACCTAGAGAGGAGATGGATTTGAAGTTGTGTTAATTGTGTCCTTTTTATCACCCTTGTTCTCAATGTCACTTACCTTGTATAGAGGATTATTTTAACTCTTATTAGTTGATTCTAATCTATTTGTATATTTTAGTTTTCCCATTGATAAAAAATTGACCTATCTTTATTTTACTATGTCACAAATATGTGAATGTTGGAAACTTCTTGAATAAGATACTTCATGTAATGATGGTAGAATATTATGTTTGAAGATGTCCTAAAGCTCATTTTCTACCATGGGTCTAGTCAATTTAGATAATATAGTATTGTCTCATAAGATGTATTATACAATAGTTTCATTTAAATTTTACTTGGGAATATGAGATCTTGTCATTGATATTGATGGAGAAGTGTGATAAAAACATGTATGCCAAAGGATTAAATACTATAACATATTGATTTAGTAAGTTATAAAACCATTGTAAGTCATAATCCTTTAAATTTCATGGAAAAAACTCTATGAGAATCCAATCATTAGACACATAATCCAAACATGTTGCATTAAAAGCTTGGAGATGATGCTCTGGGTCACCCTTACTATCATATAATGTAAGCTTAGGTTTCATGAATCTAGATGGTAAGGGAGTTGTCATTATGTGATGTGCCAAAGGTGTATGTAAGAGAATTTTAGAATCTAAGGCATGTGATGGCCTAATGGCTCCCTTCTCAAGATGTAACACCCTAGATAGTAGTGTATGAACCTTGTGCATAAGGGATTATACATTTGAAATATAGGAACTAGCCATAAGAGGTGTAGCTATCAATAAATATTATTAAAATATAATTGTAAGTTATGTTACCTAAGCTGGCCCCATTATAGGTGTAATGATGTTATTAATTGGGGGATTTGATGATTGACCATTATTTGATTTGTTCTTAATTTCCATTAAGGCTTGTAAGATTTGTGCATGATTAAGGTATTATTCCTAAATTACATCTTTTAATCTCTATATAACCTCATATTTATTGACAATTATGTTATCATTATTAAGTGGAGGGAGTGTGTCCTAACTTAAAATTTGTGTATCATCTTATTTTTGTTTATATTGTTCATCTTTGAATGCATTATCATTAAAATATACAGAATTAGGTTGTGAAGGATCAACAATAGGAGTTACAATAGGTACCTTATCCATGTTATAAGCTCAACAAGTAGGAATTTGAATATGATATATATGATTACCACCTAGCATAACACTTCTTATTAATGGAAGAGAGAAAACATTTTTAGATAGCATATAGTAAACAAATTGGGATAGAGATGCTAAAATATAATATATGAAATCTAAAAAATTTAAATTAAATAATGAAAATAATAAAAATAAGGATACATACCCTAAGAATATCTATGGTTAGGGTTTGATAAATATTTGAGGTAATTTGGTTCACCAAATGTTTAGCCTTTTAGGGTTTAACTTATGTAAATCCTATGTTTAATTAAAGGGTTTAGTATAATAAATATTGGAAATAATATGAATAATATAACCACTAATTTGTTACAAATTTGACTAGCTTTAAATTTTCTAAAAATGGTAATAAATATGTGAAAATAAATACTTATTTGGAAAACACTTGATATAGATGATTTAAGTGCTTAAAACTAAGATAGAAGCATGTCTGAGTGTCACCAAATGGGTCCCTATGTTATAACCCATCGTAGATAATAACACCATATTTGGATAGTAGTGTAATATGGCTCTAGTGTCTTGATATTGGTATTAGTGTCCTTTATGTAGGACTATCCTAAACTTTTGGGTGTATATATGTCTATATTTTTGGGCTCTATTCTTGCATACTCAAAGTCTAAAACTTTGTATTGTGATTATAATGACTAATTTGTGATTCAAACCCTAATCCTCCTTATAAGTACAGTATGATATGAAAAGTGTGTTCATTATTAGGATAGGATGGACATCCTCAACATCCTATTGTGAAAATATTTGCCTACATACCAATACTCTGAGGAGGGATCAAGACCGATGTAGTTATCCCCACCTATGTTTTGGTACAAGTTTAACTTATTCTAGTATGATAGTGTCCTTGAGTTATTTGAGTGTAATTCAAATTAAAAATATGTAAAATCTAAGCTTAGGGATATTATAAATAGTATCATGCAAAATTAGGGTATAATAGAACTGATAACTTTAATTTTGCTCAACTTGTTTCATGTTTGAATAGGTATTTTGCATCTAATTTCCATCTAGTGGATAAAGGTATAAAATTCATGAATTTATAGTGTTTTTTTGCTTTTGCAGATAATAAAATGTCTAGGCTGACCTTAGGAGAGTTTTAATTTTTAAAAAGTATTTATTTGGAAAATTTAGCGTAAAGGACATAGGTGCCATTTTAGGGACACTAGCACCATGTGGCTATAGTTTCCTTAATATGGTGCTAATTTCTAACTCATAAAATAATGGACATGTATGACCAAGAATGGTAAATGAGGGTCTGGGTCTTCATTTGAGCTAACTAGGGAAGCTTGCTATCCACACAAAGGTTGGATAAGTGTGACAATAGGCTCTAGGATAGGTTTAGGTTTAAGTTATGGATAGGTAGTCTCAAGAAGCACTCTTATCACTCAAATACCTCTTCTAGGTGATTATAGGGTCCATACTTTATTCAACACATGAAATATTATAAGATAGATAGGGATCTATCTCATAATCTATGTCATCACCATATGACTCTTGAATAAAAGGGTCACTAGTCACAAAGTTCTCATAGTACAGATTGTACATAGTCCTACTAAGTGTGAATGAGGCATGTTTACATCTATGGCTAGGTCTCATGGAAAATAAATGGTCTAAAAGGTAACAAATAAATGAGATATAAAATAAATAACTTATGACTCTATAAAAGAGTTCTAAAGGGTAAAATAAATAAAATAGGCAAAGGTATAACAAAAAACATCAAATCAATCTAGAAAAGGTATTGATATTCCCAAAGGTAGTTATAATTAGTGGCAAAGGTAACATAAAAGATCAAAAATCATCTATGGCTAAGGTACCAATTTTTCCAAAGGTAGTTATAATTAGTGACAAAAGTATCTAAAAAATGTGTAATAATCATCAACTATGTCAAAAGGATAATAATAATTTTCCCAAAGGTGGTTATAATAATTAACATGAAAAACAAGACTAAACTTATAAATGAAAGGTTGATCTAAAATAATAAATCAAAAACAATCTAAACTAAGGTAATTGGCTTGGGTGACACTTAGTAATTGGCTAACTAAGACTCAATACTTGGTTCATAAGAGAGTATTTGATGATGGAACTAGGAAATTTTTGAGCTCAACACAAAATAATTCAAACAAGGCACATGTCACCAACATGGCTCAAAAGGATGCTCAAACAAGGCACAAGGAAAAAAAATACTAGGTTTAGGCAAGGGGCCTTTTGATTAAATAGGAAATCAACAAAAGTAACACAATCCAAACATAAAAGGTAGACTAAATAAGTCCAAATTAGATGAGGCTTTGATAAAAAATTGATTAGTTTAGGATTTTTACTTCAAAATATTGAGTTTCTAATTTAATATGAAAAGACTCAAATATTCTAAGGCAAATAGGCTAAACCAAAATGGGTAACATAACTACTCATTTGAAATAAAAGGTATAATAATTATTTTGAAACTTGGTTTCAAATGTGACAAGTGATTTGGAATAATTTAGGTAGTGCAACAAAACTCCTTAAAAAAATAAAAAATAATGGTTTTGGACTTAAAAATCCAAGGCAAATGTTTGAGATGAAACAAACAACGTAATGACACCCTGTTTAAACAAGTGACACACAAATAGTTTTGGAATAAAAATCTATGAAAAAATGTGAAAAATAAAATGGGAAGAGTAACACCTCTTAGGCCAAAGTGGTGTAAAAACAACATGATGTTTTTGAACTCATTTCAAATTGACAACACAAATAAATAATTTTTGTCTAAAACACTCAATGTAAATTAAATAAAATATAAATAGCACTAATGGCTCATCTTATCCTTAAAAATGACATGGGTGTGTATATATTATACCAAAACTTATATTGATATACCAATTATCATGAATAATTAACTATTAATCCAAAAATTAAAGAATAGGTGTAGGTATAGTGTTTAATTCCCCCCTCTGACTCTCAAGCATTGGTATATGGCATGAACTTAGAGTGATGATAACTCAAAAAATTTCAAGAAATTTCATGACAAGTGGGGTTGACTAAAATATATAAGTATCAAAATACACTAAATGGTCCCAAGTTTGGCTAACACAAGGGTGCATCATATCAATTGGGTTTAAACTTAATAACTTACTATGCAAAGGTTTATTCCTTTGCACAGTGGCTTTAGTCATGTACTTCTTAGGGAATTTTGATGTTTAACATGAACTAACCCAAGTTTTTGTTAGGATCAGAGAGGCTATCCACTCATCCCTATATCAATCCTAGTATCATGTATCCAATTTATATTCCCCACCATAAATTTAGGTTGGTATAATGATGGGAGATGAAACCCTAATTCAATACACTGCTAAAGAAATTATGAGAAGGAAATGAACTCCTTCTCACAAGATAAATGCAAAAACATAAAATGGAAAGAATTTAGAGGTCATTTATAGGTAACCCAAGTCACTTAGAGCTTGGGGAGAGCATACGTGACATTATTTCTAATAAGACTAAATAAATAATGCAATAAACTAAGAAATTTTCATCACCTAAGTTTCCTATAGGGGATGGGGGAGAAAATACGTGTTATAGTTTTTGGTTTTCCACAAACATAAATTTTAATCTAGGAACTTTGAAACTAGATAATAAATAAAGAACAAAAAAAAGTGAAAAACACTTAATATCTTTAATTAAAGTGTATATTATTTTCAATAGCACCAACTTAAATGTGATTGAAAATTTGGCCCCTTGCCCTTGTTTGCACTTGTAAAAACTTTGAAATACTAAAATACATGTTTGATTAAGTTTATTTTAAGTACCAAACAAAAGTGTATGTGAGATTTATAAGTGCTTAATAATCTCTTTCTCCACTTTGGTTCCTGCAAAAATGTTAGGGGGTTTCTTATCTTTAGGCCAAAAAGCAAATCATAAAAAAACATTCCATTTTGATCTCTTAGGTTTTTGAAGACACAGAGCAAAGCCACCATTTATGTCATAGAGTGAAATCACCATTTTCATATAAACATAGGTAGAAAGTGACTATTTTTAGTGAAGTCATTTTTAAATAAGGTGAAGCCATAGATTAGATTTTGTGTAGTTGCCTATTATAGGCTGAAAATAGGTGAAGTCATATAAATCACATGAAATTTTACCTATCAAAGTCATTTTTTAGTAGGATCAAAGTCATTATTTCTAGATAATGATGTCACCATCTAACAAGTAAAATCCACCATTTCAAATTCATTATTTATACATAAATAAGTATCATAAACAGAGCATAAAAATGGCAAAGCCACCATTGCATAGGGTGCATCCATCGATTAAACAGAAACTAAAATGATGGTATTTTTAAGGATAAAAATCTAAACTTGAAGAATTAAATGCTTTTTTTTATAAAAATTAAAAGTTTCACATCATTCTTCTTTTCCATATGAGATGTGTGGTCCCACCAGGAATGTTCTTATATATCTTAGGATTCCAAAGAGCACACAAATGTTGATTAGCTCTTTGCTAGTAAAGATTAAAAAAATCCTTGCATAACAATGTCTAGAACTAAACACTTTTGCCTAATAAATAGGGGGGGCATAAAATAATTAATAATATCAAACAATAGAGATAAACCAACACAAGTATTTTACCTCCTTTGTTGAACTTGATGTATACTTATTGGCATAAGGATGTTTAGGCTTGGTCTATGACACTAGAGACTCTTGTCAATGTTTCTCCATGGTGGTATCACTTCTCTAATGGTTGTTTATGGATTTTATTTACTATTGTCTTGGATTGGTATGAATCCCACAATCAATTAGGCATTATACCATTAATTTCAATGGATTTTTAAAGGCATTCTTGTAGAATAACCTTACACAAAAAAACTTTTTAGCATAGGGCATGGGCACTTGTATTTATAGATCAAAGAAATAAATCTAACCCTATGGATCTTATGTTAATTTATAACTTTTTTTGAGTCTAAAATAACCTGGGTTGAGTCAGGTTAACCTTAGCTTGGGTCAAAGCACTCACAAAGTCTTAACACCTCAGTTTTAAATATTTATGAGCCATGACAACTCACTTTAGATATTTGTGAGGTTGTGACTCAGCTTTTTGGAATATTTAGGAATAAATAAATCACTTTACTAACTCCTTTGGCCTTTGACTTCATATTTGGCTAGAAAAATCCTTTTTTGATAAATAAAATTCACTAATTCAACCTAGATTTTTTGTCTACGTAAGTCAATTATGATGTGAAATGTAATTAATATTACTTAATTCTTTATGAATTTTGTTAATTATTTTAAATGTTTTGAATTAATAGCTTAATAGGACAAATGTATCAAATTACTAGGTCATAATTTGACTATGGTTAAAATTTAATAAGGTTATTTGTGCAAAAATGATAATACATAAAATAAGCAAACCTTGCCATTCTTTTGAGCAATTAAATCCATTACACAGATGAATTTGGGTATTTAGATTATTTTAGGCTTAAATTATATCATCTACTATAAATTGAATTTAATCCTAGTTTAGGCATGAAAGTGGCTAAAATTAAGTGTCTACATGCACCACTACCTTAGAAAGTTCAAACCTCTTATTCGACATTGCAACAATCCTAAGAATTCTATGTTACCTTAGTTACTCAAGGTAGTTGTCCATATCAGTTCCTAGTTCTATTTGTGGTGGGGGGGTGGTAAAATGACCACAAAATAGATGAAAGAAGGGGAAAATGATATTTTCTTGGGTCAAGTTAAAATACCAATATTATGGGAATATGTTATGAGTCCTATCGAAGGTTAACTATGCATATCAAGTTTTTCATGGGTTCAAATAGGATTAAATAACACTGAGAGTATGGTGGAATTATGATGGCCATAATCCCTATAAAATTATCTCATAAAATGAACAATTATAAATATTTTTAGCTAAAAACACTTGTGTGTATGTGTTATACAGACACAAATATATATATATATATATATATAATATGTATATATATATATGTGTGTGTGTGTGTGTGTATATATATATATATATGTATATATATACATATATGTATATATACATATATATATATATACATATATGTATATATATATGTGTATATATATATGTATATATATATGTATATATACACACACACATATATATGTATTTATGTATGTATGTTTATTATATGTATGTATGTATGTATGTATATGTATATATACATACATATAGACATATAATACACACACACACACACATATAGAAAATCATGATAATCAAAGATATAAGTCAAGATAGAAAATAACTCATCTTAACTAATCACACACATCTAAATATTAAGATTCATATCATAGTCCATTAATTACTAACATACACTAACTTACCAAAATAATTGGCAAGGCTTCCAAAAAAATTACACAATAGTCATGAACACTCTCTCAAATTTTGAAGTTCATGAAAATTTTGACCCTAAAAAAATATTACAAACTAGTATAAATAGAGATGGGATGAGACCCACCATTCAAAATATCAAAATACCACTCACATTCATCATGGCTAAGTCCATTAGTTAAAACATTATGTATTCATATCAAATACAAAACAACCATGAGGCACACAAAATGGGACACAATATTCCTAGTTTGGGATTGTTCAAATATTCAATAACTAAAAATCAGCTAGAGCAAGCTATGGGGCCAAAACCTAACTAAATTTTTTACTCCTATGTTTTTAAATCTTAAGAAATAAACTTATCTTCTTGATCCAAATTTTTAAAGGTTATAAGGTGGCTATGGAACAATATATCTCCACATATCAGCAACTTGGTGACCCTTATGAGGGGTATTGAGATTGATTCTGGTTGAACTCACCTTGTTGATGTTATCCTTATCTTGGGTTTCCAACTAACAAATGTCCTAGGCTCCCTTCTTATTATTATTAGAGAATATTTTCTTGAAGGCACTCTTGAAACCATTAAGGTGTATCCTCAACTCATCCCTAGTGATAAAATTACCATCCTAGTTGAACAACATAGTAATGTTGGCCTCATTAAAATAGGCAATTATTTTCCCTATACACTCATATAGAGGATTCATAATAGCATTTTCTTATCTCAACATCTCATATAAAGAGTTTTTCATATTCCATATGAATGTTTTATATAAATTCATATCTATTAATAACATGATCTTTAACCAAGGGAACATTCCATTATTTATCACAACTGCCATTTTTTTAACTTATTATCCATCCTAATGATTTGTTCCATATATAATTATGATTTATGAAAATACACACTACTCTTTTCCAAGGCCTCTTTGACTTATTCTAAGGTATGAAAGAGTTATATGAGAGACTTTTTCACTTTGACCACTAGATAGGTTGGGAAGGAGGTCCTCCCTTGAGACTCTAGAATTTTAACTTGTGATTTCAATTATTCCATGATATTCTTAGTCATATCATGAGAGGAATTCAAAACATATGCATGGTCCTCCATAGTTTTTTTCTCTTATTTTTTAAATTATTTTCCTAATTAAGGAAAATAAGTCATCCTTTATCAGTTAGATCACAAGGTTCCCTTCTTATGTGAACTTTTTGGTCACTAACATCTAAGGATACAACTCATGAAGTGGATGATGAAGGTATTTATGTAGGATGGGTTTGTATGGAGATGTAAGTTGGAGGTGGTAGAATGGGAATGGGAGTGAATTTTGGAATGGTGAATGAAGATGCATAAGGGTTCATATAAGATTTGATTTATTTTTGTGTCATATGGATGATGGGTCCAATGATATGAGGAAGCTATAACATCATCATCAAAGAAGAATGGGCCTCTTAAAATTGAATCTTGGTAGACTAGAGACATATGATATTGAAGCCCAATAAGGAGCATCTAAAGGTGTAGGGATAAATTTTTGAGGAGATAGATGATAAATAAGAACATTATGGGTTTACAAGGGATGGAATAGAAGGATTATATAAAAAGATAGATTTTTTTAGCTATTGAGTGTAAAAATATTTTTAGAAATGGACTAGATTGTGTATCGAGCCTATATAATGAGCTAGTTATCTATGTGGTAGCACTTATATAAAAATATCTCATAGAAGTTAGTGTCATTAGACCATGCCTAGTGGAAACTCATGGCACACTTGAGGTTGATGAAATTCCAAGGGAAATGAAAATGAAAATTAATGGGGGAGGAGAATTGAAGATAAAAATATCAGTAAAGATGGGTGGAATATAAAATATATGTCTAAGGATAGGATCATTAAAAAAGCTATAACAATAAACAATAGGGATATTTGGAATTACAGAACTAGAAACTACAATAGTACTAAAAATTTCAAGGGGTGCCAAGGAGGCTTAAGTATGCATGGATCTAGTGGGTGAGTCAAGTTTGTGTGGTATAGGTATGATCTATGTATATGTAACTAACTTTGGTGATATAGATGGCCAAGCCTCTAGGTAAATATGTTGGGAATCATATTCACTAGTAATATTAGCTACTTTTTTGAAATAAGGTTGAATCTGCTAAGTTATTTCAGCTTTTTAGGTATTAATAATTGATAAATATTGAGGGGCATCTAGAGGAATCCCATGAAATATTATGTCATTAAGTCTCTTATCTATCCTTTGGGAATCATCTAAGGTAAAAGGATCACTACGAATCTCTTATAAAATTTGTCTCTAATATTATCACCCCTCTAACATCCTTGTAGAATTCAAGTTCTAAATTACCTCATTATCATATGTTGGGCTTATGTTAAACATATAAGCTTCATGGGGCTCACTGTGATAAGTTAAGTTGAGAAATGACCTCAATTCTTCCACATTCCTTTTGACATTCCTATATATGTATAATTTCTTATGATCATGGAATGGTAGGATGAAACATGGTCTATGTGTGGCCTTGGATGTTACTTCTGAAATTCTATTTTATTTATGGTGAAAAATGATGATAGGTAAATATAAGTAGGACCTATACATCCTATTTATGTAATAACATGGCATACTATTATCATATTGGTATAAAATCTCTTATTATCCTAGTCTATTAGGTGCATAATATAGAAAATTTAAGGGGGCATTTTGAATCACTTCAACTCTGATCATAATGAAGGTATGGTAGTACCAATAGGCCTCGATAGCCATTATTAAAACTCTCATATTTTAAGATAATATAGGCATCTTCATCTATTTGATGAAAAGGTACATTTATGGTTAAAATTTATTTCATATGTCATTTATGTGGTCCATAAAATGATGAATATAGAGCTTAGAATATACCACATGTATTGAAAGTCTAGAGGGTGTCCATCATGGGAAAGATGAGTGCTTGTAAGTAATAGTGGAATAAAAAGTAGGTACTAGGTAAAAAATCATATATTTGTTTCCCCATTTCATAACCCTTACCATGTATTGATAAATTTTAAAAGTTGTGATCAACCCAAGAGCTAGGATCTACTTCCATTTAATGATGATGGTAAGGAGAAACACCCATAACTTGTTAACATTCATAATATCATTAGATCCAATTATCCTATTGAGAAACGAAATTATAATCTTAACCCCCTCTCTAAATGTTTTAATTATGTGAGAGTCAATGCCATATTTTTTCACCCAAGTATCTATGTATTCTTCCTAATATTGTAAGGTTTTATAGACATCACATGTTTTCATCCATTAAAAAATAATATCCTTATTATAAGAGTTGTTGATATTTGGAATGTCATAATATATCTTAAAATCAAGCCTTGAGTTTCATGAAATTATATATTTTCCATTTTATTTTTGGATGATATAATTCTTGCATGCAAAAATACATGAAAATTTTATAAAATAGATCACCATAGGGAAATACCTCTAGTTTGGCAATGATCTTTTTGAGTCTCAACTTCTGAATTACTATAAGTTCATCTAAAAATTTGGTATCTATTATTGCTTTCAAAATATGCCCTAATTTCATGTTGATAAATCATGGTAACTATTATTTTATATTTTGATTTTTTTTTAAATTTCAAGTACTTCTTAAAAGTGTTTCATGTGTGTAATGCAGTTTCATTTTTTTTTTCCAAAAAGTAATTTTCAAAAGGCTTTTTGAATGGTCATAAGATATCTAATTTTATTAAAAAAATTGTAGGATAATAATAAAATATAACTAAAATTAAATGGTAAATTTTTATGGAAAAAATTCCTTTCCATGTAAAAAAATTATAGAAATCAAAACTAACTTTGCATTGATTTTTACTTAGTCATTTTCTACATCTTTCTGTTTTTCAAATCTAATGAGTATGCACTTTTCAAACTCATTTTTGCATAGCCAAATGAATTAAAATTTACTTGATATTTTGTATGGTGGTATCTGAATTATATAAAAATACAATGAATTTATTTTTTAATTTATTATTTTATCCAATAAAAACATATGACTAGGTAAAATATCCCTTTCTGGAAGATTCATCATGTAGCCAACTTTTAATTAGGAAATACTTAAAAGTGGTTTTTTAATCATATATTTTGATACATGGCTTCATTTTTGATGTCATCAGTTGCATTTTAAATATTGTTCTTCCATATTTTAAATAACATAAGTTTTATATGGTTTAAATACAAATTATAAATCCATAAATTTAATGATTTTAATGTTTTTCAATAATACATTTTGCTTAATTATTAATTTTAATATTTCAATGTTTATGCAAGGAGATGTAATGTTTTATTGTTTTTTATACATAAATTTGAGAAAGTAAGGATGCACCCACTCAAAATTAATATTCCATTCGAATACAAAACTTGCTGCCAAAATTTAATGAAGTCTAAAATGTACATCAGGGAGGAAGATCTTGTCTTGGAGATGTGCACATGTGATGTGATATTGTTACACTTGTCCCTTATTACCAAAATTAAATGTTGGGCCTCTTATCTTGTTCTTGGCATTTATTTCCTTAAGATTATCTTTTTCACACTCAATATATGCCATTGATATTGACCCTTATATTTAATAATTTTCACCCACCTCATGACTAGAAGGCTTATCATCATTTATACCAAAATTATATATAAGACTTGTAATAAAACTAGAATAAGGGGTTGGAGGATTTATTATATAAATTAGATTTTTTATTTTCACTTAGTTTAAATTTATGTTTTTAATCATCCTCCAAACAAGAGCTAAGATGTTAAAATTTGTATATGACTAGTCACGGTGAATTTTAACAAGTGTTTTCTATGTAATATCTATCAAAATGAAAGGCATTTGAGGATGAAATTAATTATTTATGCATGTATATGGTGATTTTGTCCATATCTTATTCATATCTAGAATTTCCTCAGACTCATGCATCATATTTTGTTATGGTTGTGTGCATAATATTCAATCTAAAGATTATTTTAATGGTGTTTACTTAATCAATAGAATCAATTTTATTTGAATGACAAAATAGGCTCATTTCTTTCCTTTTTACCCTTATATTTTATTTATTTTTAAATAATCTATTATATTAGTTTTAGAATATAAAGAAAGATTTGTAATCTAATTTGTAAGGTTAAATTTATTCATTATAAGTCATGCTCATTACTATTTTAAAAAATCATTTATGTATGTAATGAAAGATTGATTTTCAATTATGCGTACTTGAAAGATTTGAATTTTTTTAATCTAATTTTGAGCTATTTTCATAATAATTTGCTTCATTTTTTTTAAAGTTTAGAAACATGATCGAAATAGTTACACATCAACCACTAGGTTACCCAACAATAAACACATGGTGATATATACCTGATATAAAAGCGAAAATCCAAACTTAATAGCAGTGATCGATACAAATACACATAGACAAATATTAATATGCACACTATATTATTCTATTACATAATTAATTGAGCATTATAAATATATAGGGAATGCCTTTCCTATAAATAGGAATATTCACCAACTCAACATATCTCAACCATATAACCTCTTAACTACCTAAATTATCTCATAGGCCATGTGAGTTATATTAACAACTCACCAAACTATAATATACCACAAATATATTATTATCAAATCTTATGATAACAAACCATTTAAGGTCTAATATTCTTGACATTCCCCCTTTTACTACTTACATGGTAATTTGTGTTTTATAGGACTTAATGAAATTAGAGAGGGAATGCATCAACCTCTTATCGACCATTCACTATTTAGAATAAATATATCAAAATAGTGTGGGAAATCTGACTAAGAATCATCTGTCATCAAACATACATTGCTAAGAACACATCAACTTATATAGTGTGGGAACTACAAGTAAGAACCATCTCCTCAACCTTCACTCAGGCATCTCCTAAACAATGTTTTTATAGAATACACTATGTGGGAAAATAGTAAATACACTTTTTATTTTCACTCATACACATAAATTACTAAAAATAACGAAATATATGTGCCATTGAAGCATAAGTGGCCCCATCATTAGTGGCTAATAATATGCATAGAAAGCTCCTTCCTCTGATGTCTCTAATATCCTTCATGTTGCTACTTAGTAAATGGGAAAATGAAACTCAATTTGTATATTAATTTTTAAAAATACATCCCCCCTCAAACTTGACATTTTATTTTCTATCTAAACATCAGAGTCACCCAAAATTGTGTTCATTATAATAAAGGGTATTTCAAATTTTTACTATAAACTTTGAATTATAATATCAACATACATATTTGGACAAAACTAAGATAATAAAAATCAAATGCATAAAATAACACTTTTGGGTTTTTGAATAAACTACTAATTTACCAAAAAAAATTATCAATCTAAAGACAAAAGAATTTAAATATTATGCACCTAAAAAAACACTACACTTTATATTTATAACTTAAATATAAAATACTTTAATTAACTATTATAATGAATCATAATAACCTAAGAATACACCATTATATTAAACTAGAACTAAATGGTAATTGACTAAACTATGAGTCTAAACTCAAAACTCTAAATACATTGAGGGATATAAGGTAGGATATGTTGTAAATAATTATGATGAGTTGAGGTAGCATAACATTCGATGTAATGTTTTGCAACCAAGCCATGAAAAATAATAAATGTAACTAGTGTAAATTCTTATAAATTAATGTCGATGTCAAATGGAAAATGATAACCATGGATACAGAGCTCAAATTAGATGTACTATGTTGGGATAAGATTGAAGGGATGCTATTCAAAAACAAAATGCTCATTATCATAGAGTGGAAGAATTTTACCATTCAGAACCCTAGTGACCTCCATAAAGTTAGATCTAGTTAAGGTATTAATGAGTTAAATGGAATGCTAAACATAGTCAAATTTTAATGTCAATAATGGTAGATTGGATGGATGTGTTAGGATATTGTAGAGATTAATCCAATCATGACACTTGTTCCAATTTCACAAAGCACTACTTAGAAATGAAGTCTCTAAAAGATTGATCTCTAATTCAAATCAATGCAAGATGCATTTCCTATTAAATATAATCATTAATGTAGTAATTTTGTAAAATATGAATAGGGAGCTAATTTCCATGAACTAGAGGACATGTCTCATCTACACGATGAGATTAGAGATTAACACATGTAGGTATGTGAACTACACTCTCTTCTAATATAAGAGTACATATTTCATATCACATTTAGATATTTATCTTAAGACAAATATATAAAACTATGAATATCATTACTCAGGGAAATAATATAATGGAAACATCATTTGAAAAAATTTCAATATTTAGTTTCCATGATTTTCCTCTCCCAGACCCACTCCAATACCACTGATATAAAATGAAAGATATAAACTCAATAATAGTGATTAAGACAAATACACATAGATAAATATTAATATGCACACTATATTATTATATTACATAACTAATCAAGCATTATAGGTATATAGGAAATGCATTTCCTATAAATATGAAGATTCATCAACTCAACATATCTCAACCATATAACTTCATAACTACCTATAATCTCTTATAGGATACATGAGTTATATTAGAAACTCACCAAACTAGAATATAACATAAATATATTATTAGCAAATATTATGCTAGCAACCAAGTAAGGCCTACTATTCTGAAGAAGACCTTGGGAAGATTTCATCTCCTTTGATGAGAGGTAGGGTGAATCCTCACATTGCCTAAGTTGGCGTGACAAAAAAACAATAAATATTATCTTCTTTAGAAACATAACTTTTCATCATCTTCTAAAATTCATTTACTATTTTGAATATTTCATTATAATGATTGTATATGAATCTACCCTTATGAAGTTGACATGTCTAAATTATTAGGTAGGCTTAAGGCTTGATTAATATGCTTCCATGGTAGATGAGAACTTAGATAATGTTGTGAATTAGTTATGAATAATCACATGTAGTTTTATATAAGTAGTTCAATGTCTTCATTGATCAATAGATAATCTGTTGCCTATATTATGAGAATAATGTATATGAATTCCAACTGGAGGGGACCTTTAGCATTTTAAAATTGAGTTAATATTAATATTTATTAGAGGTTATCAACATGTGCAATATTTTTTTTTGATAGATTATACAAATTAACCCCTTTGTAAAATTTTAAATACATTTTCAAAAATATTTAATTTAGCTTTCAAATTAGTTATGGCTATGTGAGCTATCTCTATGTAAACATCAAACTTATCCTTTTATCTTGAGGATAGTGTCTATATGCTCTATTTATATTTGAAAGCATTCTAAGCATGCATCTCTATTTTCCTTTATGGCACTTAGGATGCAATCATAGATTGCATAATTTTATTATACATTAAGGTGGACCCAAAGAATTCCCAAGATAGTCTTATGTCAAATACCTAAATTTGTGTGTACGGACCTCTAAGTGTTTGAAAAGGATAGGTGGCATAAATTGAATTAATGGTATATCCCATGATATACCATTATCTATCATATTTAGTGTTATGGAAGTTCCACATGGTATTATTAAATTAGTTGATGGGTATTTAGATCATATAATTTATTTAGTAGTGTGGGAATCTATAAAAATAATCTAACACATGGAGAGTGTAGAATATGATATAAATATATGTTAGTTCATGCATTAGTACATAAAATCAATGATGTGCATAAATAACTAACATGTTGATCCTACTCGCTCGGGTGGGCTTGACTTATGAGATCAATAAATAAATAAGAAAACATGGTAATCTATAACTTCCCAATATGACTCTCCTTCAATAGTAGTAAAAAATCATGTCATTGCTTGGATATGGAACTCAATGTCTTTAGAAATTTGGTTGGGAAAGTGTGTCCAACATCTCTTCATGCACCATTTGGTTCAGTGTGTGAATGAAAGTGAAATAATGGTTGAAGCTTCTAGGTTAAATTCTATATTATGTCTTTACACTAAAAATCTTGGTAAATGGTCCATGGTGGCCTTGGTATTTATAGCTTGGTTGATATGAAATTGACCATCCATATCAAGATCAAGATATGTGGCCCAAGATTGATTCAATTTTGGAGGCCAAATGCATTAAATTTGGCATTGCATTCATTAGGCATGGATTCCATAACTAGATATTTGATTGAATTCATTTATTAGTGTTTGAAATTTTTTTTGATGACATAATCATACTTTATATTTATTGGGGTGATGTCATGATGATTTCAAGATCCACTTTGACACTCTTCATGAAATTTGAGGAATAAATCCATTTAATGAATTTAGAAAATAGGAAATTGCAAAAGCTATGGATTTTATTTTTAGAATAAGATTAGGCTAATTAAATGAGTTTAATTAACTTAATCAAAATTGGAATTAAATTTTAAAGTCAAAGAACCATTCGACATAGTTTATCCCAAAACGTCTCTTGTATAGTCATACTTTAACTTAGGATGAATTAAGTGAAGCTAAAAATTATGTATAGTGTGTTGCCTTAATTAGAGATGCCCCAATACATTTTAGAAGATGCACATGAAGTCTAAAAAATAATTTAGGTTTTTTGGTGATTCATGTGTTATTTATAAAAATCATTCTAATTATAATTTTGACATGAGAGTTCTAAGAATTGAGTGTCTACATTTTGCCCCTATTTGAGAAGGTGTTATGAGATAGAAGTGAAGCAACACCTTTTAAAATAATAAAAAAGTCATTTAAAATGATTTGATTATACTTTAACAATAATGTGTTCATATCTGATTTAATCTTGTTCATTTAATAAAAATGAGTTCACAAGGAAGCCCCAAACAATGTTAGGGATGCCCATGATTCCCCCTTAAGGGAGTGATTGAAAATTAAGATGGATGGGCAAGCCCTCAAAAATAATAAAATGGACAAGAAAAAAGGTGAGATTAACTTGTGGATGAGATTAATTGATATGATCTAATAATTACATGCATTGGTTTCCATTTATGAATAAAATATAATTGAATTGGCCCCAAGGATCCCCAAGTGGGAGGGACATATCCAAAAATAAGTGGCACACTTTGACATACCCCAAATAGGGTGAAAGTTGTAGGCTTAAGGAATGATCTATCCTAAAAAAAGTTGCACACTTTGTTTTTCCAAAGAATGCAAAAGCTATATAACTTGTAATTAGAAGAAAGATAGGTTGATTGACTAATGAGTGTGCCTCAATATGGTGGATTTAATTATTGATCAATCTAAAGTGTTTAACCCAATAGGGAGTATTTTTGATTTGATAAATAATAATCAAGAAGATTTATTATAAATCATTGCTCAAGGAGATAACCTATTGAATATATTAATGATGAGAGGAATGATACAAACATAGGTGTAATGGTATAACAAAATTTCAAATACATGAAGAAGACACAAAATCTATGTACATGAGAATGTTCAAAGGTAATGAAAGAGATTATTGGAAGAATACAATAATTATTGAATAATCATGTGATTGGATAGGAATAATATGGATGTTAATAATAATGAAACAAGGGTGGATGAATCAACCTCATTGGCACTGGGTGTTGCCTACATAGTCCAAATAGGCCTCAGACCAATGTAGTTCTCCCAAGATGGGAGACAATGGATGATGAAAATGATGATGATAATATTTATAATAATTATTGACTAATGTGTATGACCCCATTTGTTACATACTTATTTAGAGATGCACATCTTGACGAACATATAAATAAACATGTTTGTTTCAATTATTGTCTTGTGATGTGTTTATGGAAAGATGAAATTACATCTTGAATTATATATTTAAATCATGATTGAAGAGATGATTCATATATAAGACTTAAACACCTAGTTTTTTTTTATATAACATGTGATGGTATACAACATGATATAAAACACCATGATGACTTGGCCATAATGTGTATAAGGATTGTCTCCTGATCTAATAGATAAATGGAAATAACACACCAATTATAAAAACCATGTTGATAAAGTTGATATATGTCAATGGATAAACTTAAGTACAATTATATGACAAGGAGAACCATGATGATGACCTCATTAGCATAATTGAATAAATCAAAGCAACAATAATAAATTAAAAAAAATGTAAATAATAAAACACACAAACAAGAAAACAAAAGCAACAAAAGGCCTCTTTTCATTAACCAAATCAAGATCTATGTGTGAAGGCTCAAAGACAATGATAATGGAATAGTTCTCACACGTAAGGATACATGCAATTGAAGGACACATCCCAATGGTTGATAACATGAATAACTCAATGATATATCAAGGATAATTGATTGGATTTAAGATAAGACAAATGTTTTTGATTTTTTTGGCTTTATATCTTTCCTAGATATTATAATGTTTCTTTCAATGTTTAGGTCTTTTGGATTGTTTTTAATGTTTTTGGGCTTTTAAAATCTCAAATAAATGGAGAATTAAGAGATGAATAATGTTTTAACTCATAAAATGATGATAGAATGGGAATGGTAATTCATAAAATGGTGAGAGAATGGCTTAGGATGTTAAAAAAATTATGAGTGTGGAATAAGTGTGGTTGATATGACCTTAAAAATTAAGTGCTAGGTACATAGTCAAAATGGACCTCAAGCCACTCTAGTTCAACCTACAAAATGGGGAAAAATAATTAATGAAGGACTAATGGATAACATTGGATAATAAATCCCATTTGAAGGGGGTTAGGGGCTCGCATTTGTGTGGCCCCCTCAAACCCTTGTGTCTGTGCAACATTGTATTGCTAGATCTGTTATTGCATGGAACTTTATTTTGGAACCCGAGTTGGATTTCCTGCCTGAGTGTTTAAATGGTGCCATAGGGGAACCGTATAGGGTTCTCATGGAGGCCACTATGGGTAGACAAGCCAGGTTCTAGCTAAGATCCATGTGCCTCTATTTTGGGGGCAGATTTGCCCATGCCGTGTTGGCATTAAGGAGAATGGAGTGCTAGACACTGTGGAATTGTTGGCAGAAACCCCTGTGGGGAAGCCGCACAGAGTGTTATTTAACGGCCATCATATTGAAAAAATCCCTAACCTTTGCGGTTACCTTATTCACCATCACCTTTTGTCAACTGGGGTCATTACTCATATTGAGGTGCTTCCAGATGTCGGGGATTTATTCAATGATTTTTGATTGCCATGGCAGCGTATCCTCTATAGAGGGGGAGTTTGGGCAGATGATCAAGTGGACAGAATGGGCATTGGTGGCACTAGTTTTGGGGCTTGTTTCTTTGTTTGTGGTGCTATTTTTTGTGGGCAATGCATTTTTAGGGTTTGATGGATCAAACCTGGGTATGGCCATCATTATTTTTGGATCTTATGGTGTCTTCATCAATCTTAGTTACAGAGAAACCAAAGGTATTTTGGGGTTTTTTATTGTCATAGAAAATGCTTGTGCGGCATTATTGCAATGTTAACCTACATTGTTGGCTAGGGCAAAATGCTAAAGATATATATATTTTAGCATTGTTTCAAGCTATAAAACCTGGTTTTGTTAAGGTTTCAAGTCCTTGTAAAACTTGGGTGCTTTTATTGATTTATGTTTGTGGTTTTAGGTCCCTATAAAACCTGATTTGTTACTATTTTTTAGTAGGTTTCAAGAATGCTTTTCCTGGTGGTTTTTAATGCTTCATCTTCTTGATTCTATAAAAGGGTTTTGGGGTCCCTTCAAAACCTGCTTTTACCTTAATCTAAAACATTGGATAATAATGAATGATAATGAGGGAAAGGACTTGGAGTTTCCAAGGACCATGTCACATGAGAGTCAAATGTACCTATTCATCAAGGTATCATATGGAAAATAAGTTAAAATGTTTCCCAAATAGGTCTTAATATACTTGCCAAGTCTGTAAGAAAGTCAAGATGAGAAATATTAATAGTCAATGATAGGATGGGATTGGATGAACATGAGTGAATGGCCAAAATTTTAATAATGGTAATAGACTAAAATAACCAAAATGGATTGAATGGAATGGCATATAAATTATATAAGGCTGACCCTAAGTGTCAATGTACTTGTAGATAATAAATTATTTATGCATGATGCCAAAAATTTAGGTTTCATCATGGTACTTTTAAAAATCTCTATAATCATGGATTTCACCATTAGATGAATTATATGTATTTATATTTTAATTGTTTTTTAATTTTAATTTTTTTTAGCATCTTCACTCAATGAAGGATTAAAATATGCCTAATGTATACCCTTTTATGTCTAACCAAAACTTGATTTGAATAACTACTCTATCAAGAACTTGCTATTGATTTGGACTACACCATTGCCATTATGATCTTCTTCAGCCATTGATTCTACTTCCTCCAAACCTATAAATAAGGTGTATTTATCACCTCTTTGAAAACCTATTGAAAGGAAGGGTAAAAATGCATAGGAATGGGATAAATGGTCTAATTTTGTAATGTAATATATAAGTTGAATGATAAATAGGGTCTCAATGGAATGTATAATGGTTGGAGGACAAATGATGATTAGGATTTTCATTCACACACATTTTTTTTAATTCTAGATTTGACTTGATTTTGGTTGTGATGGGGTAGATATTAACTTAAATAATGTCTTTACCAAGTACTAAGGAAATATTTGGCTCAACTATAGTTCCTCAAAGAGGGTTTTACCAACAAAATATTCTTGATTTTTATTCTTTAGATTGTCCAATGACACCTTGGATAAGGTTTCACTATAGGATGTTGATAATTAATTTTTATTTTCCTTTAGCTCCTTAATAAATATTTCACTAAAGGATTATGATTTTTCATTTTGACTATCATCTAGTGCCTCAAACAAGGTTTCACTAGAATATTCTGAGTTTAGACTTTGATTATCCCTTAGCACCTTAAATGAGGTTCTATTAGGAGATTTTTATTTTTCTTTAATGTCATCTTGGTACCCTATAAATTCTTCCATTGAGATGTCTCCATGGAATAATTTAAAAAAAAATATTCTATCAATCCCAATCAACACTTGTGGGAGGTGTTATATCAATACAATGGTTAGGTTGTTTAATGGTACATGCATGTGTAATAGTAATATATTAAGGGTAAAAGGCAACACAATCCTATTAGAGGAATATAAAATAACTTGTGTTGGTATCAAAGGAAACATCCTCAACAACCATATAAGGGTCATAAATGTTTTTAATTTGGCCTACAATAAGCATGTAGCCAATGTTAGAATAATTATTATGGTATGTTAATTATGAAGTTGATGCAGACTCAAGTGGATCAGGTATACACATATATATAATGTTGTAATATCCACTAATATATATATTTTTTAATTCTAATTAAGAATCAAGGGGATATAAATATGATGTTGAAACTAACATTTATTCTATTTCTGATGCTAAATCTAATATTAGTTCTAGAATGGAACCTAAATCTAATTTTGGTTCTAACATAGAATCTAATTAATATGTAGATGTAGATGTTGATGTTGATAAAAATGTTGGATCTAGAAGGGAACTTTTTTTAATCTTATAAATATGTCTATAAAAATGGACCTTTGAATTGTATTATCCACAAGTACCCTTTTCAATTTTAGATTGTAAATAAAGGCTTTGGGACAAATGGAATTTTTAAAATGGGGAAAGTTTAGAAATGGATGAATAATGGGCTATTACTCAATAATAATGGGATCTTGAAAGATATGTTCATCAAATATGGGTCCTTCATAAAATAGAGATGCTTAAGCAAATAAATGTGGACCAATAATGGTTTAGGTTTGGTCAAAGATTGGTGATTTGATAAAAATGTTGAAGATGGGTTCATTGTCTTGATCTTGATTTATAAGTGGATGCATCTGATCTTGCTTGGGAAGGGCATCATAACATATCTTGATCAAGTAGTTATCAAACTTGGAAACACTTAGGTATTCAATAAATAATGCACCTTGGAGGGGTAATGGTTAGGTTTGGCTTTATTATAGATATAAGACTAGATTGGTTATTGGATAAGTAGACAAAGATTTTTCAAATAAAATAGTAGTTAGAAAGGTTTTTAAAGTAATCATTATCTAATTAACTAAGAGATGGAAATCCTAATGTATTTGAGAAGTAATTACATTGTTATTTTGGTGTGGGTATACAAATTGATTCTTCAACACAAGTACTTCCTCTTTATAAAAAAAGTTATACACTTAATCCACATGAAAATTAGATGGGAGTTTGACTCCCTTTGTTATGAGCTATAAAATGATGGTGGTGTTGTACTATTTGAATAAGGATTTATCCAACTTGGATTTGAATGCTATGGATCATGATGGAAGAAAGGCTACCCCTAAGCAAGGATACATGTGAGGGGATTGGTTTAGATGGAATTTACCCAAATATGGTAATCTTAGTATTTTTAGAAATGGCCCAAAGAGGGTGGTATTATTCAAATGAAATAACCCAGAGAGGGTGATATTGGTCTAGTGAAATATCCCAATGAGGGTGGCCTTGGTCTAGATAGAATTGGGCCAAAGAGGGTAGTATTAAATTGGTATGATTAAAATGAGAGAAAATATGGATGATATGACTTTGTTGTTTCCAACTAACAGGCACAAGAGATTGAATGAAAAAACAAAAATTAGATTGAATTGGCATGGATAGAATCATAATAATTGGATTTGGTCAAAATAGACTCTATTTGGAATTTATTCCAATATGTATATTTAAAGGCTAACTTGGTAAAATTTGACTTGGTATGGCATGAAATTGACTTGGTATAATAATTTTGTTCAAGATGAACTTAATTGGATTATAATGTGGTTTAAGATGAACATAATCATAATTAGAATCATTTAGCACATGGTTCAAGAAAAACCTATTTTGGATTTTATTAGCTTGGTACATGGTTCAAAATTAACCTAATATGGCATGGAATTCACTTTGTACATGGTTTGAGATGAAATGGATATGGCATGGAATTGGATTAGTATGTGGTTTAAGATGAATTAAATTTATCTTAGAATGGATTGGTATGTAAATGGGTTCAAAAGTGACCCAATGTGAGAAAATGATTCCAAACTAGATTTAGGACCCAATGGACTTGATTTTAATGGTTTTTAATTGGAATATATAATGGTACCAAATGAGATTGAAATGAAGTCAAATGCATTTGGAACTTAGGATCAAGTAGGAATAATAAAATATATGTTTAAATTAGAAATGAAATGGGTAATGTAATGGTATCAAGTGAGACAAGATTCTATTTCAAGTGGTAATATTAACATTTCAAGAAATGGTTAAGTGTGAATTGGTAATGTGGGCAACATAATACCTTAATGTGTAAATAGGTGATAATGTGTTTTGGAATATTTATAAATTGGTGTACTTGGTTTTTAAGATGTTTTTGTGAAATGCAACATGAATTTTTGATAGAAATTACTCAAGTAATCATGACTTACTTCAAAAATTGGCACATGTTTTAGGGAAAATAATTGATCCTTTCGATATACTTACTTTTGAGAGGATTAAAAATTTAATTATTTATTAAATAATTATAAACAATTATTGGTAGGGTTTTACCCCCTTTTATCAAAATTTCATAACAAAAAGGCAATCTTCAGATACTGTCAACCTTTGAACTCCTGCATGAATGAGAATTTTGTGGAAAATTGGTTTTTAGTCTAAACTTTTTGTGTATCAAACTAGATGGTCTCAATATACCTTATGGTAAATGGGTGATTTAGATTAATCCATCAATTATATGTAATATTTTATGGTCGATTAACCAAAGTGTCTAGTCCCTTTATGACCACTTCAACTATAAGGGTATTACTAAAGTACTACTAGTGCAATCAGGCTCTGAAGAGCCACCAACTAAGATAACATGGGTGTAACCCCAATTTTTATATCTTGTTAGATAATTGGGTTGATACAATGATAAGATGTCACTTCCTAAGTCAATGCACCCTTAAATACTAGTGAGAAGGTGATAAAATCCACCCCATGAAGTAAAAAATAAAAATGGTAAAAATGCATTTTGTCTCTAATTCTTAGGACCTTACGAATGGGAAAGAGAAGAACATATTACAAAATGGATATTTTAGGTATAGTCTCAAATAAGTAAACCAATGTATTTTTTATCACCCAAGATCCTTAAAGTTGATAAGGGGAGAACATGAACATAATTATTTACAAATAATAATGAAAACTAAATAATTTAAATAAAAAAGTGAATGTAAATATTCTTAGAAGCATAGAGGCAATGTGATTTATTCTTTATTAATCACTAAATCAAAAATGTGAATGAATTTTGGATTCATTATATGTAAAATTAACTTAAAAAATATGTTAAAGCCTATAAAACAAGTGATTAAGAATTCATAAAATATCCTTGACACTTCAAGGAATTTTATTTCTACCTTTTTAAGGTCTCAAAAAACTTAACATAGGATGACTTTGTCATTTAATAGAACAACTTTACTATTTAGTAGGATAACCTCACCATTTAGTAGGTTGATCCTAATATTATATAATTAACTTGAAATACAACATTTGTGACTTCACTAATTAACATGATGACCTCACTAATTATTAGACGAGTTCACCATTTCAGTAAAAACATAACAAAAAAAAAGTTTACCTTTCATTATTCTATCATTTTCCTTTTGATTTTATTGATTTTGATCAAGTTCACCATTTCCAAGATGATTTCACTATTTTTAGGGGATTCAACTTACCATTTATCCTTATCACTTCACTAAAGTGTAGTCAAATTTAAAGTTGAGTAGGGTGACCTCAATGATGAGTAGGTCAACTTCACCATTTATGTTAAAAACACAAAGAGATAGAGAGTAATAAAAATCAACTTTACCATTGAGTAGGGTGAGTTTTTTTATTACATAATAAATTCTACTTGTCCATAGGGTGACTTTACTAATTCACAAAGTGACTTCATTAATTCGTAAAAAATAAAACATGGGAAATTTATAATAAAAATAAGGAAATCAACACCAAAATATGGTTTAATTATGAGTTTATAAGACTAATAAGGGTCCCAAAGAGGTTTTTGATATGTGTGGTCTCACTAGGCATGCCAAATATAGAATATGATTGAAAAATAGGTTAGTACATAAAACTAATGACAAGCATAAAGAACCAACCTATTGAGGCTACTCCCTTGAGTGGGCTAGATCTATGAGATCAAGAAATAAGCAATAAATCATGGTAACATATACCTTCCTAATATGAATCTCCTTCAATACTGGTCAACAAGCATGTTATTTCATATATACAAAGCTCAAGGTCTTTAGCATTATAGTTGGGAAAGTGCTTTTAACATCTCCTCATGTACCATTTGGTTCGATTTATGAATGAAAGTGGAAGAATGGTTGAATATTCTAGGTTGAATTTTGCATTATGTCTTTTCGCTAAAAGTCTTGGTAAATGGTCTATTATGGCCTTGGTATTTATAGCTTGGCTAAAATTATATTTGTCATCCATCTCAAGATCAAGATGTGTGACCCAATATTTATTCAATGTTAGAGGCTAAAGGCATTAAAATTGGTAATTAATATTGAATTAATTGGGCATGGATTCTAAAATCATATATTTGATTACATTCATTCTTTAATGCTTTACTAATTTTATTATGACATCATCATCCATGATATTTGTTGTGGTGTCATGATGATGTCATGATCCACTTGGCCACTTGTCATGAGATTTGAGGAATAAATCCAATTAATGAATTAAGAAAATAGGAAATTCCAAAATCTATGGATTTTCATATTATAAGAATATTAGGCTAATTATATGAGTTTAATTAAATTAATCAAAAGTCGTGTGATTTTTAAAATTCAAAGAACCGTTTGACATAATTGATCCCAAAACATCTCTTACATAGTCATAGTTTGACTCAAAATAAATTAATTGAAGATGATAATTATGGATAATACATATACCTAATTAGGGATGCCCTGATACATTTTATAAAATTCATACCAAGTGTGTAGAATAATTTGGTGTTTCAGTGATTCATGTGTTATTGATAGAAATAATTATAATTATAATTTCAACATGAGAGTGGTGAGAATGAAAGTTCTACAAAGAGCATTGATTGGATGACAGATCCCATGTCATACTATCCTAATACCATGTTGGTAGTTAATAATACCACATGTATTCCTATAATAGGCTATGGGTTCTTGGAATTGTAAATTCATTTGAGCAACATAGGGCTTTGAGAGTATAAATCATGGGATTCTAATATATAGATCAACTAGTGGCAGGTTATGATTGGACAAGGGGTCTTAGGTTCATATAATTATTTGTGTCATAATGATATCATGAGACCTATGTTATTCATGAAATATAAATCTAGTTAAATTCAATTACAAAGACATATAATATTACTTGTGAATACTTTGTGAGTAATAACCATAGGGCTTTGAGGGCATGAGACCTACCACATCATCACCAAATTTACCAGATAAGAGTTAGCATACAAATGATAATTATAAAAAATTAAATATTTCAAATATGACTAACTCTATTATAAAAAAGGAACCCACAAAAATCATAAAGTGATACATTAATAAAAATGGGGCCTCTAAAAACTATATTGTAAAAATATAAGGGCCAAGTTTTATTAACCACCAATTATTATGATTGGACTGACCATTTTATACAATTAAAACATGGATTTAAGGGCTTTATTTTTTTCATTATAAATAATAATAATAATTTAATGGGTCTCATTTTTTATATGAAAAGTGGCGTGTTGCTGACATCAAATGGTGACTATGCAGGGAAAACATTATTTGAGTGTTTAGAACCCATTTTTTTGGTTTCTCCTCAGTAAAATTAGATAGATCACAGGAAAAAATACATGATATCAAATAAAAATGGATTATTTGAGTCTTTTTTATAACTTAAAATACTAATTTTCAATCTCTCTAATAAGTTAACTTGTGTGAAAAAGTGATTAACATATTTTACCTTTAGAGGTTTAGAGTAACTTTGGGGATTCAAACTTATTAATAGTGATCCATTTTATTCATGTTATCTAGGGGTGGAAGGATTTATAATTGATCTAACACCAGCTAGGCATATATATCCTTGATATAGATACATTTGGATTCACTCTAGGCCTTGCTCTATTTCCATCTAGGCAACAAAGCCTATGATGGAGGTTGCCAAAATCACCCTTTCTTAGGATATAACTTGTAGTAATTTTATTAATACCCTCATATTTCCTTTTGATTTCACATTTTATTCTATTTTATCTATGAGGGTTGGGAACCAATTTAGCCAAGGTAAACAAGAAGTTTAGTAAATTCATGTCACCAAATATCACTCTTCTACTTTTACATAGACCTCAAGGTGGCTTATTAATGTGTTTTAAATTGAAATGTTTAATTAAATTAGTAATAAAATTGTTCTTAATTTACATACTAACTCTTGAAACAATGACTTCATTTATTATTAATATTAGGAAATGATCTACTATGTTATGTTAATTTCCAATGTAAGAAAATATATTTCACATTTCTTGACTCTTAGAAATTGCATCAAATTCATTATAATTAGTTTTAAGGGGATTAATTGGAGGGCCCAAGGGTAAGTAAATTAGGCTTAGCCAATTTCACATTTTGATAATAATAACCGTTCCTAACTCTTAATACTATAACTATCATTTTAACTCAAGGATAACCATATAGATTTAAAAAACAACCACAAAATAAAGTGAAGAAAATGAAATGATGAACAAAAATCAATAATGCAAAGAGAAAGAAAACAAATCTACCTTGACACTAATCATATACTAATCCTAATATATAACTTATAGTCATTTAAATACAACTTTTTAAGTCACAACTGAGAAGTAGTTCTTCAATAACAATCCATTCACCAATAAAGAGAGACTATTTCCTTATATATCCTTCAGCCTGAAGGCATTTCATCCTAATATATCAGTGATCTGATACTAATCCAATGAGGATCTAATTTTAAATGATGTAATTTATTTTCAAGATATTTATCACATAATATTACTAGGTTAGATATCTTAAAACATTTCATTTTGGCTTTATTATCAAACCATCTTTCGATAAAGTATTGATGCTTACTATAGTTTTGGTAGGATTCTTCATGTGAATCTTCAACTTCAATGATGTATATTAATATTTAGTTCACTTTATTGTTGCCTCAAATGTAATATTTCATGAATTTAGACATAGGAATCCTAAGTAGCATAGGTAATATTATTTCCTATCCATATACCAAGAGGAATGGTGAAATCTTGAGGTCATGTTTGTATTTAGTTCAATCATCCCAAAGTGTTTACATCAATAATGATTGTTAATCCTTGATCTATCTATTAAATAATTCTTTATTACACCCAAAAAATTATTATCACTAGACTTATCTATCCCTTTCTCCTATAGGTACAAATTGGATGAAAAATTCAAGATGATGATGTTTCAATAGGCCCACTTTGTGAGTTATTCTAATTGGAAGGCAAGTCCATGATGATAGAATAATAAGACTAGTTTACCAAATTGGGAAACAATACTTTACTCTAAAATTTTGATCACTTCATTATATATATATTTTTTATGGTAAAAATAACTTTAGTCCATATCAAGTAATACTCATTAGTTTTTAGTATAATATTATGATCAACTAAAGATTTGGGATTGATGACTCAAAAATAATCTAGTCCCTATTGAACAAAAAGACATACATTGATATTAGGTTGGAGTGGCATCACAACATGAAATTTTATTTTAGATAAATTTTGGTATTAATGGAAATTTTGGACATGATCATGTTCATCCTTAAATATGGTGGTTTATAGTACCTAGATCATAATATTTTATGAGTTATTACAGTTTTTGAAGGATGCTCACTACCAAGCCTTTCATAAAAGTTTGTCATAACTTCCTCATTTTATTTAATTAACAATCACCATAAATATATCCATTCATAATTGTTGCAATATATAACTATTTTTTTCAACATATAATATAATGAATTTATCCAAATATTTCTCCTTTTTTATTTGTTCAATCTTAGAGGTGATTCTATATATAGAAAATAGTGAATGATTGCATCATACCAATCTTAGTCTATCATACATGCTTGATCAGTTACACCATAATGATTTTAGGATAGACTTATATATTCAAATTCATGATGTCCTAGCCTCTCACCATCTTGGTGGGTTCAATATCTAAGTTTTAATATTGTATGTTAGCCATCCATCTACCTATATGTTCTCCCAACTCGTTCTATCCAAGCATGATTTTTGTGTCTAGATCTAACACTATGGTGTGAGTATTATTTCAAAGGTTGTAGTTGTACAACATAGGCATGATTATCTAGGGTTGAATATTTAACTTATTTATCATTTAATTTAGTGATAATAAAGGTTATGGGGTGTTATTATTAATCAAAATTTTCTATGAGCACATAAGCTATGATATGCTCAAAGGAAAAGGAGTAGAGACAAAAAAATCCTTTGTATAGTCTAGGTTGATAAGGACTAGTGCCTTCATGATGGAATTATCAATGTGTTAGAAGATTAATTTGGATTAAAGAGTCCTCTCAAAATTTTCTTCATATTTCAACATAGTATTTAAAGGTTTAATAATCTCATAAAAACTAGAAGTAAAATTTTAAACAAATTTAATCTTTTTAGACAAAGATTTTAATTATTTTTTCTAACTGGAGGAGGTATCTTAGAAAGTGCACTAACTCATTGAAGGTAAATGGAGATAACTTGTTTTGTGATAATGTGACCAATAATATTACTTTTTATGACCTTAAATAACATTTTATTTAGATTTAGGGAGATATCATAACTGTTGCACCTTTCAAATACTTTATATAGATGATGAATGTGATCAAACCCATGTTTTAAAAAAATATTTAGGTTATCCATATAGATTATTATGAATTACCAATAAAACCTTAAAAATAAAAATCCATGGAGCTATAAAAAATAGATCCTTAATTGATCAAGCTAAAAGGCATTATATTATAGAAAAATGTGCTCTACTTAGTGGTGAAAGTAGTATTGATGCTATCTTATTGGTTTATTAAGACTTAATTATACCCCTAAAATCCATTCAAGAAGGACATAATTTGGGAGATTTTGATATTTTTGTCCCAAAAATGTAAAAATATCTAGTAACCTAAAGGATACCCATTAATTTTTTGGAAAAAAAGACTTAAAATGATCCAAGACACTCATTTCCCAAAGCCTGACAAAAATTGAAGATCTAGGTGCAATTTGCAACTTGTAAAATTTTAAATTACATCAAGACCTCCACTTCTCATTTTAATCATAGTCAATAGAAACTAGAGATAACTTGTAAAATTGAAAATTGCTTCCCAACCTTCACTTCCCTCATAACTCATGACCATCAGAAACTCAAACCCACTCATAATTTCCAACTTGCAAAGTTGCAAATAACAAATAGAGCTCCGCTTTCTACCAAACACCTTCCCTATGAAAATAGGAGATTTAAATGAAATTTAAAACTTTAAAATTGATTTCCAACATACACTTCCCATGCATCACTCCTACTAGAAACCAAAACTCTGATTGTAATTTTCAACTTATAAAGTTACGAATTACAACTCGAGTTTTGTTTCCTGCTGACTACCCTTCATATGGAAACCAAAAACATTATTAAAATTTAAAACTTATAAATTTGAAAATTATTCCTTTATTTTTGATTTCCCATTTCCAATGAACCTAAATACCCAACATAAAGTAGATATTAAAGTACAAATTACAAATGTGCAAATTTGCAAAGTTACTCCTAGACTCTAAAGTTATGAGCCTCCCACCAACCACTGACTGAAGGGCATTTATTTTAGAGGTTATATAAATAAAAATGGGGTTAATTTTAAATAATTATTGAAATTTATAATTAATAAATCATATATTTACATAAGAACCATGACCCTACTATGATGTCAAGCGATATCATGCCTCAAGCCATGACTTCATTACTTCCCCCTACATAATATTCATAAATCCCCCTATGTTTTCTTAGATACCTTTTTCTATATCAAAGATTACTCAGGTTTTTTTCATATTTTCTCCCATCTAGTATAAATTTATGATTATTTTTCCTTTACTCAACATCACTAGGGTTTAAGGTTATTCACCTAACATCATCTCAAAAGTGTCTAGTTACCCATGATCTGATTACCTAAGTTCTCATGGAAACCTTCCAAATCTTTTATAGCTATCAAGAGACTTAGGATTTTTTAAAATTTTGTATAAAATAATAGCATATTCCTTTGAATATTTTCACATAGTCCCTATAGAATTTACACTTATTAAAGCAATTCCAAAACCCATGGAGTTCTCACCGTTGTAACCCCATAACTTCATGTATAATTCTAGTGAATTTTGTAATTCTAAATCCTATTAGGGATCTTACTTGTAATTCTAAGATTGAACCAAATTGTTTTTCACTAAACATTACAAGTGTATTTAGAAAACAAAATCTCCATCATAACTTTTACCTATGTTTTACACCCCCAAACCCTACCAACTTTATAGTTGGTTTTTCCACATCAAATTTCCTTAAATACATGTCTGAAAAAGAGATAAAATTCAAATCTAAGGATCCTAGTGTCCCACTTAGCTTGGAATACAACATGAATAATATCATAGACACAAACCTAACTCACATTAACCTAGGTGATTTTTGGACTATGGTGAATGTTGAATTCAAAAATGACTAGATTTATAGCATTTAAACCTGTGGACTACCTCAAGTAGTAGCTTTCCGTTTTTTAATGTATATCCTTAAGCTTCTACTCACTTTAGAAAATCACTATGATGTAAATAAGAGATATGTATTAAATGATAATGGGGAAAGGATTCTGAACCTAGAACCTAACTTCATAGACTCAATATTCCTTATTATCAAAAATGAAAGTTATCTTGATATAACTCCCAAATCATTAAGGAAGTTATATCAAGATAATAATACTAGATGTATAAGGTTAATAAATGAAAAATGGCTAAAAGTCCCTAGGAATACCTCTACAAGACCTCTCAAAACATTGGCAAGGATAAACTTTAAGGATGAAGTGGGTGAATTAATCATACTCTTACATAAGGTCACCAGAAACCTTGATGCTAAGAAATTTTAGGACTAGATGTAATAATACATATGGATAATCTACCAAAACAATTAGTACATCCATTGGGCATAGTTTATAATTGACTCCATCCATAAGAAGTTGATGAAAATCCAAAATATAGGTAAGTTCTATATGAATTCATATATAGCCTACTTATTAGCAAAGGCAAGAGACTTCCTTATATTGAATACAGTAGCTAACCCAATAAATAAGGTTTTCAATTATTATCCTAACCTCACTCTCAAGGTAAGTAGGCAACACTTAATAAGGGTAAGTGATGCATTCATATACTACATCATAGTCATGTTTCACAAAGAGCTGGAAAGGAAAATATTCTTTGATGTTGCTACTTTAGAGATCATAAACTAGGAATCCTATTTCATTAAATTCCCCACATATTCACACATTAGAGTAGGAGGATTCAGTGGTTATCCTTACACCCACTCAAGGTATATATGATATAAATGGGCTTTAATAGAACTTGTGATGCCACTTATCAAAACTCACAAATTGTTACCAAGAAAACATAAGGTAGGAATCCATTTTCCCATTAGTATAGGTAGGTATACATGCCCTTATATATCCAAAGTGAAGTGTACAAATGCTAAAATGACTCTGATAACCTTGAGGGATCTAGAAGCAAGGCCATTTTATGATTTGAATGGAAACATTACTAGTATATTATGGATGATAACATGTTCCCTAGTATGAAGACTACTGGGAAGACCTACAAGATGAAGAAGTGAGATTGAGGGATTATTCTAGGATAACATTATATAAGATCAAGGCTTTAAATATGGCACTAGTCCATGAGGACTTGGTAGATGATTAATCTCTAGTATACAAGGTCTACTATGATAACAAGATCTTTGCTCAACCCCTTCCAATAGTTAGGTGGTCCATTCTTGAGTTCTTCTCTTTAATTGATAGAACCACTAATGTAATAGATAAAAAAATCAATTGGATTAGAAGCAAAGGGGTTAAGGTGACCAAAGAAAAATTGAGAATTAATGAAAAGTTAATATAGATAAAGGAGAAGGGAGTGCCACCAACAACAAAAGGTTCCAGTAGTGGAACTCAAATAGAATAGGTAGATAATCCAAGTGTGTCTCAAAAGATAAAATAGAAGTAAAAAGATAAGAGAGGAAAATATAGTAGCCAAAGGATTGTTGTGGATCAACCAATAAAAATATCAACTAAAGACATAACTACCCTTGAAGCACAAGTAGTTTCTAATCCTATCTCTATCATAGTTTTTACTCCTATCTTTGTCATAGTTTCTCCTCCTACATTCCATTAGCTTCAAAGCCTCCTCCTCATGTCTCCACTCCACCATCACCTCAAACAATTTCCACTTTGTTTCAACCAACTCACTTGTGCCATTAACTCTATTTCCAATAGTTTAATCAACTTAATTGGACACTTAGTTTTCACTTCCACTCCCCTCTTCCATAATTTCTCCCTCTCTCATAATTTTATTCCCCTCTTCCATAATTTATTCTATCTCATCCCTAATCACTACCACCACTCCATTAATAACTAACACCACACATTATTAGATAGATATGGATTAAGTAATCATGAATACAATCCTGCTATCCATCCCAACCAATATGATAAATATTGTTTCATTTTCATCTTTTATCACGTTTCCCATTTCATCAACCTTGAGTGTCCCCACAACTTGAATTGATTGATTCATGGATCTAGATTTCACACTCCCACAACTTCCCCTTTTTCAACTCCCTATGATTACCCATATACTAGTGTCACTTACATCTCCCACACCCTCGATAGGCACATCTATTTCCACTACACCCATTTTTCCCATTTACATAATAACCCTAACCCCCAAAGAAAGAGGTAGAGATAGAGTAGATCATTGATAAAAATATGGGCAATCAACCCACAGATGGGGAAGACATTTCCAAAACATCATATAAATACTTAATATCGATATAAATTAAAGATACAACACTTTTCATTGTAACCACTAGTGCAAAAACTTCAACTATAGATTCACAATTGGTAGCGCTAAGACAATAGGATGCAACTTCAAGGTGTGTAGTGAAATCAGTGAGGAAGAAATTAAAGTAGATAGTATCCCCAATCACACTTTATTTTGGCCTTACAAAGGCATTAAATATATAAAAGTTATCTCATATAAACATATCAAAAATATTATATGATTCAGTAGGGGAGAAGTATGAAGAGATTATAGTCCCCCACTAGACAAACAAAAAGAAAATCTAGTGGTGGGGGATTACCAAATATCAAAAGTTCACCTTAGTCATCCTACAAGAGAGGTATTGAAACATGATGTTAAATCCAACATTAAATATTTATTTAATAAAATGGATAGTGAAAAGGTCATAAAGGATGGATTTAAGAATAAGGCTGAATAATTGGCAACTACACTGAAGAAGTTCATTAAGATCATTTCCCAACTAACATAATCTATTACTCAAATCACAAATAGAGAAACACTTAATGTATTAATATAGATTGGAATCATGGGAAGGGATATAAATGAATAAGTAGAGTAGATAATTTCAAAGGTAAAAAACATCATTAAATTAGTAATATACTACTACAAATTTGTGAAGGATGGATGATCAACCTTGAAGGATCAAATAAGAAAATATTAAGAAGAGATAGAAAGGTTGAAACTATTCTACCCAAAGGTGCATGTTATGGACATGATTGAAAATGATACACTCATTGTAGAAAAGATATTGAAAAATGATGTAGAGCATAAGGAATTGGACATAACATCTAATTTTAGAATAATAATACTTAGAGAATATTAATAAAGTTAAGATTACACATGACAAGGTCACAAATTTGATCTTTGACATTGAAGATTTGCTTAATAAATTATCATGCTAAGAAATAGATCATCAAGAACAAATCCTTTTAGTATAGGAAGTTCAAGAAAATTTCAAACTAATGGTCAAAGGATAGTTAGCACAGGACATAACATTTAACTTTAACTCTATCCAATATTTTATCAGGTACGATAGTAAACTAGATCAAATGCAAAAAGAAACTCAAGTATACAGGGATACACAAAAGGATATCTCTAATATAATTGTATAATGTGAAATAAGTGTTGGAAGCATAACCAATAAGGGGGTGGAGTGAATTTGTGTACAAAAATTTCTTTATATTCCATATACCATTCATTACCCTTTCAAACCAATCTAGTAAACATGCAATTCATAGAGAAGCAATCATATAAGCATGAAGCAAGATATCAACATATGAACATAATATATATTTGGAAAAAAATTATGGGGGATAAAATCCACTGAAAAACCACTTAAAATACTATCCTATAATCAATGGATCAATATTTAGTGAGGCACGAACCCAACAAGGAGTATTAACCCCTCATTAGTCAAGCACCAACTCAACTAGTCCTTTAACAAGATTCAACTTTTAAGGAGGATCAAACTTCATAAGTGACGTGGAACCAACCTAGTCACTTCAATGACACTTATTAAATCTATAACTTGTAAGGTAGATCCCTCTCCCTCTTGACTAATCACCAACTTAGCTAAGATAAGCTTGATCACCTCAAGACACCTTGTTGTTATACCAATAGATGGTGACCTCCTCTTCAGATCTCTATTTTATATATCCAATATCATACTTTAGGAACACATATATAATACCACTCTTATTGTATCTCACAATATAATCAACTCATTCAACTCTTCTCAACTTCTTTCTCTTTCAGATAGCTTTTTAGGCTCAATATGGCTCTTCCTAGGCAAATTAGGTCAACTGACCTTGATAATCACACTAAAAACTCCTATTATATGTTCATGTATGATCATATACTTCCATATTAATGTATCAAATACCTTATTATACTCCTCAAGGATCTCGTTTACTCACTTATATTCTCAACACCTTAACTAACTCAAATAGGCCTATTGTGCTTTGTATTAATACTAGACTCTTGCTTGCACCCTCCTTGTTCAGCCAAACATCTATAATTCCTTATATAACTCTTAGAATATGTCAATACACACTTTTAAAAAGTGAAATAATCACCATATAGGTATTCCAAGCTCATCTAGACCTCAATCTATTCTTAGGCCTACTTAGAGACCTAATGCATTAGGTCTTGTCAACTAGATATTACACTTAGACCATCTTAGAAAATTTTGAGCTTATAAAAATTCATTAAAAACATTAAATATACTCCTTATATCTTCTGTTTTGGTCTATAACACCTTTTAATGTAAGTCACACTTTGAATCATGTCATTATGTCTACTTTCCATTAGCCCTTCACACATAGAAAAAGTATCCCTCACATAACTAAAGCATATAAACAAACCTTAAATATAACCACATGAAAAAATCACATTAATATATATATATATATATAATGACCTCAAGGTCATCCTTATGTACTTTATTCTTCACCACATAGGCCAAAAGGCCTCAAGAATACTCTTACAAAAGGCTTACTCAGAACTGCCAAACATTACCAACATACAATCAAGAATATTTGACTCTCCACTCTTGAAAATGGAAAAAATATGACTCTACATTCATTCAAATTAACCTTAGATACCTATATAACATATTAATATGAAATACATTCTTCAAATCTATCTAAAACACCTTAAACTCATCTCTGGAAGATGACTACATAGAACTACCAACAAGCCTATCAAAGTAGTCATGATGAATGATATATTTAGTACTTGTAATGATACTTATAACATTTATCATTCATACTATTAGTTGATAAATTACCTCTATATCATCATCAAATATATATATATATATATATATATATATATATATATATATATATATATATAGATCAATGGTTCTAGTGTTAACCATTGGTCTTACAGACCAATTTCTTAACTCTCTATTTCATAGTACATACATAACTAGAGAAGCCATTTTGGATTTCATATTACAACACATTATATTGAATAAAAAAATTAATGAATAATTTATAGTTCATATATGTCCTAAATATAAAAATCATGCTCATTATATACATCAAATTCTATCATAATGTCTCAAACTCTTAACTTCAGCTTGCATACCTAAAATAGTCAATCTATCTTAAGAACTAATCATAGTGAACATGAATTAGATAACATATAGAACAATTTTTATAAACTTAAAATGTATTATCATGACCCTATAAGATCATTATATCTACTTATAATAACCAAATCATAGGCTTAAAAGTCAATATTGGTCTTATATACCAATTTCATTGTCCTAGATTTCACTCTCATAACTAAACTTGACATGACAACTTGTGAAAAACATTTTCACCAATTTAAATTAAATACAATGAATATAATAGATATGAACATTATTTATAGGTATTTAAAAATAACCTCAAGAAAATGGATCCATTCCTAATCCACTTTAACTCATCCCTAAACACATTCTCACTTTGATTGGTTTTTCTCACTATCTTCACCATTAGCCTAATTTAATGGTCAACTTGAGTGACAAAATTTATTGGCACATATTATATAAATTTTATAAATAAACTATGGACACCAAGAATTAGTCTCTATCTTCTCCATACATTTATTTGCATATTTTGTCTATTGAAACTTTTATCTTTTATATCAACTTATTTAGAAACAAATTTTTTCCTATAGGTTTCATTCACTATCATAAAAAACCATTGCCACCTATAGATGACTCAAGGAGTCATATACAAGGTAAAATTATAAAAATAGCCTTATCAATCCATTCTAGGTATTCAAAAATAAAATATTCACCATCGGGTCACTATAAGGGTTTTGAGAGGGTTTTAGACTAGTTTCCATTCTTAACATTTGTTCATAAAGCTATGTCCCTAAAACCACATCCTAGTGATTTGAAAATTTTTTTAGGACATTTTTCCATTTATCCAAAATAGCTCATCTTAACATGAAATAGTCACACATGCCAACAATAAAAATAAGTTCCTTCTCGAGACCTCATCTCTTCATTCTGCATACACAAGAGACAGTCAAACTTATTTCTTACTTTATCATTCAAATCAAGAAATCAAACTTGTTAAAATCACTTCATACATCATTTTAAACATTAATTCATTCTCACATGATCATTATTTCCTTGGAACCTAAACCTCATACAACATTTATTAACATTATATCTCTTTGCACTTTAGCCTCTTGAACTATCGATCATATTAGGCCTAGTAATAGACCCTCTAGCTACTGTTCCTACAATTTCAACCTTATTCATATGTTCAAACACCTTCTCACACGATATACCACTACTTTTCATCCTTCATAGGTTTTATAAACATTTTATAACCCCTAGTTAGATCATATAGAGTCTAATACTAATTTATTTACATAATAGACTTGTAGGTCTTACCTCTGTAGTCACACTTTGAAATATACCTAGGTGATTCAATGCCTAAAATGCATGTTCAAATGTTCTCAAACATAATCTTATGCATTTTTGCATTCATCTCCTAGATCCATCATGTGATTTCTTACACTACACTAGATATCCCATATTCAAACCTTCTTAAGAACCTTGTACTCAAGAATAAGTATATAAACTACACACCATGTGTTGAGCCTTAACACAAAATTTCAAGAAACTTCAAGTTGCCTTAAAATTCTCTCTCTCTCTTACCTCATGAAACAATAAATCTCATATCACTGAGCCACCTTATTGTGAGCCAAAACTTAACCTCAATCTTATTTTAATATCAATAACCATACACAAACACATGACATCAATGATAACTTGAAATAATCTCCCCCTTTGTCATTGATGGCAAACCACATTGATGGAAAAACACACTTCAAGATTACTATCCTTTCAATACGAAACTTCTCCATCAATCTAATCTCTCTCCCCCTTTGAAATTAATGACAAAGGGTCTCTACAACTACCACAAGGTTATATACACATAATCCACTGATCTTTGGACTTGATCATTTCATAAAAAAAGTAAGATCCCCCTTTTACCATACATACTTCTCTTCAAGATTCTTAAGAGACCTGAGTTATCTCCCCATAAGTACATGATCCACCTAGATCATTTCATTTGATTCATATATAACAATGAATCCTCATGATAATCTTCATAATGAATCAATCTTACACACTCAGTTAAGACCCTTTGACAAAAATGAGAATACTTGTCATCTTTAGATCACTATTATATTATTCATGGTACTTACATATTTTTAACATGATAATTTATCCATTTATGACATTATGAGGTGACCTTTATATCAAAGAAACATTACATTTAATGACACAAACTCAAAGGAACAATACAGCTATCTTATTTTAATTTTATAAGATTCATGATATGCTATAGGACAATGATCACTTCTAGAACTTTATGAAAATTCTTAGGGAACAGAAAACTTGTCATCTCACTCTTGAACACCACAAGACCTTATATTATATGAGAAAATAATCTCTACCTTTAATAGCATTGGTTTTGTAGACCAATCTTCAACTCTCACATCACTTGTTTTTTCTTTGCTACTTAGATAATATCTTGAGCTCACACATGCATTACAAGCATGATAAATTCTAAAGGAAACATTTCACTCATTCCATCAAGAAAAAACTAACTCCAAAGTCCATAAATGAGTTCATTTGCTTTAAGAAAACATACCTAGGGTTTGTAATCACAATTCACCTTGAAATCTTCATTCTTTTACTTGCCACAACTTGAGCTTCTTCTTCATGTCTACGTTCAATATGAACAAATATAATGCATTTTTTAGATTATTTATGACATGTTAGCAAATTTTAACACCCAAATTTTTCATCTTTCATTTTGGCTAAGTGTAGCATTCTTAATTTTTTAATCCACATAGTAAAGTTTTAAGTGTTATTTCCTTCAAATGCCTTTGTTCAGTCTTTTTACAAGTGTTATTTTGGTCTTTTACACAACTATTATTTCTTTTAGAAAGGTTTTGATTTAGGTTTTTTGTTTAAGTCTCAAAGGAATTATTTTGGAATTTTTGTCCAAAACAAAAATTCTGAAAGAACTGGTCCATTTCAAGATTTATGAAGGGCCACAAACAATCTTTCTAAAGGGTCTTTTTCTCATGGAAGTGTCTTTTACAAAAATTCCAAAGGGTACATTTTCAATATTTTTTAAGGGTCTTTTCTCAGGAATTGGTCTTTTCAAATTCTCCAAAGGAATTGGATCTTTCAAATTTTCCAAAGGAATTATCTCTTTCAACTTTTATGAAGGAAGTGTTTCAGACATTTTGTCCAAAATAATCTTTTTGAAGGGATTTTTTCTCATGGAAGTGTCTTTTGTAATATTTCCAAAGGGACATTTTCAATTTGTTGAAGGGTATTTTATCTTACGAAGGGACACTTTCAAAAAATCTAAAGGGACACTTTCAAAAAGTATGAAGGATCATTTCTCAAGCAAATGGATGCTTCTCTAAAAGTGTGAAGGGACATTTTCAATATTTTTGAAGGGTATTTCTCAAGAATTGGTCCTTTACATTTTTTCTGAAGGAATTGTTTTGAACATTTTGTTTGAAACAATTTTTTTGAAATAATTGGCTCTTACATTTTTTTTGAAGGAATTGGTGTTCTCTCAAAAAGTCTGAAAGGTCATTTGAAAAAGCCTAAAAGGACACTTGCAAAAAGTTTGAAGGGTCTTTTCTCGAGAAAGTGTCTAGTTTAAGATTCATGAAGGGACACTTGTAGAAAGTTCAAAGGGTCTTTTCTTGGGAAAGTGTCCAATTCAATATTGTTTAAGGGAATGTTCAAGCTTCCCAAAGGGTACAAATAAAAGGGTCCATGGGGAAATTATCTGGTAAAATGCCCTAAAAGAATGATACCATTAGAATGATAGGTATATGGATGTTAGTTTCAAGGTGAAGAGCTAGTCATTGGCATTTAAACAGTGGGTCCCAAGTAGATTTATGGTCCTTTCTCAAATGCTTAAAGATCCAAGGGCTCACATTTTTAATCCACTAAAGTAGATTAGAGGGTTCATCTCACCATTGATTAGATCAAGATTCAAGTCATTTTTTAATGGCTAATGAAAGGAATAATCGATTGAGGGGATTTAAAAGATTTGAACATTTGACTAAGGTCGAGCTAGGGTAAGATTTCAAGGGATGTTTATAGACATACACATGGATCCAAAAATTTTACAAATGCCATGAAGGTATACACATATATTCTATGTGATGCTTCTCCAAGGCTAAAAAAATGAAAGTGACTCTTCCCTATGCCATTACACACCTCAACAAGATGGTGAGAAGTTGTTAACATCAATACAAATCAACAATAAGTGGAATCATTTGCATAACTAAATTGATGCCATTACTTAGCTTGAAAATATCTTATTTTTTGGTGTAACCATTGGGGAAGCATCTTTGAGAGAGAAAGCTAGTTGTGCAACTAGTTGAGGTGATATGGATCAACCAAATGGCCTAAATGAGCATCATTTAAAAAGATGGTTATAGCTAAAGATGGAGACTCCTAATAGATTGATTCCTCTTTATTATGCCAAAGGCCTCATCTTCTCACTTTCTTTCTGCAATAAATGTAGCCCTTAGGCTAGTGTAAAAACAACCACATAGTGTATGGTGAAGCACTACTGGATTGATGTTATATTTTACCTTTAAGCATTAGTACAAGTCTTTTCTTTCTAGTTTTGAACAATTATTGAAGTGTGTGATGTATATTGATAGTAAGTGATGATTTTACATCCTTCTATCCTTTATCCTTCACACCCAAGAAAAATTTCTTAGTCTAATAGGTCATATAGAGTGTGTTCAAGTGTGTTGGATTGTTTTAAGTGTATAATTGTTCTTAGAATGTGCAATTTGACATTTAGTTAATTTAACTTGTGTCATTTTATATATCTAACCTCTATACTAAAATACTTGTGTTAAACCCCCTTAGAGCTTGAAAATGGTCTATACATTTTGTTGTATTGTGAATTAGAATGTGGAAGATAATCTTGGTGCATCACCAATCTTAGAGTAGGTTTCCTTTTGTGTAATTTCTAACTCTTTTCCTTTAAATCAAACTAGTTTAGACAAAAGTTGTTCTGGAGAGATATATTTAGGGAGCTATCTCTTTAAATCTAGAGGTTCATTTCCTCTATAAGCATACCCACATGCTTATAAATTTTCCAACATTTCCCAAATATAGAAGAGACTTGAACACTCTTTTCTAGGGTGCAAGATTTGGAGACAATAGTTTTGGCATGCTTGGTGGGACCATTGGTCCTAATTATTTGATGTTAAGGTGAATACTGGTCTTGACAAGCCTAAAGTTGTAGAAATATTCTTAATCTAGCATTTGGTGACTCGAAAAGGTGAGAATATATGGTTGTATATAAATTTTCTTGTGTTATACTTCATGGTAATTACTAGGTCATATAGGATTTTTGATCAAACCCCTCTAGCTGAAACCCTTCTTTAATAACAACACCTTGAACCATTCATAATGCTTAGAGATCCTAGGAAAGGAGGTTTTTAAGAAGAAGAAGAAGATGAAGAGATAGGATATTAAGAGGAAAGAAGAGAAATGGATAGGCAATAAACTTTCCCAGCCTACAACACCCAAAATCCAATTGACCTTCTACATATGAACTTATTCCTCCCAATGCGACTAAAAATCTCCCTAGTTTCAATGGAGAGGGTTCTATTACCCCATCTAAGAATATTATGGACATTTAAAATTTATGTAAATTCCATAATGTCACTTTAGCCAATATAGCCATTAGATTACTTTCCATGTCTCTAAGAGGTAAGGCACTTGACTGGTATAGGACTTTGGAAGGTGGTTGCATTAAAAGTTGGGATGGGTTTGGGGAATTGTTGGTAACTAGATTTTAGAATAAGGGTGACCATACTTCACTAACTCACCAATTGAATGTGATAAATAGAGGTCTTAAGCAATCTATGGGAGGTTTTAACAAAATATTTAGAAGGACATGGCATAGGTTACCACCTATCATGATGTCTCCTCCTAGCTTTGTGTTTCCCACTTATCTCAAGGATATCCATAATAATGTGGTAGTAATGTTGCAGTCAATGGGAGGATATACTCTACCACATGTATATGAGATAGATATTGAAGCTTATAATAGCTTGATATAAGCTAGAAAGCTACCTCTAAGAGTTTCCATGCCTTTGATGTCTCATAGTTTGGTTGAAGCTTCAAGTTTAGCACAAGTTCCTAACACCAATATTAAATTGAGAACATTTCCCAAGAAGGTGGATAATGTTGTAGACAAAGATGAGGAGATCCAATCATTACGATCTCAACTTAAACAAGCTCAATTTCAAGCAAGTACTCCACTTAACCTCAATACTATCATCAACAAGGCTATAGAGCTCCACCCCAATGTAACTACCAAGGAAGAGGACAAGGTCAACAAGGTTTCAATAGGTAGCCCAAAACCTATAATCCTAATTTCACTCCTTTCATGAATGATCATTTTCTAGTAGATGCTAACATGGTATAAAGTGAGGATCATTTGGATCAATGGGGATGACCTCAAGGTCAGTTTATGCATGATGGTAGAGAATATGGCCAAGCTTTGGTAGCACAAGAATAATCTACTCCATACGTGACATGAAACTAAGTGAATCTCATAAAAAGGGATATTCATAGAGAAGCTAGTAGCCAAAGTGTAGGTAGGATGAACTTTCTATCAAAGGATGATTATGTTTTGAATCGAAGGACATAAATTACAGCCAACACAAGAGCTAAGAAGATATCTCTACGAGATGTTTTAGGAGTAAATGTGACTCCAAGTGATGCCTCTCCAAGGCCAAAAAGTGTGAAGCTTAGTGCAATACCTACTACCAAGCATGTTCCTTAGCAAAGTTAGAATGTGAGTAGGGTTGTCAAGCCTAAAATACATTAGGTCTAGACTCCCTCTCTAAATTTAATAATTAAATATAATTTTCCCCTCTAAACATTATTTATTCTTTTAAGAATGCCAAGACAAGCATATCTCTTTAGGAAGTCTTACATATGCCTGGTCAAAAGGATCTTTTATAAGAATAGCTCAAGAGCATCCTTATAGCCCCCCAAAACTTCAAAACACAATATTTTATCCCTTACCAATACTCTAAATCATGTCTTATAACCCTCCACCAAATTTTAAAATCCTCCACCCTTATACCTCACACTCATTATGGGAGACAAGTTGGTTCACAACTGTATTGTACATAGTGGAGCTAGAACCACTGTCATACCTAAGATGGTGGATTATAAATTGGGATTGAAGTATGAACCACATATTAAAGGTGTTTTTAAGATTTATGGGACTCTGAATAAGATAGTGGGATTGGTTATAGGTCTAAAATTATTCCTACATGATTACCCAAGTTTCCCCATTTTATAATATGTTGTGGTGGTAGACCTTCCAGCTCATTTTGCTATCTTCTTGTCAAGGGACATGAAAAATAAGATAAGAGGGTACATTTATACTAATTATTATTTTATAAATTTTAAAATAAGATTAGGAACCAAGGTGACTATAATGACATAGCCCTTGGCAAGGTTTTATATTGAGCCATACACAGAGGCAAGTTCAAATCAAAGTTGTCTAATTAGTAAAGAAGAAGAAGGTGTCATGGATGGTGAAGCATCCTCCCATCTTGAAGGTATTTATAGTATTTTATTTGATAATTAAAACACTAAAATACATGTACTTGATCCATATACATTCATAGAATAGACTGATTTAGGAGTTTATTGTATGCATGAAAAGGATATTTCAATCCCTTCACTCACTAATGAAGATAATGAACTTGAAGGGATTTGGGAAATGTTTTTTTGATGGCTCAAGAAGCAAAGTAGGTTCAAGAGCTAGAATTATGTTAGTTTATCCATAAAATAATCAATACTACTCATCATATAGATTCCACTTTAGCTGTACCTACAATGTGGCAAAATATGAAGGCCTAGTTCATGGCCTCCAATGGGCAAAGAAGAGAGGGATCAAGAATTGAGGGTTTATGGGGATAGTGAGTTGGTCATCCACCAAGTGAGAAATAAAGATACATCCAAGAATCCCTTTTTTAAATCCTATAAGCATATGGTATGGGACTTACTTGAAGACTTTAATGCCTTCAACATACAACCCATACCAAGGGATTCAAATAAATATGTTGATAGATTAGATACCATAGGAGCATAGTTTGATGTAGATGTTGATGTAGGAAAGGATAAAAATTTGTCTCATATCAAGGTCATTAGGAGGCCTTCTATTCTAGATAATAAAGTGTCATGGAAAGTGGTTGAAAGTGAAGAACAAATTGCACACTTCTTACAAAATGAAATAGGATTCTCTTCAAGGAACCAAAAGAGAATGCATGATCAATATGAAGAGAAAGTTATTCACATGAAGACAAACAAGATACCTAAAGGGATAATTACTTTGGAGAGTGTTTTCAATGAATATCATCAAAAGAAGAAAGAAAGAGTGAGCATGTCCATAAAAGAAGAGAAATATGAGAGAGTCATGATTTACAAGAACAATATTTTAAAAATTGGTAAGATATCTTCTTTGTCTGAGATTTAGGCCTTTATTGCATTATGAAAAGAGTTCCATGACATATTTGCTTGGGAATATAAATATTTGAAAGGTTTTGATCCAATTCTAACTCATAACACCATTGAGTTAGAACCTGGAGCTAAACTAGTTAGGCAAAAATAAAGGCCTATCAATCCCAAGATAGAAGAACTCATGAAGAAAGAGATGACCAAGTTTATTGAGTCTAGGATTATCTTTCCTATCAAACACTCAATTGGGGTGGATAATATTTTACATATCTGAAATGAGAATGGAGAGATCAAAATTTGTGTGGATTTTTGAGACCTTAATAGAGTGTCTCTCAAGGATCATTAACCACTACCTTCCATGGAACAAACTCTTGAAGGTGTTTCAAGTTCTCAATGCTTCTCACTTCTTGATGGTTATTAAAGTCACAATCAAATACTGGTGAATGAAGATGATTAGTTCAAGACAACCTCCACTACAAAATAAGGGACCTTTGCCTATAAGAATATGCATTTTGGTTTATCTAATATTGGAGTTACATTTAAAAGGGCAATGGACATGGCTTTTAAAGGTTGATCAATAAGTTTTTGATTATGTACCTTGATGATATAAATATTTTTTCAAAGGTTTCTACTAATCATATGGAACATCTAAGGTAGGTGTTAGATAAATGTAGGGAGTATATAATATCCCTTAATCCAAAAAAGTGCATCTTTGCTATCCATGAAGGTAAGTTATTGGATCATATTGTTTCAAAATAAGGCTTGTCTATTAACCCCAAGAGTATTGAGGCTATTCTAGGCTTGTCTTTGCCTAAACAAAAGAAAGGAATTTAAATATTCTTGGGGAAAATAAACTTTGTAATAAGGTTTATTATAAGATTTACAACTGTGGTAAAGCCTATCACAACCATGCTCAAGAAGAACCAAGTTTTTTCTTGGACAAAGGAAGGTAAGAGTATTTTTGAGGTAATCAAGCAAGTAATTAAAAAATATTCTACTCTCTTGAACCCAAACTTTTCCAAATATTTCATACTCTATACCTTTGCTAACCTTGATACAATCTCAGCTATGCTTATGCAAAATAATGATAAAGAGGTAAATCAACCAATTACATTCCTTAGCCAAGGATTGAAAAATTATGAGGTCAAGTATATATTTGTTGAGAATAAATCTCTAAAAATGATAAGAGGATTGAAAAAATTTAGACACATGGTTTCAAACAACTAGATACATGTCATGGTTTCTCATCCTAACACCAAGGAGTTTTTCCTAAGCAAAGACCTTAATGAAAAGTGAGCTAGGTGGATTACCAAAGTAATGGAGTATGATGTGGATATTAAGGTGATGATACTGGTAAGAGGAAAAGGGTTATGTGAGAATTTAGATTCATATTTTCAAGAGCTGAAAGGGGAATTCTTGATCAACTAAGTTCATCCCCAACCAATTGATCACATACAAGTTCAAAGTTGGACAGAAGACATCATTAGTTTTCTTCAAAATGGTGGGTGTTCTAATGGCTTGAACAAGTCTCAAAGGAGATATTTTAGATTGCAGACCATTCCCTACTATCTTGTATATGGTATTCTATTTAGGAAATATGTGAATGGTGTGTTGTTTAGGTGTGTTAACAATGATTAGTTTGATACACTTCTAGAAATGTTTCACAATGGTACAGATGGAGGTCATTTCTCTCCTAAGATGACAACTACAATGATAATGAGGGTTGGTTACTATCATCCTAGTCTTTTTAATTACTATTACCATTAGGGTAAGATGTGTCCTCAATGTGCCTTATTTGTAGGAAAATAGAAACTTTCAACCCTTCCATTGAATCATATCCAACTAGACCAGCCTTTCATGTAATGGGGCCTTTATTTCATTAGTGTGATCAACCCTCCATCAAGTGTTGGACATAAATGGATATTGACTACTTCATAAGGTAGGTAGAGGCTATTACATTAAAGGAGGCAAGTGAAAATTCTATCTTGGAGTTCTATGAAAACATTATAACAAGTTTTGGAGTTCCCCATGTTATCATTTATGATAATGAACTTACTTTCATAAGTAATAAAAATATTGATTGGGTAAATAGGAATGGAGTTTACTTGATTACTTCATCCAACTATTACCCTCAATGTAATGGATTGGCTAAATCTACTAATAAGAATCTCATCAAGATCATCAAGAGGACATTAGAGAATAATCAAAGAGGATGGTACAACAAGTTGCAGATAGCCTTATGGGATGATAGGATTACACTTAAGAGACCAATTGGTAATTCTCCCTTTGTGATTATTTATTGGAGAGAGGATAGGTTGTCCATATATCAAGAACTCCCTAATCTAGAACTTAAAAAGTAGCTGGAACTACTTTAAAATAATCTAATAGAAGTTAGATTTATAGAACTAATGTAACTACAAGAAGCAAGAGATAATGCACACAAGGCCATGAAGCACCACCAAGTACTCATGAAGAAGTACTTTGACAAAAGAATAAGTGTAAGAGTGTTCAACAAAGGTGACTTGGTCTTGTAATGGGTCAAGGATAGAGAAAAAATAGGTAGACATACAAAGTTTGACACTTTTTGGAATGGCCCTTACATCATTAGCAAGTGCAAGAAGAGTAACTCCTTTTAGCTGACCAAGATGAATAGATAAAAATTGCCTATCCATATGAATGGGATAAATCTAAATTTTTACTCTTAATCATTTTAAGAAATGTTTTGTAAATAATATCTTAGGTGTGTGTCTTTAGTCTAGTTTTGTTTTGCTTTGTTGTTGTTTTCCCTAAGTGCTTTATAGCACAGGTATGTTTCATTCCTTTTGTTTGGTGTGTGTCTTTGCCTTTGTGCATGTGATCAATTAGATTGGGTCTATTCAAGTCATTTTTATTGGGTGCTTATATGCATGACTCCATGCCCAATGGAAGGATTTAGGCAATTGGTCTTAGGCATAGTAGGCATGTCACCCCTAGGAATCACCAATAATGTTAGCCAATTTTCAACACCCAAGTTTTGCATCTTTCATTTTGGATAAGTGCAGCATTCTTAATTTTTTTATCTCCACATCTAAGTGTCATGTGTTATTTCCTTTAAAATCCTTTGTTCAATCTTTTTTTAAGTGTTATTTTAGTCTTTTTGTACAAGTATTATTTCCGTAGGTAAGGTTTTTCTTTGGGTTTTTTGTTTAAGTCTCAAAGGAATTGTTTTAGACTTTTTCTCTGAAACAAAAAGTATAAATCAATTAGTCCATTTCAATATTTTTGAAGCTCCAAAAAAAGTCTTTTAAAAGGGTCTTTTTCTCATGGAAATGTCCTTTACAAAAATTCCAAATGGTACATTTTAAATAGTTTTGAATTGTCTTTTCTCTAGAATTGGTCTTTTCAACTGTTCCAAAGGAATTGGACTCTTTCAAAGTTTTTTAAGGAATTGTTTTTGATATTTTGTTTGAAATAATATTTTTGAAGGGTCTTTTTTTGATGGAACTATCCTTTGAAATATTTTCAAAGGGACATTGTAAATTTTACTGGAGGGTCTTTTCTCTTGTGAAGGGACACTTTCAAAAAGTTTGAAGGATCATTTCTCAAGCAAAGAGATGCTTCTGTAAAAGTGATAAGGGACATTTTAAATATTTTCAAAGGGTGTTTTCTTGAGAATTGGTCCTTTGCATTTTTTTTGAAGTAATTATTCTAAACATTTTTTTTGAAATAATATTTTTGAAATAATTGGCTCTTATATTTTTTTGAAGGAATTGGTACTCTTTCAAAAACTCTAAAAGGTCCTTTGTAAAACCCTAAAGGAACACTTGAAAAAAGTATGAAGGGTCTTTTCTTGAGAAAGTGTCAAGTTCAAAATTCTTGAAGGGACACTTGTAAAAAGTTTGAAGGGTCTTTTCTTGGGAAAGTGTCTAGTTCAAGATTGTCAAAGTGCATGTTCAAGCTTCTCGAAGGGTAAAAAGAAAAGGGTCCATGGGAAAATTGTCTAGGAAAATGCCATAAAAGAATGGTCCCAGTAGAATGATAGTTATATGGATGTCAACTTAAAGGTGAAGAGATAGCCATTGGCATTTAAATAGTGGGTCCCAAGTAGATCAATGGTCTTCAATCAAATGCTTGAAGATCTAAGAGGTCACATTCTTCATCCACCAAAGTAGATCAAAGGGTTCATCTCACCATTAATCATATCAAGATCTAAGTCATTTTTTAATGGCCAATCAAAGGAATAATTGACTAAGGGGATTTTCAAAATTTGAACATTCAACTAAGGTTGAGCTAGGGTGAGCTTTTAAGGGATGTTTGTAGACATACACATGGAGCTATAATTTTGACAAATGCCATGAAGGCATATAAGTAGATTCCAAGTGATGCTTCTCCAAGGCTAATAGAATGAAAGTGACTCTTCCCTACACCATTACACACCTCAACAAGCTAATGAGAAGTTGTTAACATCAAGATAAACTGTTAATAAGGGGACTCATTTTCATAATCACAATTGTCATTAATTAGCTTGAAAATATCTTGTTTTTACTGGTGAAACCATTGGAGAAGCATATTTGAGAGAGTAAGCTAGCTATGTAACCACTTGAGGTGACATGGATCAATGAATTAGCCTGAATGAGCATCATTGAAAAGATAGTTGAAGATAAAGATGGAGAATCCTAATAGATTGATTCCTCTTTCTAGCACTAAAGGCTTCCTCCTCTCACTTCCTTTCTACTATAAATTTAGCCCTTGGGCTAGTGTAAAAATAACCACATAGTGTATGGCTAAGCCCTACTAGATTGATGTTTTATTTTACCTTTAAACATTAGTACAAGTATTTTATTTCTAGTTCTAAATAATTATCTAATAATTTAAGTGATGTATAGTGATATTAAGTGATGATTTTACATCCTTCTATCCTTTATCCTTCACACCTAATCAAAAGTTCTTAGTCTAATAGGTCATATAGAGTGTGTTTAAGTGTGATGGATTGTTGTAAGTGTATAACTATTCTTAAAATGTGTAATTTTCCTTTCAATTCATTTACCTTGTGTAATTTTATATATCTCACCTCTATACTAAAATATTTGTGTTAGAAACCCTTAGAGATTAAAAATGGTCTGTGCATTTTACTATATTGTGCATTAGAATACGATATTCATGTGGAAGATATTCTTGGTGCATCATGAAACTTAGAGTAGGTTTATTTTGTGCAATTTATAACTCTTTTTATTTAAATCAAACTTGTTTAGATAGAGGTTGTTTTTTAGAGATACATTCAGGGATCTAGCCCTCTAAATCTAGACGTTCATTTCATCTATAGGCATACCCACATACCTAGAAATGTTCCAACATTACCCAAATCTAGAAGAGACTTGAACAATCTCTTCTAGGGTGCAATATTTGGAGAAACATGACCTTAAGAACATCTCCAAACACTTATATCACTCACCTTGAATGACCAAGAACTCTATATAACTCTACAAATTACCCCTATCTACCATTTTCAACTAACAATCAACTTTATCCTACAATGAATGCACCTACATAGACTTTCAAAACAAACTACCACCTGAAGAATAGTCATCATGGAATATTATAAAACTTTCCTTTGTACATCGTCTTAATTTGACCAATATCCTACTTTCTAAAATCACTTCTTTGTTCTTGGGTCCAATGCATGCCAAAACTTCACCAAGACATTTATGGATACCTCACAACCTCTTATTTGTCCTCACTAACTTGAACACTCTTTCACCATTTCCAATGCTCATATACAAAAAAATCATCACATTTATAATTTCTTATGCATCTAACCACATCAAGAACAAACTTCCTAAATCTATGAAACATCTCACACATGCTCCCCCTATCACCATACACACCTTCTATATATCTCGATGTAATCTATATACTATTATAAACTTGGTGAACACCTTCAGAATAAATTATCTAATCTCACTAAAACATCACACCATATCATATGCTTCTATATTTCACATCATGATTTAATAGACTTGACAGAGTCTATGACTAGGTCTAGGTGTAAATCTAAACCAAGCATCATCTTCCTTCTACCATGCTAACTGACCATGTAGATCACATTTAAGAAGCTCTTTCTTTCAACATGTATTTAAAGTCCTTATGATTTATTTTTGAATTAGATTTAACAAAATCCTTCTTATTCTTATTCAATCTTTCTAGTGCCTTCGTGTAGTTTTTAATGCAAACCTCAATCATGGCCTTCATAAGCATAGACAAATTGTGCTTCTAGAATCACCTTCAAGTTGACAAGCCTTATCTAAAGGACCTGATTTGATACAAATAGTTAGAAGCATAAAAAATAATATTAGGGGGGTGAATCACTATAAAAAAATTTCTTTTTATTCCATATAGCATTCATTAACCTTTCAAACCAATCTAATAAATAAGTAATGCATAAAGAAGCAATCATATAAGCATGAATCAAGATATCAACATATGAACACAAGAGATATGTGGGAAAACATCATGGTGGATAAAAACCATTGAAACACCATTTTTAATACTATCCTATAAACAATGGATCAACATTTAGTGAGGTAGCAACCCCATAAGGAGCATCAACTCCTCAAAAATCAAGCACCAACTCAACTAGTCCTTTAGCAAGATTTAATTTGCAAGGAGGCTAAAACTAATTAAGTGAATTGGAACCAACCCAATCACTTCAAAGATAGTTTTTCAAGATATAAACATTAAGGTATATCCCACTCCCTCTTCACTAAGCACCAACTCGGCCAAGACAATCTTGATAACCTCAAGATACCTTGTTACTCTACTAATAAATGGTGACCTCTTCTTCATCTCTCTATCTTCTCTCTCAATTTCATACATTAGGAACTTATATATGATGCCACTCTGATGGTATCTCACAATATAATCAAATCATTCATCTCTTCTCAACCTTCTTTCTCTTTCAAATAGCCTTCTAGGCTCACTCACTCAATATGTCTCTTACTAAGCTCATTAGGTTAATTAAACTTGATAATAACACTCATATCTCATATTATATTTTCATGTCTGATCATATAATTACATATGAATCTTTCCTAGACCTTATTATACTCCTTAATGTGATATTTTACTCACTTATATTCTCAACACCTTAACTAGCTCAAATAGGGCCTTGTATTTATATTAGACTCTTGCTTGCACCCTCCTTGGTTAGCCAAACATATATCATTACTTATATAAATATTTTAATAGGTTAATAAAAATGTTTAAAAAGTGTAATAATCACCACATAATTCATCCAAACTCAATTATACCTTAATCTCTTCTTAGGCCTACACAAAGACCTAATGCATTAGGCCTTCTCAACCATACATTATATTTAGACCATCTTGGAACATCTTGAGCCTCTAATAATGCATTAAACACATTAAATTTACCTCCAATATACCCATTTTATCATAAATTTAGTTTAATAACACCTTTTATTCTATATCACACTTTGAACCACATCATTAGGTCTACTTGCTAGTAACCCTTGAGACACATAAAAAGTTTGTCTCACATAACTAAAGTATACAACTTTTTTCCATATAACCACATAAAAAATCACACACACACACACACACACAAATATATATATATATATATATATATATATAATGAAATAAATTTCATCATCATATAATTTATTCCTCACCACATAGCCCAAAAAGCCTCAAGAATATTACTGTAAAAGGCTTACTTAAAACTGCCAAACACTGCCAACATATAGTCAAGGACATTTGACTCTACACTATTGAATAGGGACAAAATCTGACTCGTAATGAATTATCATGAACCTAAAATACATATAAAAAATCTTAATATGTAATATATTATTCAACTCTATCTAAAACACCTCAAAATCATCTCTACAAGATGAATACATAGAACTACTAATAAGCCTAAAAAAATAGTCATGATGAATGATGTCTTTAGTACTTGTAATGATACTTAAAATTTATATAATTCACATTAATATTTTATATATCATCATATAATATATATATATATATATATATATATATATATATATATATATATATATATTATGTTTCAACCATTTGGTCTTACAGAGCAATTTCTTAATTCTCTCTTTCGTAGTGCATACACATCCAGCTAATCCATTTTAGCTTTCATATTACAGCATATTAGAGTGAATAAAAAAATTAAATAAAGAATTTATAGGTAAAATATATCCTAAACACAAAAATCATGCTCATTTGACACATCGACTTTTTTTATAGAGTCTCAAACTTTTCACTTCATCTTGCATACCTGAAACTGTCAATTTGTTTCAAGAGCCAATCATGGTGAACATGACTTAGAGAACCTCTAGAACCAATTTTATAAACTTAAAATGTATGATCATGATAATATAATATCATTATATCTACCTTAAATAAACATATCATAGTTTCAAATTGAAATATTGGTCTTGTAAACCAATCTCACTATCTTGGGTTTCACTTTCACAACTAGATTTGACATGACAACTTGTGAACAACATTTTCACCCATTTTAATGAAATAAAAATCATATAATAAATATGAACATTAGGTATATTTATCTAAAAAAAATCAATTAAATGTATCTATTCCTAATCCACTACAACTCATCCCTAAACACATTCTCACTTTGACTGGTTTTTCTCATTATCTTCACCATTAGCCCAGTTTAATGATAGCTCAACTTGAGTGAAAAAATTAATTATCACAAAATATATCAATTTTAAAAATAACACCATGGACATCAATCATTATTCTCTTGAATTTATATACATTCATTTGCATACTTGGTCTATTGTAACTTTTATCTTTTATAATAACTTCATTAGAAATAAGCATTTTCCTATAGGTTACAATTACTATTCTAAAAAAGCACTACCACATGGAGATAAATGAAGGAGTCATATAAAATTTCAAATTATAAAAATATCCTTACCAATAAATTATGGTCAATAAAAAAAAATCTTCACCATTGGGTTACTATAAGGGTTTTGAGAGGGTTTTAAACTGCTTTTCATTCTTAAGGTTTGTTGATACATCTCTGTACCTAAAACCACCTCATAATGCTTGGAAAACATTTTTAGGAACTTTTTTAATCTCTCCCCAAGATCTTACTTTCCCATTAAATAGTCACACATTCCAAAAATAAAAATAATTTCCTTTTTAGGTCCTCATCTCTTCATTTTGCATACAAAAGAGACCTTTAGACTCATTTTCTTACTTTCCCTTCAACTCAAGACCTAAGAATCGGTCAACACACTTGATACATCATGTAAAAACTTAATTCATTATCACATGATCATTGTTTCCTTGGACCCTAATCCTCATACCCCATTTAGTCACATTCTATCTCTTTTGCACTTTAGGCTCTTAAACTACATATCATATTAGGCCTAGTAATAGACCCTCTAACTATTGTTCCTACACTTTAAACCTTATTAATATGTTCAAACACATTATTAAATGATATAACACTAATTTTTATCCTTCATATGTCTTTTTAACATATTATTACCCCTAGTTAGATCAGAAAAGTCTAAGACTAGTTTATTTATATAATAGAATCATAGGTCTTACCTTTGTAGTCATACTTTGAAACATACCTAATTGATTCAATGCCTCAAATGCATTTTTATATGTTATCAAACATCCTATTATTCATTTTTACATTAATATCCTACATACATCATGATCCTTCTTGAATTGAACAAGATATCCCATATTCAAGCCTTCTCAAGAACCTTGTAGTCAAGAACAAGTACATAGACATGCACACCATGTGCTGAGCCTTGACATAAAATTTCAAGAAACCTTAGGTTGCCTTAAAATTCTCTCTCTCTCTTAACTCATTAAATAATCAACCTCATATTAATGAACCACCTTCTTTTGATCCAAAAATTAACCTCAAGCTTCTTGTGGCATCAATGACCATACAAAAACACATGACATCAATGAAAACTTGCAACAATAAGCCACTTATATTCATTTGGGCATGATGAAGATCATATCCTAAAGATATTTTAAAAAAATTATGCTTATATTAAGAAGACACAGGATAAGAAGGAAAAAGACTCTTTAGAAGTTATAGTTATATATTAGTTCTTTCAATTAAATACATTATGTATATTATATTTCCTTGTTGTAAAAAATATTGTAAAGTTATAGATTGTGAATTATAAATATCATTTTGACATCTCTTTTTGAGAAAAAGACATTTGTAATTTCCATGTTCCTTTTTGATAGGTTGAAAATTTGTAAAAAGTAAACTTGTAAATTGCACTTTCCTTTTTGACAAGTCTGAGTTGCTTAACTTCAAAAACTCATACTGTAAATTGCATTTCTAGTTTTGTCAAAATTGGATGACTTAAAAAGTTCTAAAAGTCCCAATTGAAAAATGCAAGTTAGGTTTTGCAAAAAGTAAACTAGGATATCTAAAAGCTATCTATTGTTCTACGTTTGAGTTCATTTTTTGGCACCTCATTGTATGGAGAATATAAAAGATCTCAACTAGATATTATAAAGGCATTGCATAAATATTCAACAAGTTTTTTGATTCCTACAAGAGTTTTTTGGAATGCCCAACAGTTGCATGCTCCTTTTCCCAATCATTTACTTTGGAAAGGATGTCATTCTAATTGAATATCACACCCCCTTGTATGGATTTTTTAGATTTTAATTACTCTTGAACTGGGCATGGAATATTTGAGAACTAAATCTCTTTCATAAGAATATTTTATATAAATATGGGTAGTATGGCATAGACCATTTATCTTTCTATTGTTAGAATAATTATTATACATTTTGAATAATTTGTCTACATATTGTAACCTAGAAAATGGGAATAAATTAAAGATTTTCCTTTCTTGTCTATGGTATCTTAGTGTATGTAAAGATTTTTACCAAATTTTTTCATGATTTTATTCCTATTTTAGTCACAAAATTTCATCTATGGTATTATTTTGCCCTTTTAGGAGATTTTTTGATTAAAAATAAAGAATTTTATCCTTATATGAGAAATACCTAATATTACCTTTGGTTTCACATTTACATGACTTTGTGCCTAAATAAATTTCAATAAATTTATTGGTTTGTTGTGTTAATTCAAATCAATCATTATAATCCATAACAAATATTTGGTGCAATCACCTTTTCCAATTTTGCAAATTCATTTCTAAGAACTCTTTTCTCACAGTCAAACCATAGTTTAGAAATAAGTCACTAAGAAGTGGAATTTCCACATGAACTAGTAGTTTATTATTTACACCAAATTTAGTAAAAGGAATCCAACCTTATCTAGAGGTTCACCTTAATTTTCCAAGGTCCTATATATTGGAGGTGATTCCACTGTATCATTATGATTTTTCATAGCATGCTACAACATAAAGATGGGTGACAAATCTATGTGATAATAGTTTTTGACATGTTTGGTGGGTCACAAAAATTATTACTAAAGATTTTGGTGATATTCTCATCAATAACTATACAAGTCTCCTACACATTTAAAACACACTTGAAAAATCCACTAACTTAAAAATTTAAGAATTCAATGTTTACATATTCTAAAGATACAAAGGAGATAATCTACTAAAGGTAATAAAGTTGACTTAAAATAATTATCATTTCCTTATAAAAATAAATCAAGATCAATTGTACCTTACACTAGAGTATATCATACAAATATGTTTACATCTCTTGTAAATACACATAGTAGTTTTATACCTCTCATTATGGCTCTGAGAAATCAAAATTTCATAGCCTTCAATGGAGGTAGCCCACTTGAGTTGGCCTAGTATGATGATATACCAACATCATTTTTGAAAAGCCTTATGTATTTTACTAGGGAAACTTCCACCACTCATATGAAACATATAAAAGACATTTCTAATCTTTGTTTAGTCCACAATGTCACATAAGATAATGTTGTAATCAAACTTATAGTCTCCTCTTTTAAGGGTAAAGCCTTACAATGGTACAAAAGCCTACCTCCCAATTCCTTTCATGTTTGGGATGACTTAAGGACTGAACTATGCATGCAATTTCAAGATAAGAGTGATCAAGTCTCCCTATTCAAACAACTAACTGATATTCAATAGGATCCTCATGAGTTCATGAATGATTTTAATTTTTTTTTCAAAAGACATGAAATAAAATTCTATTGTTGGTCAAGCCAGCCCAAAATAATGATTTCCTATGTTACTATTGGTCATTTTTGGCCCATGTACCAAGCTTGTGACTAGATGGATCAAGTTGCTAATGGATGAGTAGAGGAATAGATATTCTAGATGGAATGAGTAGACCAAAGAGATCATGTAGCTAGCAAATATTTTTAAACAGTTTAAGTTCACTTAAAGTATAGTTTTTCCAAATTCAAGAAAATAGATCTCCATTGTGGTCATAATGTTTAAGAGCATGAAGCAATTTTTGCATAAGCCCCAGGAGCTCATTCAAGGCTTGGAAATTAATGAAAAAGTTCAAGCATAAACTTGTTTTATTCTTTTTGGGAATTAGATGTTTAATTCCAAAATAAATAAAGGTCTGAGTAAATGTAAATTGTTAAATAAATTTGTCTCAATTAGCCTACTAATTTGTGTAAATAGATGTGTATTTTAAATATTTCTAAAAATATTAAGAAGTGTAAAGAAATCAAACTTATCTTATTCTAGGCTAAAATAGAAGATGTAGGGTCTATAAATTATTATGCAAGGATGACAAACTATCATAAATAGGACCCAAAACTCTATTTTTAGATTGGATAAGAGTGCCAAATTTAGGAAACCTTGTTACTTGTTTTTATAGTCTACTTTTCATCACTATTGTCCACTTTTGGCATTGTTTTCCACTTCTAGTGTTGTTGTCTTGGTATTCCAATTTTTTTGGGTTTTATTCGATAGGCCTGTAGTACCTTGGTAGTGAAATATAAAGCCTAGATCTATGTAGAGATCATTGTGTGTCTAATTCAATCTTTAAAACCCATAGGAAATCTTGGTACTTGAACTTGAATAGTAAACTTGGGAAATAAATGAGGGGTTAGTGTGTAAAGGATATGATAGATGCACTTCACAACTTGTGTGTGGGCATGTTGCCTACATACCAATACTTCGAAGAGGGATCAAGCTAATGTCGTTATCCCATTTGAAGTGCTTGGTGAAATTATGTGATGTATGCAACTAGATGCAATACTATAATTTACTTTTGATGACTAAATACCGGTATGAGTGCTTCAATAGGCTTGAATTTGTCTTAGAAGGCTATATGTAGAGAATAGGGAAGAGTGCTTAAGTGTACTTACTTATATTCTTGATTGTTTCTAGTGAATGAGTGTCAACCCTTATAAATATACATTAAATGGTATTTTATAAGGAAATTGATGATCATGGGTTAGGTTATCTTATATTAGGCTAACAAGGGAAAAGATAAGGAATTAGAAAAATATGATCATTTAAGGCTAAAGTGAACTTGGGAAATAATGCCAAAAATAAGAAAATCCTAAATTTTGGTGCTCTTATCCAAGTTAGAAGATATTATCCTAGGAGGATGAGACCTAGGGAGATGGATCTAGTTTTAACAGTGCTTGTTAGGTCTCAAAAATCTAAGTTTGAGAGGCTATGGGTGACTAGGAATCAATGAAAGTCTAGCTGAGAAGGGTTGAGTGAGAAAGAAAGAGGACCTATAGGTTGGGTGTTATTATCCATGCCTAAGTCATCCAGTTATGAATTTTATATGATTACATCTCCCCCCACTTTATTTTAGTGATACAACAAAGTGAAATACTAGGATAAAGGAAAAATAGAAATCATACCTGAACTTATCTATAAGGGAAAAGCTCATGACACTACATGATGTTAGATGTTCATAAAAAGATCATGTTGTGATGTGTGAATATATAAATAAAAACATGAAGTAGATTAGTTTTTACTAGATATACTATATATAAAATAAGAATTTACAAAACTTAAGTAAAGGAAGAGAGGAACAAATACACCTCATTGGGTATGTGAAACAATACAAAACCTATTGTGATGTTGGATTATGTTGAGTATGTGTGGAATCAAGAGTAATATCATGAACAAAGTTGAGTGTTTAATTCCTTAGAATATGGCTCAAAAATGTAGAGGCTAGTCCTTTGGCTCCATCATCACCAACCAAGTGAAGTTAATGAATCATGTATGTGATAATCAATGTCTGGATTGTATTTCCAATCCCTTTAAATAAGTGACTCAAGAATATAAAGGCTAGCCCTTTGGCTCCATTATTTCCCAATGAAGTGAAGCTCTGAAGTGATATTAGTATAGAATAGATTTCATATGAGATGGCTCATGGACCCCATGAGTGTGATATAAATTTGACATTATGGCATAGATAGTTGAATGTGTGCTAGAAACTAGGCCACTCTTGGCCGTTTTAAAAGATGGATATTAGGCTTGTATGAAAAACACTCTGAAATTGATGTACTAGGCTTATATGAAAGATAAATTGAGAACTTGAGTACTTAAAAATATAAAATTTTATGAAATTTTAACTTTAATTTGATGCGAACCACCTAGAGATGGAGTAAGGCATGCAACTATTGAGAATGCCTAAAATAAACTAAACTCTAAAAAAAAGATTAATATGTCACACACATTACCCCTAGTCACTAATGTTTGGAACATGGATTATGATCTAAAAGTTATGCCAAATGCTTAATCTAAGATGAAAGTGGGAACCATCATTTCATGTATGATAATCCATTGTATCTAAGAAAATTGTATTGAAATTTCTAAATTTGAAGGATCTAGAAGTACAAAAACTATCCCTAAACTAAACTTTTTACCTATTTCTGGAAACCTTGAGTGTTTTTTTCCTAGATAAGAGCACCAAACTATGGACACCCCCTATTTTTGGTGATAATATCTATTTATAACACTATTATTCACTTATGGAACTACTATCCATTTTTGGCACTACTATCTGGTATGAAAATTGATTTTGATCTGAGACTGTTCTTATTTTTCTACTCTGATTTGATTGGTTTGACCTTTAGACTCTATACTAACTATTCTAAATGTTGTTTTTATTTCTAGGAGGTTTTATATCTATTAAAAATCCCTTATTTTGAATCCCCCTCTTTTGAGGGTAGGAATGATAAACCTACAATGACTACCCATAGAAGAAAAGAGTCCTGCAAGTGTGTTAATTTGAATATATATATGATATAGCATTTGATATTTGATAATATGTTTCAAGATATAACAATATTTGTATAGAGATATTGTTATATCAATAAGGGTATGCCTAGATAGATATAATAATGTGAAATCATGTGCAAAGTACTAAACTGGAACTATAAATGTTAATTATTAATTGTTAGTTGGAGAGATGGAGTATGATGTCCAGCATGGCATCCAAGAAAGCAAAAAAAATACATGATATGGATAAGGGCATTGCACAAATTTGAAAATAAATAATTAAGAAACATATTATATTGGCCAAGGGGCCATGAAAATAAGGGACATTGGCACATGTCACTCAAGTTGGAAACAAGCATGGAAGGCATGTTCAAATGCATCATACACATACAAGTGAAATAACCAAAGTTTGCACACAGGCCATAGGCATAAAGATGAGTACAAAAAAGGACATTGGTAAATGTCCTAAGACACACACATGAAAAAGAAGTAAAGAACATTGGAAAATGTCCTCGAGCACAAGTAGGAGTTAAATAGGAACTATAAAATGCAATCACACAAGCTATGCTAAGCAAGAAAATAAAGCATGTAATAGCTAGAAGGATACCAACACATCTAGCTAATCAAAGAAAATGTGAAAGTATGTAAAACATGTGTATTACAAGACTATGTTTATGCTAAGAGATACACAAGTGCTAAATACTATTGAAATTTTGACAATATTTTATGTAAGATATAAACTAATGTACGTCAGAATGATAACTCAGAGTGTGTAGTGTAGGAATGACATAACCTACATGGTGTAGTCATGTGGAGTATCCCCCCAATGGGTATGTATAACAATGTATGTCTTTAATGTAGATGTAGGAATGCCCCCTCTATGGGTAGAATTAAGTAATCAAGTAGCTAGATGTCATTACACACACTCAAAGAAGATCAAGTGAAGCATGGCAATGTATAAAATTGACCTACAATAGCATGAAATAGAAAATGTAAGTCGTAGCATGATAGTAGTGATGTAAAGCATGGATGATGCACACAATCAATATTATTTTGGCATTTTTGAAATTTTTTGAATGTTTTTGTATTTTTTTAAATATTTAAAATACGTATAGGAAGGACTAAGAATAAATTATACTAACTGATGAGTCTTAGGTGAGACTCCCTATCTTGGTGTCATGTTTCAAACAACTAAGTCATGCGTAATAATGAGGCACGAGTGTATGATTGAGATTATGAAGCTAAAATGTGTGTACATTATAAATGATCTAAAATATTTGAAGTGGAAACTAAATTTGGGGCCCCCCTATGACTCTAAGAAATGGATGCAATTGTATCGCTCTTAGGGACCCATCTAAAAGTAGGAGAAGAAGCTCTATAAATAGATGTTTTTTGTCTAACTATATGAGATCTCAATATAACTACTCTAGGTGTGAATATTATCATTAGAATCCATCTAGAATCTTGAAGTGTTGGGGGTGTATGAACCCTTTTTACTAGTGATAGATGTTGTAACTATTGTTTAACCTAAAGTGGAACTAGAAAAAAAGATGGAGGAGAAGCTAAAACCAGTGGAAGAACTATATCTAGTGACTGGAAGTCGGTAGATGGATCTAAAGTGGGGACTGGTGACTCATAAGTAACTCCACCAATTGTAATAACCTAATTATCATGAATGAACTTCACACATTTGTGAATTATATAGGGTACTCCCTTGAGTTTTTAAATCCATGGTTGACCAAGTAGTATGTCAAAAACTCCTACATGGGAAACTATATTAAATCCATGGTTGACCAAGTAGTATCTCACCCAATGAAATCTAAATATGCCCACTAAAAGCATTGATAATTGTATTAGTCAAAATGATATCCTAATCTGAATAACCCAAATGTTGTAATAGTGTGAAGGTGCACATATGAAGACTAGAACCATTGTCTATGAGTATACTATAAATAGGTTGATTATGGATGTGTACTCTGATAATAAGTGAATTTTAACTTGTATCATCTTACATAATCTCTTGATCTAAAAAATATATTGAAGGCCTAGTTGGAACTCTAGACTCATACACACCATCATACCTCTCAAAGGATGTGCCTCAATTGAAGGTGCCTAGTATGTAATTGGTGGAGGATGTGTATGGTATGTATGATGAACACCTGATGTGTCCTCTTTTTCTTGTTTTTAATGTTGTGGAAATGGATCTAAAAATATTTTCAAACATTTCTCTTGTGTTGGCTTTATCTTTGGAGGCTGAACTAAAATTCCCAGATCAAGTAGATTATTATCTATTAAGTCCTGTATCTTATATTGCAAAATAATGCATCTATTTATTGTGTGGCTTAGTGCCTTGTGAAAATCCTAAAATTAATTCTAATCATATCCTCATGGAAGAGGCTTTTCTAGATATATTTCTAGAATAGGTGGGAGAGTGATGATGTTGCATTCCAATAACTAATATAGAACTATGGCTAGAAAAATTGATAAATTGGTAAATACACACCAAGGAGTTAGTGTTAAAACCACATGTTGAGGGGGATCTAAAGTTTCATTAACTATTAGTTGATTTTGATTCTTGTTGTCATTGATTTTGACCTTATATGGGACTTTGTTATTAATCCTGTTTGTTGTGTCTAGAGTACTTTAATACTTGAGTTTTCCCATTGAGATGAACTTGAATTTTCCTCCCTTAAGTGTATGCCACAATTCAGTGAAGGAAGAGAATATTTCAAACATAATGGATTCATGCAATGTTGGTATAAGGCTTTATTTAAAGATGTCTTGTAGCTCTTGATCAGTCATGGGGCTAGTTAGATTAGCTAAAATAGTCTTGTATCTAAGAAAATAATCTATTAGAGGCACATTTGACCTTTGTTTCTATTGTGTAATCTATGCATATGAAACCTTGTCACCAATGTTTATACTAAAATGTGTTACGAGCATGTCTGCTAAAGGATTGAAATCTATGACCAATTGATTTGGTAGACTATAAAACCATTGTAGAGCATAATCCTTTAGGCTCCATGAAAAGAGTTTGGTAAGTAGCCAGTCATTGGGCACATAACCCAAACATGCTACATGAAAATATCTCAAATGTGTCTCTGGATCACCCTTTCCATCATAAAGAGTAAGCTTGGGTTGAACAAATCCTTATGTCAAGGGTGTAAAAGTAAGGTGATGTGTCAATGGTGTATGTAGTAGAGAAAAAGAATCCAAATCCTATGTAGGTCTATTGGTACCTTACTCAAATTGTCACACCTTGGATTGAAGAGATAAAATATCTTGCATAAGGGCTACCACATTAAGAGATAGGGATTACTAGCTAAAGCTGGTGGTATAGAAGAAGGTTGGCCTGCCATAGGGGGTAGTTGAGACATAGTTTCCCCCATAGTGTCATTTGCAACTAGTTGCTCTATGGTTTGAGAAGCTTTCCCATTGATTACTTTTTTATTCTTTTTATAAAATTCTAAGCATGTCATCTTGCATATTCAAATGTTTGGTTAAGAGGTATTGAAGTTCTCTTCTATTAGTTTCATCAAAACTAGTATATTGAGACATTGGTAAAGTAGGAAAACAATTTGAAATGTTTTTCAATACATTTTAATAGGCAATGTGGGAGAAATGGAAAGTACTAAAATTAATAAATGTAGAGTCCAAAAAATAGTGAATTAGAAATTACACAAAAAGGATATTGAGTTGTCAAACATGTAAGGTGATACCTCAACAAATAAAAAGGAAATAGTATATGCCACTACGTATTTTTCAAAAATATTATTTACAAAATACTATGAAATTTTGAATTTGAAATTGATTTTTCAGTGTTAGATATGCAACTAAATTTTTATAAAATTATATAGAAGTACTAAAAATAATCAAGAATATATTTGATGCAACTAGGGTTTTGAATATTTTTTTCCAAAATTAGTGCAATAATTTGAAAAAATTATAGAAAAATTATAGTTTTAATTTTAAAAATTTGAGTAAAAATCTAAAAATATTTCTACAATTAGTAGTATATTTTTCCTAGTGGTTTGAAAGTGTTTGTATGCAAATAAGACCTACTATGTACAAACTAGGCTTTGGGTGAATTTATTGAAAATATTTAAATTAATTTATAGCTTTTTATTTTTAAATTTAGGAAAAATTATGAAAAATTTGAAAAAAAATAGAAATAATTATCCCTAGGTTTTTTAGGGTTTTTGTGCACAAATTCAAAGTAAGTCAGGTTCACCAAATGTTTTATTCTTTTTGGGAATTAAGTTTTTAATTCCTAAGAAAATAAAGGTCTAAGTAAATATAAATAAGTAAATGAATGTGTCTCAATTATCCTACTAATTTGTGTAAATATATATGTAGTTTAACTTTTTCTAAAAATAGTAAGTGTGAAAAAATCAAACTTAGCTTATTCTGGGCTAAAACAGAAGAGGCAAAGTCATAAATTATTGTGTAGGGATGGAAGACTATCATAAACAAGACCTAGAACTCTATTTATAGATTGGATAGTAGCACCAAACTTAGGACACCTTGATACTTGGCACTATAGTCCACTTTTTCACATTGTTGTCCACTTTTTTCACTATTATCCTAGTGGTCTGGTTTCTCTAGGTTTTGTTTGGTAGGCTTGTCACACCTTAGCAGTGAAATATCAAATCATATATCTATGTGGAGCTCATTGTGTGTCTAATTTAATCTTTAAAACCCTTAGGATCTCTTTATACTTTAACTTTAGTATCAAACTTGGGAAAGAGAGGAGGGGTTCATGTGTAAAGAATATGTTGGATGAACTTCACACCCTATATGTGGGCATGCTACCTAGATACCAATACTCAAAAGAAGGATCAAGCTAACATAGTTCTCTAATTTTAAGTCATTGGTGCAATTGTGTGATGTATGCAACTAGATGCAAAATTTAAATGCACTTTGGATGACTAGAGACTGGTATGAGTGCTTTAATAGGCTTGAATTGGTCTTAGAAGGCTATATGTAGAGAATAGGGAAGAGTGCTTGAGTGTACTTTCTTATATTCTTACTTATTTCTAGTGAATGAATGTTAAACCTTCTAAATGGACATTTAATGGTATTTTATAGGGAAACTAGTGATCATGGGTTAGATGAGCTTGTATTAGGATGACATGAGAAAAGATAAGAAATCAAGAAAATCTGACCATTTGAGGCTAATGTAAACTTGGAAAATAGTGCCAAAAATAAGACACCCCTAAATTTTGTTGATCCTATCCAAGTTAGGTGCTATTGTCCTAGGAATATAAGACTAGGGGGAATGGATCTAGGTTTGAGAGTGTTTCCTAGGTCTCAAAAAGCTAAGTTTGGGAGGCTACAGGTGACTGGGAATTAGTGAAAGTGTAAATGAGAAGGGTTGAGTGAGAAAGAAAGAGGACTTATAGGTTGGGTGTTATTATTGATTCCTAAGTCATCCAATTTTTCATTTTATATGATTAAAAAACCTAAGTGATCTAGATCATTGTCAGGACATCACATAGGAACAAATAAACTAGTTTACTTATGTATTTTATAAGTTCACTCAAAAAGTATCACCAGCCAAGATATTATTGTGTCATGGAGTTATTCATGCCATGAAAATGTTCTAAAAGTTTCATATCTGTGCAATATTTATATCTCAGGTTTTGATTATTCAAAGTTTCACCTATAGGATGGGACATTCATGCAAACATCAAAATAAATCTCAGGTAATTAATTATTGAGGTCAAAAATTTGACAGTCGCACACACATCAATGATGGTCACAAAGACATAAAATTATGGGTGAAAAAACATAAAAATTAAGACATGGAAAATATCCATTGGGTTTTAAAAATCATAATGATAATCACATGAACACCAAATACATTTTCATGAACATCAAATGCATTTGTGTGGATGTTAAATTTTGGTCTCTTGAGTTAGTTTTTTGAGTTCAAATGGTGGGTCTTGATAGATATAATGATCATCATTAATTCATACATCTTGATCCAATGATGCATGAGTAATTCAAAAGGTCAAGGAGCTTAGAGGCCACCATGTGGCATAAGAATGTAAGGTAATAGACTAACAATAGGATCCTAATATAAATGTGATTAACAAGTCACATGAGCACATTCAAGATAATAAAAAATCAATGGACCATGTTCATTCATACATCTTGATCTTATGGTACACAGGAGGTTAATAAGGTAAAAAATCTGACAATAGGGATCTATGAGGCCAATGGGAATGAAGACAAGTTGGAGCATTCTGATTGGCTCAAACAATATATGATGGACAAGTTCAAACTTGAGAACCAGTTTTTGATAGAAGAAAACATAGGTCTTATAGGGTCATTATACTACCATTAAATTTCATTTGATCACCATTGAAATGCTACATCTATGTACTCAAGCATAAATAATATAAAAGGATGCCATTAAGGTTAAATATAGACCTTTGTTTCAAAGGTTTGTGGCATATGGGATCCATTCTAAAACCATGTTTACCATTCCTTAGAGGAGATCTATATATGATGAAGTCCTTGGTTTTTATAGATCCTCAAAGGCAAAAATAGGTATTTTTGACCTAATAGAGATAAAAAAGGCTATGTAGTCTATAAGTATGCATCGGTATATGTGACTATAGGAATATAAATAAAGGAGATTGGTTTTCCATCTAAAGAAAGGATCTAGTCTAGATTTGATCAAAGGTAGTTGTCTATGATTATTGAAGAAACTCTTTGTCCTTTAGCATGGCTATATTTTTAGTAAATAGCCACCTAAAATGCACAAATCCACGTTTTTTTCAGACCCATGAGCATGAAGTTTTGTCCTCAAGTGAGAGATGGCATGAAGGATGAAAGAAAGGGTTTAATGTTGAGAACTATAGCTAAGGGTATTCAATACATTATTGAAGCCTTATGGGGATTTTCAACTTAGTAAGCCATGTGTAGTATCTTGATTGATAAAAATGGTGGTAAGGCTTTCATTGGCTAAGCAAGGTGGAAGCTCAAATTCAATCAATGACCTAAGATGGGCTTTTCCCTCTTTGATGGCATGTTTCCACATTCTCTCTCTCTCTCTCTCTCTCTCTCTCTCTCTCTCTCTCTCTCTCTCTCTCTCTCTCTCTCTCTCTCTCTCTCTCTCTCTCTCTCTCTCTCTCTCTCTCTCTCTCTCTCTCTCTCTCACACACACACACACACACACACACACACACACACACACACATTTCCATGATGGGGGTTCTCAATTTTTAGAATATTTTCATACTTTTCTTGGACAAGGATACTAATTGAAACTCTTAAAAAAGTGTGCTCATTTGATATGGTTAAACCCTATCAAAATATTGTAAGAACTACCTTTTTAAGTAATAGTATTGACTCTTTACCTATCTCTTGTCTTTAATCAGTGTTTAGTATGCTTGTGTATGGTGAATTTGTGAAGGAGATTATTCCTAGTTTATTGTACTTCTACTTGCCTCTTTGAAGGTGTTTTCAAGCTAAATTTTAAGATTAGTTTTCTACTTGAAACCTCTTTTATGAAACATTTATGCAACTAGTGAGATTATGAGATTGAGTAAGCCATAATTGTCTTTTGTTGATCCATTATGTATTTAAGCTTATATGAGTGTCCATTTTAACTTTAGTGCATCATATTTTGTACCTCTTAGGATCCCTTAACCATTTCTAACCTTTTTTATCAGTGATTTAAATTAGTTTAGGTGAGCATCAAGAGGAAGTTATCCTTCTTTAGAGGTCTAACCCCACCATAGGTCAGCCACAACTTGGGCTTGTTCCCATTGTGTAGCTCAATTGGAAGGAGCCTGAAGAACTCTCTTCAAGCATGAAAATTGAGCCTACAATAGTTTTTGGTGTGCCCAGTGGGAACCAATTTCAAGGAAAGATTTATCAAGTTTGATATTGGTTTGATCAGTTTGTAGTAGTCATAACTTCATTCAACAACATCTGGTGACTCTCAAAGTAACAATCAACACTCTGGTATAGAACAATAGCTATTTCTCATGCCAAAGGTGATAACAAGGTTAGGTTAAAGAGGTCTTCCCTTTGAATTTTTTGAACTACCTTTAAATTCATCAAAATATTAAGTTTTTCCAATACACATCCATATCATGGAACCTTTTCTCCTAAGTCATTTTGAAGACCTACCCTTGCAAGAGGTCCTTTACTAAATCCTTTTATATCCATGGTAGTCCCTAGACATTTTGTGGCTTTTAATGGCCAAAGTGCTCTATCCCTTACCAAATATGATCTTATCCATTATTTAGCCCTTAAAAGTGTTCCTTATTATGTTGGTGACCAACCTATAACACCTTCTAAACACCTCATAGACATAGCCAATTTTTCAATATCCATAATGTCACTAAGGAAAATATAGATATTAATTTATTATCTACTTCTTTTAAAGGAAAGGCCTTAGTTTTGTATAGAGGCCTTGCTACTAATTCCATTCAAACATGGGACCAATTAGGAGAAGCCTTGTGTAAAATATTTGAGGAAAAACGTGACTATTTTTCACTTGTAGATAAACTAACTGCCATTAAGAGGGTCCTCATGAAGTCATGCAAGACTTCAACACAAGGTTATAAAAAAATTGGGATAGAATCCTAGTATCAGTTAGACCAACCCCAAAATTTTAATTTCTATATTATTTAAAGGATTTAAATAGTGATTTAGTAGTGATGATCCAATATATGAAAGGAAATATACTTCTAGATTCTTATGAGGTGGCCATAAATGAATAAAATTGTCTAGTTCAAGCTGGCAAGATCTCACCTAGACCACCAATGGCCTTATTTCTTAAAATAATACCACCACTTATTATTATCCCTCCACTTGATGTCATTATTTCAATGCTAACAATTACTATAATACCTACATCAAAACAAGAAAAAGATTCCACTAGTGGATCTAGTGATTCCCAGACCAAAAGAACTTCTAAGAGCTCAAGAGCATGTTTCAGTCTTTACAAAAATGAGGTAGTAAATGTTAAGAGGCAATAGGATTTTAATATTCCTTATCAAGGTTAATATCAACCTCAATATCAAGCTTTTCAAGCAAATATGCCACCATACAAAGGGAACTACCAAGGCTAGGGCTAAGGTCAAAACTAAGGACAAGGGAAGCATGGCTATAATAGGCAGAATAACTACAATTCTATTGTTTCTATCACTTCCAGTACCTTGGTACCAATTCAAAATAATATGGCTCAAGAAATAGAGGTTTTCATGCCTTGGAATCAGTCTTTTGATCAACATATTGTCTAAAATATTGACCTCAACCAAGCCTTCAAAGATCAATTACTTTAAGCTACTAATTTTGGGTACAACCAAGCTCTTATGGACCAAAATTCAAATGTATCTATGATGACCAAGATAAAATATCCTCCAAAAGGTAAAGGGTATAATTAGGGACCAAACTAGCTAGATGCCACCATGTTTAATTATGAGCAAGAAGAGTGTTATATATCCAACTAACAGGCTAGTTCTATCCAAGCCTACATACTAGTGGAAGAAAATAAAATATTTAAAATAAGGAACATGGATGGTAACTAAGAATAAGTCAAAGAGATTCTTACCATTAATCCTTTACTAAAAAATCCAAATGAACTTATTATCACTCTAAAGGCTTCAGTATGTCCAAATAATTAGAATTAAGTGAATATTTTTGTGCCCCAAGGCTCACAAGTCAACAAACAATAGTGGTGGTTGTCAAAGCACAAGCAAAGGTTGGTGGTTCACCCATAAATATTATTAAAAAAAAAAAATCTAATATGAGTGTACCAATGTGGGATATGCTCTCCATGATTAGTTAAGTGGACATTATTTAGGAAGGTTTATCTAAGATTAATGTTACAATCGTTGTAGACAAGCCACTAAGTAAGATGAATGAAGTTTCACCAATGTAGCCAAAGGGCCTAGTTAAGGAAAATTAAGTAAGTGTTGGAGATTTGTCATGATGATGTCATGGTGGTGTCATGTAGATGCTATAGTGAGTGGATGAAGTGACTTAATAGTCTAAGTGACAATGACAATGTGTGCAATGTCCTTGTTTTTGTATGCTTGAAGGTCACGTAGTTGATCTTTAGATTTTGACTAATTAGAGGTATTCAGGGTTGATTATGGTGATTAGAGAATATGTAAGAGGTCCCTAAGATGTTATCTATACTTTGAGAGCTTGTGTGCATAAGTGGAATTTATCTACTTAATCATAGTTTTCATCTACACACTTTGGGTCTAGTGGTAGAAAATTTAAGTTAGTAGTTTGATGATGTCACCATTACCATGTGGGAAGGAGTCAAGGGGAGTGTGTCATATGGTTATGATCACATTACTCCCTAATTTTTATATACCAAATCTCAAGTCATGCATCAAAGCATGGTTAAATTTATGATGGTGCAAAGTTGGCTTCTTAATTAGATTTCATTATTTTCCCATAGCCAAAGTGGAAAAGTGTCTAGAATGAGCTGAGTAAGCATGTTGATGAAGTCAAGGTTTTCATATGTGGAGGTTTCAAGACAAAATGATCATATGGGTTATTTAGTTTTAGACCTAGTTTATTTGTGATAATTTATAGATCATGTGATGTAACATGTCAAAATATATGCATATGCAAATTTGGGCTCCCAGGTAGATTGACTATGTTTCCCCATAGCCAATTTTGTAGTGTGTTAGAAATAATCAAGTCAGATTTTTGAAGGTGTTATATCTTTAACATGTGAAGATGTCAAGAGAAACCGATCATATGATTTATTCAATTTTGAGCATAGTTTATTTTTTCTAAATTTGAACTCATGCACTAAAGTGCGACAAAAGTTATAGATGTTCAAAGTTGGCCTCCTAGGAAGATTTGGACATAGTTGGCTCTGTGATAGATGTTTTTGAGAAGGCAATTTAATGATAATATATATTTCATGTGTGAGGGTTCTAGGAGTAGTGTGTTACATGGTTAAATTCTCCTATGTAAGGATATCATCTAGTCCAAAATTTAGATCCTACATCAAATCAAAAAATAAGTTATTGAGGTGAAAAAATGGCTACTTATACATATTGAAATGGTCCCTATAGTCATTTTTGAAAGTGTTAAAGACTGAGCAAGATCTATAGTGCGAATTTTCTCTAAGGAGTAAGGATGTAGTAAGATGAAGACAAGTGCATGATGTTTAAAATCAGAGTAAAGGTATAGAATAATGATCCAACAAAGAGTGGGTATTTGTATAGTTTGATCGATGGTGAACATTAATTATTAACATCCTAATTGATCTGTATAGATAATGGAGCATGTTAAGTCAACATTATGAGATTACATGCGATAAGGTCAATGCGATAGATGTTTAAGATTTAGATTTGGTAGTCTATGCATTAAAGCATCAAACATATCGATGGTGTGATATTCATCTTGATTTGAGATTTCACGATATTAAATCATTGTGTTCAAATGTTAATTGTGACCATTTGAATTAAAATATTTTAATTTAACATAAGAAAATCTAGATATTTATTTTTGGATCATATCTTTCAATAGAAGAAGAATTTATCCATGTAGTAAAAAGCAAAGTGGTAGAGGACTCCATGCTACATCTAATGAACCTAATTTAAAGATTTTAAATTGTGTATAGTCAGACATATTGAGCCTAGAAGTTTATTATGTGTTCATGTTTATTCTGCAAGTAACCCAAGAAGGATATTCAATCTTATATTGATGTTGTTTCAATGTCTCATGATGACTTAGCTATTTGAACATGTTTTAGACTCTACGAGGATGCTCGATGTGGATTTTGGAGGTGTGATAAATATATCTTGAGTATGAACAATGATTAAGAAATTGACAATGTATTCATTCATGGTTATTGTGTGTACAAAGTCAATGTTTCAGTTATTTGAGAATATGCAAAGGTAAGATAAGTTGACTTTGATAATTTAAGTATGTCAAAGGGGACATATGGAGTGGAACCATGAATTTAAAATTGGTCCTATGTTCTTATTTTAATCGAGAGAGTGATAAAGGAGTGAATGGGTTCACATGAGACCTATAAGGGCTACACGAGCATTATTAAAAGGTGTAATTCCTTAAGGGTGAGCCATAGATTCTATGGCTGACCTATGAAGATTGTATTGAGATATTTATTCATATGAAATATGACTTAAGGTATAATGAATACCTAATGGTTGACCAAGGTAGTGATTATCAAGATTAATCTATAAATAATGGAACCAAAGATGTTTGGTTATAAACTTGTATGACTTAGAGGGATGTGAGAATTGAAGCGAAGAAGAGAAGAGGCTGAGTATGCCCAATGGTTGGGTTGGTGAGTAGATTATATTGAGGACTATGAGTATGACTTGTAGGTCATGTTTTTGATGATAGAATAGTTCTCTTGCAGGTTGAGCATGAGTGAAGAGGCCCAGAGTGATCTAAAAGGATGTTTTGTATATCTTGAGAATAAGTGAAGGATTATTGGTGTCTATGAGAGCTTGGTGGCTAGTTTTAGATATTGATCAAGGTGTGGATAGTGTGTATGACCATTTGGTCATGTTGTTGAATAATGTGATAGATTTATTGCTATGAAAGATACATTGAGTGTGTAGATTTGAAGAGTGGGGTTAGTTGAGATATGTAATATGTCCTAATTAATCTTTATGTGTTGGTTAAGGTATGTAATGTACTTTGGCCAATAGGGATTATTGTGTGATCCAAAGGGTGGCTTTGGATACATTGAGAGATTGTTAATTAGAGTTTCACCTTGAAGTGTTATATACATTAGTGTAAAGGTGGATATGTTTATAGGTGTTTTTGTGGTAGATCAGTATCTAAGGTGGTCATATCCCCCTTTCAAGGTAACTCTTGATAAAAGGTCTAGTTGATGTTGTAACTTAGCTAGATAGGTATGGCAGCAACTTGTGGGATTGTAGTCTCACTAAATAAGGATTTTAGTTCCTTGATCAGTAGCTTGCTGGTCTAAATTGGTTCTTGTTTTTATAGGATAGTAATCCAATTACATGTTCTAGTGGGTTTTATTCCCCAAGAGGGTTTTCCACATATGTCTTGTGTTATGTGCTTGATCTTGGATTATCTTTATTGGAAATTAATATAAATGATGTGTATCCTTCATGAATACTAATGGTAATTGATTAAGGACTTGTAAAGATTAGAATTGAAGTTGGAACTAAAGTTTAAAATATTTGGGCTCACTGATTCACCCCCATTGATTGTAACTCTAATAATTGATATCAAAGTAGGTCATTTGGAAGAAGCCTAATAGCTTGAAGGTGATCCTAAGTAGGTATAAAGATGGCTAAGCAGTTGAAGAAAGAAAATTAATAGTGGAATGTTGTGATCAAGGCACTGGAAGAACATATATGTAATTTAAATAAAGATTCTAAAGAAGATAAGAATGTTATCAATGATCTCAAGGTTTAACTAGTAGATGCCCAAAAAAGTTTGTGTTTAAAAGAAAATGACATCATGTTGGATAAAGAAGCTTGCCATAAAAGTAGAGAAAATGACAACAAAGAATAAAAGAAGTATAAAGAATAGATCAAGTATATTTAAGTACATGCATATAGATTGAAAGACATGACCAACAAGGTCAAAAAGGATGAAGAGAAGATCAATATTCTTGAGTATCAGTTAAGGATTGAAAATGTAAATCATAAAGAAAAATAAAATGAGTGTAATCAGATAAAGGTTGGAATGAATTTATTGAAAAGTGAGCATGAGATTGTTATAGTCAAGTTGGACAAGATGTAAAGGAAAAATAAGAAGCTTAAGCAAGTAAAGAAGAATGCAAACTTGAAAAGCAATGTTAGAAGGTCAATTAGACAACCTAATGTTGCAAGGTATGGTAGTTTATTTCATGGAAATTGTTATACATGTAATTAGTATGGTCATAGAGCTAACGACTATAGCATTAAGTTAGTCAAGAATGGAAATTCATGGAGCTATGATAGAAGGATTTTTTGGCCAAATATTACTCATAGATAAAATCTATCAAATGGTATGAATCATGTTATTTGTTTTAGTTTTCATAAGGGTAGACATATTTCTAGATTTTGTCTATATAGTGTTAAGAGGCCTTCAAGGTATATCAAAGAATATAGATCTCCTAGCAAGTTTGGGAAAGGATAAACTCAAGTATGGAAACCAAAGATTATTAATGCTAATCACACTAGTCCAAAAGTTGATAAGAAAGTTTCTCTAGAAGGTTATATTGCAAATCAGGATAAGCTCAAGGATCAAGTAGGTAAGATGGTTGTAGAAGACAAGAAGGGTCAACTATGGTATGGATATTTGAGATAGTAAATACTAAGAAGACTAATCCTATTGTGTCTAAGAGTGTTGATGGATTGTTTGCCAAGGTAGAAAAAGAATTAGAAATAAAGGAAAGTTAAGAGTTTATGTTGACAACTTTTGTTGATAAGTCTGAAGTAGAGAATGTGTCAACTGTCTAGTTAGGAAAGGAAAAAAAAGTATGCTCATATTGAAAATAAAGATACCAAGCTCAAAGAAAAGACCAAGGTACTGGTTGAGACTAGTTTTGAAGTGTGTATAGATCCAAGTAAACATCCTACTATTGTTGAGCAAGTTTCATGTAAAGAACATCAATTGTCATTATCTAGTAATGAGATTCCAAACTATAAGGTGGATTCTTTAGATGAAAAGGTATGTCATAAATTTGTGTTATCTCCATGTGTTATCAATTATATCTTAGAATAGAATGAGAATGATATATAAAAAGAATCAATTGTCATAGTTAAGCCAAAGAAGAAGAAGAAGAATAACTATAAGTATCAGATGATGAAGTAGGAGAAGGGATATGAGGAGTTGTGGGCAACTCCTAGTTTCACACCTTGGTAGAGCATTTTTGTATAGAGGGGTGTTGCTATATAGAATTAAAGTAAACACTTGTCAGTCATAGGAAGCTTGGTAGTTAGAAGATATTATTTGGTAAGAAGATATGAAAATAAGTTTTTGAAGTCTTGTTGAAGATATCATTTTCCTGATGAAGCATGAAGTTAGGGGGAGCTTTGTAATTGATCATGTCATAAGAGTAGAGGACTAAGTATTGGAATCTAAGAAATAATTTGTGGATAATCAATTTTGTGTGCTCAAGATGATAATGGCAATTAGAGAAGGTCTTTGGTTAAGGGAGAACAATAAGTTCATGATCCTATTTCATAAGTTTGTGAAGGATCTATAGTACAAAGTTAGATTGGGTGGTTCTAGGTGGCTTAATGAGATTGAAGAAAATGTCAAGAAGTGTTTGGTTTTTACAAAGGTTTGTGTATTTCTTTTTGGTGTACTCTAGGTGTTTTTAAGATCTAAAGGTATGTATGTGATAATTTAAGATTTTTGAGTGCCCTCAATTTTTTTTTAGTTTTTGGCTTAAGGAGAAGCAAGCCTAAAATGGGTTATAGGATGTATGGGTTCCTAAAGGTATGTAAGCTCAATTTTTGGTATAGAAGTGTGTGATGGGTGTCTCTAGGTGTGAAAGTAGTTTTATAGGTGTGCATTGACCAGAAGGAGGTTTGTTAACCCTAATTATTTTTAGATTTTAAGGTTTTGGGCTATACTAGAAAAGTGGTTTGAATTGTGATTTGAGGTCTTAGTATTATTAATATTTTGAATGGTCCAAATGTGTGGTCAAATAAATATTCATAGATAATTGAAGGTTTGTTGTTCTCAAGTTATTCAACTTTTTATCAATATGGATGGCTAATTGGTTAGTAGGTTTGTGAAGGAAGTATGTTACAAAGGATGAGCATGGTAATTCAAATTGGTGTGATTAAAGGGGAATATGAGAGTGTTATAGATATTTATCTTCAAGTCTTAAATATGTGACTACTAAAAATTTTGGGTTTTCAAGTTTTAGATAGGGCTACAAGGAGGCTAAATATGCCTAGTTTGAAGAAGAGTGTTTTTTTCTCAGTTTCTCCAAAAAGAGTAAGGTATGTGTGTTTCAAGGTATGTTATTAGGTTGGATTAGTGCATTTTAGCTATTTTTTTATAGTGAATATGTGGATTTGCTGGTCATGGAAGTGTCTTGAGAAAGAACGCTAGTAAGCCTGCATGGTGGTTCTTCATGGTGTGTGGAGATTTGAAGATGTTCAGAAGGTGAAATTTATTATAAATCATAGGGGGAGTCCCTATAATATGTTTCTTGGTAATTTATATCATATTTTAATTCTTTTGTGTGTTATTTATTCATTGGTTATAGTGTTTGATTGAAGAGAGTGTTGGCATGGAGCAAGAGGAAGTTTGTCAAAGCAAGAAGAGGTAGGATAAAGGTAAGGGAGATTTTATATCATCTTTATAAGATGGTAGTTTCCTATTTTCATAGTATTTTCAGGTCCTCAAGATCAGATTATTACCACTTTGTCATTATGTCAAAGGGGGAGAAAGTTCTTGTTGGGGAGAAAGTTCCTGTTGCAGGAGTGCTTTGAAGAGAAAGAAGGTGAGTTGTATATTGCTATATGATGGTTGTTGACATAAATGACAAAGGGGGATATTATTGGAGAGTTGTCATCATGATGTCATGGTGTGTCATGGAAATGCTCTAGTGAGTGGATGAAGTGCTTTGAAAGTCTAAGTGACAATGACAAAGTGTGCAACGTGCTAGTTTTTGTATGCTTGAAGGTGGCTTAGTTGATCTTTAGAGTTTGACTAATTAGAGGAGTTCAGGGTTGAGTATGGTGATTAAATCATGTGTAAAAGGTACCTAAGATGTTATTTAAGCTTTGAAATTTTATGTGTATAAGTGGAATTCATTTGGTTGATCATAGTTTTCATCTAGACACTTTGGGTCTAGTGGCAAAAAATCTAAGTTCACAATTTGATGACATCACCATTACCACATGGGAAGGAGTCAAGGGGATTGGGTCATACAGTTGTGATTAAATTAGTCCATAGTTAGTATGTGATAGATATGAATTCATTCATTGAAGTGTGGTCAAATATATGAGGGTTTAAAGTTGGCTTCTCAATTAGATTTCATTATTTTCTCATACTTAGCCAAATTTGTAAAGTGGCCAAAAAAAGATGAGTAAGCATGTTGATGAAGTTAGTGGAGGTTTCAAGATAAAATGCTCATATGGGTTTGTTTAGTTTTGGACCTAGTTTATTTATGCTAATTTATAGATCATGAAATGTAGTGCATCAAAAGATATGTATATACAAATTTGTGCTCTCGAGCAGATTGACTATATTTTCTAGTATTTAGCCAATTTTACAGTGTGGCAGAAAGAGATAAGTGAGAATTTTGAAGGGTTATATCTTGAACATGTGAAGGTGTAAAGAGAAACTAATCATATGGGTTTATTTAGTTTTGAGAATAGTTTATTTTTTGCTAAATTTGAGTTTATATTCTAAAGCGTGACAAAAGTTATGGATCCTCAAAGTTAACCTCTCAAGAAAATTTGGACATAGTTGGCTTTGTGACAATTTTTTTTGGAAAGGAACGTTAATGGTGATATATCTTGCATGAATGAGGTTTCTATGAGTAGTGTGTCATATGATTATATTCTCCTATGTAAGGAGATTATCTGGTCTAAATTTGAGATCTTGTATTGAAGTGCAAAAGAAGTTATTAAGGTGCAAAAATGGAAACTCATGCATATTTAAAGGGTCCGCATAGTCATTTTTGAAAGTGTTAAAGCTTGAGCAAGATCAATGGTGCATATTTGATACAAGGAGTCAAGATATAATAGATGAGGATAGGTGCATGATGTTTAACATATAAGCAAAGGTACTTGATAATGATCCAATAGTAAGCAAATGTTTATAAAATTTGATCAATGATGAGCATTGATCATTAAAATCTTGATTGATCCATAGAGATGGATAGAGCATGTTAAGTCAACATTTTGAGAATGCATGAGATGAGGTTAATGTGATATATTTTTAACATTTGGATTTGGTAGGATATGTACTAAAGATCATATAATATTGATGATGTAAGATTGATCCTGAGCTAAGAGTTTATGAGATTTGAGTATTGTGTTCGAAGGTTAATTATGACTGTTTGAATTCAAATATTTGAATTTGACATAGGAAAAACTAAAGCTCTATATTTTGATCATATCTTTTGATATAAGATGATTTGATTATTCATTTAAAATAAATGTGGTAGAGGACTCCATGGTGCATCTAATTAACCTAATTTGATGATCTTTAATTGAGTTCAATAAAAGATATTGAGCCTAGAAGTTGATTGTGTGTTCATGCTTGTTCTACAAGTGACCCAAAAAGGATATTCAAGCTTATATTAATGTAATTTTGATGTCTCATGATGAATTAGCTATTTGATCATGTTGTAAAATATATGACAATGATTTGTGTTGATTTTGGAGGTGTGATCAATCTATCTTGTGTATGAACACTGCTTAATAAGTTGACAATGTGTTCGTTCTTAGTGACTGTGTGTAACAAGTTAGTGTTTACATTGTTTGGGCATATGTAGAGGTAAGATAAGTTGAATATGATTATTTAAAGATATTTAAGGGGAAATAAGGAGGGGAACCATGCATTTGAAAGCAATATTGAGTTCTTGATTTTCTTGAGGAAGTGCTAAAGGAGTGAATGGGCTCACATGAGACCTATAATGGCTATAAAGACCTTTTTAAAAGGTGTATTTCCTTAAGGGTGACCATAGATGTTAGAGCCAACCTATGAATATTTTATTGAGCCATGTATTCATATGAAATATTCCTTAAGGGATAAGGTATGCCTGATGGCTGACCAAGGTAGTGATTATCAAGATTGATCTATAAATAGTGGAACCAAAGATGTTAGGTTCTAGACTTATATGACTTAGAGAGGTGTGAGCATTAAAGTGAAGAAGATAAGAGGTCGAGTTTACCCAATGGTTGGGTTGATGAGAATATTATATTAATTACTATGGGTATGACATGTATGTCATGTTTTTGATGGCATAATAGTGATATTGTAGGTTGAGCATGAGTGAAGAGGCCTAGAGTGATCCAAAAGGATGTTTTGGATGACTTGAGAATGAGCAAAGGATATTTGGTGTTTGTGAGATCTTGGTGGCTAGTTTGAGAGACTGATCAGAGTGTGGATAGTGTGTATGACCATCTAGTCATGTTGTTTAACAATGTGATATATTTATTACTATGACAGATGAATTGAGTGTGTAGAGTTGAAGAGTGGGGTTAGCTAGGATATGCAATGTGTCATAATTAATATTTTTGTGTTGGTTAAATTATGTAATGTGCTTTGGACAATAGGGAGTGTTGTGTGATCCAAAAGGTGGATTTGAATACATTTAAAGATTGATAATCAAAGTTCCATCATCAAGGGTTATAGATATTAGTACAAAGGTGGATATGTATATAGGTGTTATTATGGTAGATCAACATCTAAGGTGGTTTTATCCCCCTTACAAGGTAACACTTGCTAAAAGGTCTGGTTGTTTTTGTAGCTTAACTAGATAGGTATGGTATCACCTTGTAGGTTTGTCATCTCACTAAATATGGATTTTAGTTTCTTGATCAGTAGCTTACTAGTCTAAAATGGTTCTTGTTTTTATAGGATAATACTCCAATTATAGGTTCCAATGGGTTTTATTCCCCAAGAGGGTTTCCCACATGTGTAGTGTTATGTGCTTGATCTTGGATTGTCTTTCTTGTACATTTCTATGAATGATGTGTATGCTTCATGAATAATTATGATAATTGATTAAGGACTTGTAAAGATCAAAATTGTAGTTGGAACTAAAGTTAAAATATCTAGGCTCACTAATTCACCCCCCTCTCAGTGATTGTACTTCTAATGGTAAGGTGTTCAAACCTCCTCCCTTCTACATCTCAGTGATCATTGGTAACTCTCTAGTGTATAATTGCTTAGTGGATAGTGGGGATAGTACTTCAGTAATGCCAAAGTCCATAGTTGATTAGCTTGGCCTTAAATACAAGCCTCAGTTTAAAGGAGTGTTACAACTTGATGGTTCTTCAACTAAGCCATCTGGCATAATCAAAAACCTTAATTTGGCATTGCATTCTTGCCCTAGTGTCTCAATGGTGAAATATGTGTTGATCTTGGATGTGCCTCCTCACTTTGCACTATGCCTATCTAGGGAGTTTACTATAAATATTAGAGGCTACCTTGAAATAAATTATTCATATATGGATTTAAGAACAAGGTATGGGGCCAAGGTGTCAATCAAAGCTGATCCCATTACAAAATTCCACATAGATCCCTATGGGCTAGATAACACAAGCATCAATTACACCATTATTGATGATGATGAACTTATAATGGGGCAAGAACTAAACACTCATATAGAAGAAGTACCAAACATGTTCCTAGATGAACTATGAAATGAAATCCAATTGGTATATCCCTTAGAGGGTGTTTAAGAAAGGGACTTGGGTGTCTACTATTCGCATGAAGAAATCCAACCCATGCCATCCCTCATGAAGCATCAAGAAAATCATAGTGTTATATGGAAGTTGTTATTTGATGGCTTAACGAGAAAGTATAGATTGGGTTCAGGTGTTATGTTGATATCCCCTTCAAATTATAAGTACTCATCTTTATAGATGTTCTAATTTAGCTAATCCTGTAATGTATTAGAATATGAATGTCTCATTCATGGCCTTTAATGGGGTAGTAAGAGAGGGATTAAGTAATTACAAGTCTATGGGGATAGTTAACTAATTATACACCAAGCCAGAGGCCAAAATTTCACTAAGAACCCCTTAATGAAGTAGTAAAAACATAGAGTGTGGGACCTAATTGATAACTTTGAGGCCTTCAACATCCAATTAGTTCTAAGCAGCCAAAATCAGCATGCTAACAGACTAGCAGCTATGCAGGCTCATTTTGACATCCCTAATGAATATAAAAAGACCAAAGTGCAACCATATATCAAAGTGGTAATTATTGGATCAATTTTAATGATGTCATGAAGGTTTATAAGTGAGTGGATGAAGTGCCTTGATAGTCTATGTGAAAATGACAAACTGTGTAATGTGCTTGTCTTAATATGCTTAAAGTATGCTTGGTTTATCTTCTAATTTGACATGGTTAGAGATGTTCAGGTATGAATATGGAGTATTGAACATGTGAAAAATTTCCCTAAGATGTTTTCTATGTTTTGATTTCTTTTGTGTACTAGTGGATTTCATCTGGTTGATCATTGTTGTCATCTAGACATTTTAGGTCTAGTGGTAGAAAATATGAGTTGGCAGTTTGCTGACATCACCAATGCCATGTGTGGATGAGTCATGGGGAGTTTTTCATATAATTATGATAAAATTAGTCCCTAGTTTCTATGTGCTAAATCTTAGATCATGTGCCTAAACATGACAAAGATATGTAATTGTAAATTTGGGTTCCCAGGTAATTTGACATTGTTTTCTCATACTTAGCCAGATTTGCATGAGGCAAGAAAGAGCTGAGTTAGTAGTTTAGTGATGGAATATCTCACAGGTTTGGATGTTTAAGAAAAATATGATAATATGGGTTAGTTTATATTTTATCCTAGTTGATTTTTACTAAATTTTAGATTTTATGCCAAATCATGTCAAAAGATAGGCATGTACAAAGTTGGCCTTCTAGGTAAATCTTGACATTATTGGCTCTATGATAGATGAATATGAGGAATAATTTTAATGTAATTATATCTCACACATGTGAGGGATTCAAGATTATTTTGAAACATTGTTGGATTATCCTATATAAGGAAATCATATGATCTAGATTTGAGATCATACAAGTCACTGAGGTAAAAGCTATTGAGGTTTAAAGTTGGCTACTCAGAAAGATTGTAATGGTTCCCATACTTAGTCAATTTCACACAAGATATAGTTCAAACATCATTGATGGATCATATTTCTCTAAGATGTCAAGAAGCAATGAGATGGTGCCAAGTGTTCAATGTTTAATTCTATGTAGAGATAAAGATAGAGCTTCTTTCAAAGATCAACGGTGAGTGGGTGATAATACAGATAGAGGTAAATGGTGTGATTATAGTGAAGAGGTCAAAGTGATAGATGTTTATCATTTTTTAATATTGACCTATGTATAGAATATTGATGGAGTGTGTTGAGTCAAAGTTTCTAGAATGTACAAGATGAGGTCAAAATGTTTAAGGTTTAACATTTGGCATTGGCACACTATGTGCTAATGATCAAGCTTCATACAATAAGATAAATGGTATGTGTTTAATTTGAGTAGTAAGGACATGAGATGTGATCAAAGTGACCAAGGTTTAACTATGAATATTTTCATTTAAGAAAATAAAAAAACTAGTGTTCTTTATTTTGGTTATATCTTTAAATCTATGATGAATTTGCTCATGGTGTTAAAAGTGAACTTGTAGAGGACTCTAATTTGAATATATAAATAAATATTTGATGATATTAAATTGATTAAAATAAAAGATATTGAGGTTCAAAGTTGAATATGTTTTCATGTATGTCCTGTATGTAACCCAAGAACGATGTTTGATCTTTTATTAGTGTTGTTTTAATATTTAATAATGAATTATCTAGTGGAGATTGTTGTAGATGCCATAAGTATGATCTATGTGTATTATGAAGGTTTGATCGATTGTATATAGTATGAAAAATGGTTTAGAGGGTGACTATGTGTTTGTTCATAGTGATTATGTACACAAAATATTGTTTGAGAAAATTTTGCTTAAGAAAATGGGTACCGTGATGGTTATTGGAACTTAAGGAGGACCTATAGATCATGTGTAATGGTTCCATACATTTGGAAAGTGTTCTTATGTTTTTAGTTTGCTTAGAGAAGTGTCAAAGAGCTAAATAGGTTTCCATAGGACCTAAAATTGACTTAGGCCTATTTGAAAGTGTGTTTTGCTAAAGTGTGACCCATGTAACAATGCCTTAAGGGTGAAGGCATGTATTGTGGTTAACAAATAAAATATTTGAACTTGATAATTCATGAATTATCTATATATATTGAAACCAAATGTGATCGTTTCTAGGCTTGTGGAAGACTTGTACAAAGTGGATGTGAGAGTTTTGGAGTGAAGGGAGGTAAAGTTCAAGTTAGATGAGTTGATAAGAAGAGCAGACTGATGACTATGTGTATGATCTATAGGTAAGAATTCTAATGTTATAAAATTGATCTTATAGTTTGAAGATATATGAAGAGGTCTGAGTGTGCATATGAGGATAGTTTGAGTGAAGGAGTGAAATTGTTGCATGCCTATGTGAGAGGCTTATATGAGATATAGAGAAAGTTTATGCAAGGGTTATATAAATAGAGATCCATCATTAGGTGTTGAAGACATCATTTATAAGGTGGAGGTGTTTGCTTCAAGGATGGTCTAAAGGACTTAATCTTCCTTAGGGTTAGTTTCTCCTTATGAAATAGGTATTTCACTAAATACCTTTGGTCAAGAGGATATGATCAAGGTTTACTGGTATAAAATAATTTATAAGTCTCTTGTTTGTAATTTATTATTTGAAAATTAGTCCATGTGTTATAGGCTTGAGAGTGGGTTTTATTCCCCATGAGGGTTTCCCATAGAAACTATGTTTTATGTGTTTGATCTTGTGTATCCATTGAATAAATGAGCTCTCTTATTAATGTTGCTTGATCAAGTTGATATATGTTGATTTTTTAATAGTTTGAAATTACTACAATTAAAATTGAAATATCTAGGCTCATTGATTCACCCCCCTTTAGTGATTCTACCCTAAATAGTAATAAGACCATCAGTCCCAGATAATGAAGCTCATTGATAGGTCATTAAAAATGACAAACATATTACATGTTTCTTGCAGAAAAAAGTAGAGTTATCTATAAACCAATGAAAATTGTAGCATCAGTATGAGGAGCATATTGTTAAATTAAGGACCAATAAGCTTCCTAAAGTGTTGGTCACCCTATAAGGTATCTTTCATGAAGGGGACCATATGAGGAAGGATAAAGTAGTGATGTCAACTAATGAAGATAACTATGACAGAGTTCTTATGTTTGAAGACAAGATCCTCAAGATTATAAAGTTAAGTATTAAAGATGAAAGGCCTACTTTCATAGATCTTTGTATGGAATATGTAGACATATTTGCTTGGCAATATAGTGACTTGTGGGATTTTGATCCCAAATTATCCCAACACACTATAGATCTATAGGTTAATGACAAGCCTATCAGGCAGAAGTAAAGGCTCATAAAACCCAAGATTAAAGAGTTCATGAGAAAGGAATTGACCAAGCTTATTAAATCTAGGATTATCATCCTATAGACACCTAAATCTGGCCACCAATAACCTCCAATCAATCTTTTGACCAATTCTTACTAAAATACATAATTTGGACTAAAAACACTAAAGTACATTAAAAGCTTTGAACCTGATATAGTCAAGTGCTGATTTTGGTTAGGGTATCCCTAAATGGGGTAGTGCAATTTATGGGCCAACTAACTTTCATCAAATCATTTTGAGTCAAAATGCCAATTTTGCACCTAGGTGCTTTGGATTGATCTTTCTTATCAAATATATTGCATGAGACACGTGCCTTTTTTGTTTTGTGTTGAAAACATCCTAAATGGGATAATGGTTCCAATGCATCTAACATTAAATTCTGATCTAGTCAAATTTTGGACCAATAACAAGGCATTTTGATCAATTTGAGTAAGTTGTGCATAAAGTGCTAAATCATGCTTAAGAGCTAGTTAAACCAAGTTAGAGCTTAATTAAGAATTCCATGGAAACTTGTTGAATACTTGTTTTTAGAAATGAATATTGAATATATGCATCATCAAATGACCCCATTTCTTGGGAAGACATCCCTAGGCCATAAATTCCATAAATATTAGGATTCATGCCTCATAAAATCCCTCCATACCTCTTAATTGCTCCTCTATCCCAAATATTGATGAGCTTATTTATCAATTTTAATTGAATAATTGGATTAATCATTATCTACACATCTCAATCTTGTGATGGATGGTTTAGGTTGATTCTACCCATTTGCAAAAATATATAAATAGGAGGCCTTGACACATGAATTTTAATCTTTGATAATGCAAAGTTACCATGCCAAATTGAATTTATAGCCTCATGTAAATTAGTGTTATAATGCCAAATTATTGAGCCAAGCCAAGCCAAACCACGAGCCACAAGGTGACAAGGAGAAGATGAGTTAACCAAGCCTATTTTAATGAAGACTTCATGAGCACAAATAGATTAATCCAATTGAAGAACACTCTTGGAGCATTGATGAAGGTAAGGAATGTGTGTTTCTTGCATTTTAGTTGTGATTTGTTCATTTATTTTTCTTCACTAAGCTCCCCCTTTGAGATAGGCTTAAGGTGTTAGTATTTAGTGTGTTTTGTTTGATTTTGATTTAATTCACTAACATAATACTAATATCCCCTTATTGCCATCATATGTTCACAAATGGCATGCCTGGTGGGACCGAATAGCTTCACAAAAATGATTGCAAAGCTCTTTAAGCAACCTAATAAATATTTCCTTACAAAATCTTGAAGTAAGAAGCCAAAAAAGTGAAAATTTGAGTAACAACATTTTTTTTGGAATTTATGGGTTTGTTTTAAAATAGTCATGGTATTGTTTCTCTAAGTCATGGGATTATCTTGTAACTCATGATATTGTTAGTAGTGGGATTAACAATACCACTACTATGTTAGTAGTGGGATTATTCTGCAACTCATGGGGTTGCCAAACAAAGTCATAGTATTTCCTAAATACTAGTAAGTTAAGTGACAATACCAATAATTTCAAATTGGTGGGATTATCCTCCAACTCATGAGATTGCCACTATGAGTCACGGTATGGTAGAGTGTAAAATAGGCCATTTTCTAGAGCTTCGTTTGGGGTCATCAAGACTCCATTTTTGATGATTTGTTTTTTAAAACCATGTATGTTTTCTTGAATTTTTATAATATGTCATTATTTTATCCTGAAGTTATATAATGTTTTCACAAAACCTCATTTCACCCCAAGTAGTGGGATTGTTGTTTGCAATACCGCAACTCTTGAAGTTGCAGGATTATCCTACAACTAGTGGGATTTTCAAGTAGAGTCATGGTATTGTGACTAAACTACATGTGGATAAGTTATAATACCATAATTTTTATAGTTGTGGGATTGTCCTACAACTCATTGTATTTCTTTGTGGAGTGGCAGTATTGGACTGTGCAAAAAATCCAAGACTTCATTTTTTTAAATTTAATTGTTTCAAACTGAATTTATCTTAAAGGATAAAGGGCATACTAACTTTTTATTGTAGGACCAGCTTGGAAAATTACTAAAACATGTTTATATAATCTTTTTCATGCTTTAAAATGATCTAGGAACATTATTTTGGTGTTTAATATAACATTTAGGTGTTTAAGTAAGTATTTGTTAGCATTAGTTTTCAAAGTTCACAATTTTAAGACCAAGGGGTCAAAATAACACCACCACACCTTTCAATTTGGGGCTTAAAATGAACTCATGTTTCAATGCTTTTGTGTTCAATAATTTTTTCAATTAGCACTTTGTTTTCTCAAAACACAAGGATGTTGTGTGCATGCTCTTCCATTTATCCCCTTTAGGGAACCCTTAGAATCAAAAGCACTTTCATTATTTACAAATTGCCTAGTCCAAGGCCTAGAAAGAATGTCATCTAAAGCACCCCCAAAGACTCATCAAATTTTGGATGACCTTGAAAATGATGCTAAAGTATTTATATTTTAGTCTTTTATTTCATGAAAATTTGGCTTGCAAGGGGGACTTCATTACCTCCCATGAGTTTTTTAGGGAAGCTTTGACTCAGGGTTTCATCTCCTAGAATTGACTTCACTTACTCCTTCTAAGTTACACATGGGACATATCTACATTTGGACATCACACTACACTAAGGGAACAACAAGATGTAGTGGTTGTAAAAAGGACTAGACCTTTTTACAACTAGCTAATACCATAGTCACCCAAAATCCATACTTTTATTTTACATTGTTTGATGTGAAAGTTATTGTGAAATTGATTCCCCTAGAAACATTTGAAAACTTGATAATTTAGTCAACCCCACATTACCATACCCTTGCTAGGATTTGGATGATTATACTTAGTTTAAATTGGTCATTTTTTCTTGGTATGTTTTGAGACTAAAATTTGTTTGTTTTTTCATAAGCCATGTCAAAATAATGTATTTGAGTTAAGAAGGGTAGTGTTATGCTACCCAAATCATGTCAAAACATTTTGAGCCTTTTTATTCTTTGAAACATAACATATATCACATCATTTGAGCATGCTTACGCTATTAGGCTACTTAATTTGTTTCAAGACTAATTTACCTTATATCAAAAGCCATTGTTTCAAACCATGTTATGTATACCATGTAGACCTTTCTCTTGTGCTATCATGTTGTCCAATCTTATATAGCTTGTTTGTTCAAATCCTAGTTTTCAATGTTGCGTTTTCAATTAGCCTTATTAATTTTGGATTCAAATATTGATTGATTTCTATTTAAGCCTTAATTTGTGGGGATGATACACTGATATTTCTCTTTTGGGTTTCATAAATTTGGTTAATCAATTACCAAATTTTGAAAAATATTGATGGTTTATCTGTTCAATACATGTCCTTATCATTGTTTGTGCTTTAATTTGGGAAAACACAATCTTTCTTCAAAGAACCTTTTATCTTATGTCTTATGCCAACTAATCATGTTTATGTTTGATTTTACATGTCATGTCTATGTCAAAGTTGTTTTTAAACTTTTTGGATTAGATCAAATCACATCAGCCTTTGTTTCAAATATAGATTTTGATGCCATTTAGCCAAAAATCCTAGCATATGACTATTTGTTTGAGCCTAGATTTTGACTCCACTTTCAGACAAATAACCTAGCAACTTAACTTTTTCCTTTCCTAATTTAGACCTTGTTTGGAATAATTTGACTTAGACTTTTGACATGCCATTTTTTTTCAAACACTTAAAATTTTATGTGTATGACATTTGATGTTAGACTATTTTATGCCAAGTCTTATCACAAATAATTTTAGAGATACAACTCCACTTTTGAGCAAGTTAGAGCAAGTTTGAACCATTTGTCCTTTGGACATAGTTTTTTGGAGTGTGTATAACTCTAAGCCTTTTTATTTTTGGACCTTTCATAATTTATGAAGATATGTCTAGCTACACCTATGGTGGAATCACATATAATCCAACTTATGATGGAATGGCTACTCAAAATGATTTTATGGCTTTAGTCAAGACCCTAATGATGCTAATATGGTTTGTGAGATAAATTTCTATCCATCTCATAATAGTCATTCATGGGAACAAAGTCACAAACCAACTTATGATCCAACTCATGGCCTTGATTGGTATGAATAGGATTGTGAGAATAACTTTAAATATCCAAATACATATAATGTTGTTTGGGATATGGATCTGTACCCTCTTTACAATAATCACTACATGAAACATAGTCAATAACCAACTTATGATCGAACTCAAGATTGGGAGGATATGGTTTATGAAGAGGACTTAGATTCTTTGGCTTATGTGAGATAAAAATCTCCACAATTCCCCAAACTTATCCTTCCAAGACCTATTCCTTGGGCTTGTGTGAGAAACTAGGTTTCACAATGCCCCTTCATCTTACCAAGACCTAGTCCTTTGACTTGTACAAGTAATCAAGCTCCACACTACCCTATTGTTACCATTTCATGACTTCATCCTTTGGCTCATGTGAGAAATCATGTTCCCCAACACCCTACCATTATCCAACCACAAGTCATTCCTCATCCAGTATTAATCCCATCTAAACCTCAATCAATCCAATCATTCAAAGACCAAGCTATGTTCAAAACTATTATTTTCCAACTCATTAAAAACCAAGGCCAAGAGAACAAACAAATTCAAGATGTTTTTGTTAAACCAACCACTTTTGATAAGTCAACCTATAATGAATCACCTATTGATCCTCTACTAGTTGTTAAGGAGTCTCACATTGATGAGCTAGTCTTTGTTGAGTCACTTCTTAATGATTATAACTGCCTTTGGGAAAATCATTACCTCGACCATATGCCTATTTTTCAAGATCCTCCTATTGAAAATCTAGTCTATAAGGAGTTGTCTCTTGACCTTTTTCCCACTATAAATGAGTCTCACTTTGAAAAACCAACATTGGTTTAGCCCATCATGCTGTTACAGGCTATTATTTGTCTAATACCAAGAATTCAACATGACATCATTATAAAAAAGTACCCATCAAATGAGAAATTAGAGTCAAAGTTAGGTTCTATTCTTGAAATAATATTATATTTAGCATCAAAATTAGAATCAACATCAGTCCCAACATTATAGTCAGAGTCCATTGAGTTAGAATCAGATTGAAAAGAAGAATATGTTCATGATTGTTATAACATTGGTTACATATGCCTCACAAATAAATTTGAAAACATTTTTTATCCTACTATAGTTTTTGAGGATGAGTACATCAATATTGACATAAATTATCCTAGTATCTTTTACAAGGATTATGCAGCCTCTCCTCATTCCATTACCATTACTAATGCCATTACCATCAACCCAAATATCCATATTATTGACATTCCATATCTTATAAGTGTTAATTCAGATTGACAAAATCATACTTTATTGAACTGCATCCATGGTGACATAGAAGTTGAAGAAGAGAAAGGAGGCCAAGACCACATTCATGTAGTAGAAGAACACTCTCTAGGTGAATTTTTTTTTAAGGCACTAGGGGACACATAAAGTTCAAACTCAACATCTTCTAGTGAAACGTTTTCAAAAGCAATAGAATAAAATCAAAGTCAAAAGTTAACATTCCTTAGTGAAACCTTCTTGGAGGCATTATGGGACAATCAAGACAACTTTATTGGTGAAAACCTCTTCGAGGAACTGATAGTTGAGCATAAAATTCCTTCACTACTTGATGAAGACAAAATCAAAAATCAAATAAAAATAGCTTCCAATCTATAGCCTAATTAGATGGTAGCTACTCTCAAGATCAAACAACAAAAGAATTTGGTGGTCTTATCAAGATAATATTTACAGATATTCAGTGCCAAAAAAACTAAAATTATGTCAATTATGGAATCAAAAACATTACATATGATTGAAAGTCCCAATATTCATTTGTTTCCCTACCATTACACATTTCATTATCCTTCATTATTCCATTTCACAAAAAAGCCTATCATCCCATTTTAATCCTTGTTTACCATCCCTGGCCACACCTTTCTTTATAGAGGCTACAAAGATACCTTTTCTCAATTCTTGAAGGAATTAGAATCAATGACCAATGCAAATCATAAAAGCATTCTTGACAACCAAATATAGATCGAGTTCTTGATGGACTAGCTATTCAAATGAGCTGTGGGTTATCAATTAACATGATTGATTATTTTATTTGTATCATTTGTTGATTAAGATGTACATCTCCCCATCAATAGGAAAAATAAAATCAAAAACCACACCTAGGCCAAAAACATGTACCATACTATTTCACATTGCCATGCCATTGTTGTTGGTACATATCCTTTTGACATTATTTCACATCCTTCTATTTACCTCATCACTTGGGGGAATCCCTCTTATCATTTTTATCTAACCTATCAAAAACTATCATTATCGTAAGCATAACCATACCATCATATCATTCCATTCTTATCTATACCAAAGCCTATTTCTAGTCATCCTACCTAATCATGTTTTGATCTTGGTTCATTTGGTTTTTCTTACACCTTTTGTGAGAGGATTCAAATCAAGTTTCAACAATAAATCAAATCCATTTTTAAAATGATAGTCTATAAAAGTAGTGTGATAATTGATTTGGCAGGATATATTTCATTTTTCATCTTGTATCAAGTTTGTTTATGTGAGCCTGATTATAACCACCTATGGGCAAATTAGTGTCTCACTAGTATTGCTACTAATTATTATTGCCTATGGGAAAATTAGTATCATTGACCTATTCTATGGTATCCTAGTCATAACCACCTATAGGAAAACTAGGGGAAACACTTATTTATCATGAATTACCACAACAAATTGCCATTATTTTTTTCATTTGACTGGCCATTGACCAAATTTTAGAACTTGTTGGGACCTAGTTGGTTTTTCCCTACCTTTTGTGTGGATGTAATTACTATGACTTGAGGTCATTTTATGACTATGTGGGTCATGCTCAATTCATGTTTAGGTCACCTCAGTCCCCCTTTCCATACACTCTCACCATTTTATGAGCAACATAAACCAAATGCTCTTACCATTTTGTGAGTAGGTATCTTATCATTCTCTAATTAGTTAAGATACCTCAAAATTCCAAAAACATTAATAATATTTCAAAATCCAAAAATATTTATCTTGTCTAAGCCTAGTTAGTTATCCTTGATCCACCTTACTAGGGCATGGTCATTGTTAGGATGCTTTCTTTTTCTTTTGTTTTTATTTGTCTATTTATTTTAGGTTGTTTTTTTTTTCCTAGTTGTTTGTTTATTTTATTTCCTATTTGTTTGCTTTCAACACTATTATCTTGACTCGGTCTATATGAATTTGTTTGTTAATTCCTCAAGCACATTATTCTTGAGTATATCCATATTCATTTATTAACATTATCATTATGGTTTTTATCATTGGTGCATTGTTTTTGAGTGTTTATTGGATTGGGAGTCAGTCTTTATTCACATTTTGGCCAAGTCTTCATGGTATTTTATCATGAAGCCTACCATCACATGCTACAAAAAAAATTAGATTTAAGAAATTATACAAGCAATGGATCCACAAAAGTTTTCTCTTTGGCACCTTGGAAAAATCCTTCCATCCCACCCTTGATTAAATCAACCCATTGACCATTATAGTTGTATCATTGCTAATCAAGATGAACATCTCCTCATTGGTAGGTACAACTGAATCTTTTCACAATTATCAATCTTATTCTTCTTTTTATCTCTTTCCTCACTTTGCACCTTCTCATATTTAATCTATATTCTAGGTTATATCCTTGAGTTATGCTTGTTAATCATCCCTAACTAGGGCACCATCAGTTTTAGCCAATCTAGGTCCACTTAATGATTATAACTGCCTATGGGCAAATAATTATTTTGACTTTTATTTTTGATTATAACTACCTTTTGAAAAATCAACATCCTTTTTACATCAATGCATGCAAGAATTTTCTTATTTAGATTAATATCAACCATGGGTTAATTCCACCTTTCTTCTTGTCTCTTTTTGAGGGATCACCCATCAATAAATGTGATGACCACTCCCTCAAGGGGGAATCATCATAGGCTTCCCAAAACCATTTAGAGATTTCTTATTCAACCATCATCTTCTTTTTGGCATACAATCCATCTATCATTATTTGAGAAGACATTATTTTACCTATGGTTTGTAACATCTTCCCAAACAAGGCCAAATTGTAGACACTTAAATTTGGCCAGCAATAACCTCCAATCATGATTTTGACCAATTCTTACTAAAATACACAATTTATCCTAAAAACACTAAATCACATTAAAAGCTTTGAACTTAATATATTCAAGTGCTGATTTTATCTAGGGTATCCCTAAATGGGATAGTGTAATTTATGGGCCAACTAACTTTGATCAGATCATTTCTAGTCAAAATGCCAATTTTACACCTAGTTGCTCTAGATTGCTCTTTCTTATCAAATCTCTTGCATGAGACACGTGCCTTTGTTATTTTGTGTTGAAAACATCCTAAATGGGATAATGGTCCTAAAGCATATAAAATTTACTTCTAATTTCAATCTAGTCAAATTTTGGACCAATAATAAGGCATTCTGACCAATTTGACTAATTTGTGCAAAAAGTGCTTAATCATGCTTAAGAGATAGTTAAACCAAGTTAGAGCTTATTTAATAATTCCATGGAAACTTGTTGAATACGTGTTTTTATAAATTAATATTGAATATATGCATCATCAAGTGACCTCATTTCTTGGGAAGACATCCTTAGGCCATAAATGCCACAAATATCAAGATTCATGCTTCCCATGCCTCATCAAAGCCCTCCATGCCTCTTAATTACTCATCTATCCTAAATTTTGATGAGCCTATTTATAAAATTTAATTGCGTAGTTGGATTAATCCTTAGCCACGCATCTCAATCTTGAGATGGATGGCTCAGGTTGATTCTAACCATTTGCAAAAATCTATAAATAAGAGGCCTTGCCACATGAATTTAAGCTTGGATAATGCAAAGTTATTATTCCAAATTGAATTTAGAGCCTCATGAAAATTAGTGTTAAAATTCCAAATTATTAATCCAAGCCAAGCCATAAGGTTTCAAGGAGAAGAGGAGATAGCCAAGACTCTTTTTATGAAGACTTCATGAGCACAAACTGAGCAAGCCAATCAAAGAACACTTTTGGAGCATCAAGGAAGGTAAGAAATGTGTGTTTCTTGAAATTTAGTTGTGTTTTGTTCATTTATTTTTATTCACTAAGATCCCCCTTTGAGATAGGCTTAAGGTTTTAGCATTTAGTGTGTTTTTTTTAATTTTGATTTCATTCACTAACACGATACTAATCTCCCCTTATTGTAATCTTATATTCACACTTCCCAATTAAGCACTCATAATGGTAGCTAATCTAGTACCTATCAACAAAAAGAATAGGTAAATTAGGTTGTGTGTGGAATTTAAGGATATTAATAGAGTCTCTTTGAAGGAACATTAACCTCTACCATCCATGGAGAAACTCTTGCAAGTAGTTGTTAATTCAAAACACTTCTCTCTCTTAGATGGATATTTTGGTTATAACTAGGTGCCAGTAAGAGAGGAGCACCAATAAAAGACTACCTTCACTACCATGTGGGGCACATTTTCTTATCATAAGATGCCTTTTGGATTATATAATGATGGGGAAACCTTTCAAAGAACAATGGACATGGCCTTTAAAGGACTACTAAATCAAATGGTATTGGTCTACTTCGATGACATCACAGTATTTTCCAAGAAAGTTAATGAGAACATGGACCATCTAAAGTTGATGTTATATATATTTAGAGAGTATGAGATATCTTTAAATCCTAATAAATAATTATTCTCTATGCATGAAGATAAGTTATTGGGTCACGTTATTTCAAAAGAAGGATTATCTATTGACCCTAATAGAGTAAGTGTTATCTTAATCTTATCTTTACCAAAGCACAAGAAAGGGATCTAGAGCTTCCTTAGGAAGATTAACTTTGTGAAAAGGTTCAGACCTAGTTTTTCATACTTGGTCAAACCTATCACCACCATGCTAAAGAAAATCTAAGTGTTTGCTTGGTCTAATGAAAGCAAGGCATCTTTTGAGGCCATCAAGTAGTCCATTACCTAGGTCCCCTCACTCATAAATCCTAATTTCTATAAATAATTCATCTTGTACACATTTTAAAATGTTGATAACATATAAGTTATATTCATGCAAAAGAATGGTGAAGAAATAGAGCAGCCAATTGCCTTTTTTTAGTTAAGGGCTGGAAGGATATCAGGTGGTACACTTTTATTAAGAAGTAAGTTATTACAGCCTTAAAAAGCCTTAATAATTTTATTCCCACAACAAGATCCTTCTTATGGTGTCTCATCTTTGATTTAGGGGCTTCCTCCGTAACAAGGATTTGAATGAGAAGAGAGTAGGATAGATCAAAAAGGTCATGGAATATGACATGGAGATCAAAGTTACCAAGATAGTAAAAGTCAAGGGCTTATGTGAGCATATGGTAGATGACCTCCAAGAAGATAAGGAAGTTATTTTGGTGACCCAAGATAAATCACAAGCAAGTGCACCTCCAATTTAAAAGAGCTAGCTTCAAGACATGACTCACTTCTATACAATAGGAGAATGCCCCCAATGTTTGTATAGAGTTAAAAGAAGGTATTTCAAGGTTTATTCTATACCTTATGTATTATTTGATGGTTTTAGTTTTATAAAGGACATCAATGGGTTACTCTTTAGGTGCATAGATGATGACCAAGTGACCAAGCTCTTGGAGCAGTACCATGATGGACCTATAGGAGGTCATTTAGTACTTAGCACCACTGCTAAAAAAGTTATGAGGGTTGGTTATTACTAGCCTAATATTTTCAAGGATGCTCATGCATGGGTTATAAAATTCCAAAAGTGTGCCCTCTTTGCAGGAAAGTAAAAACTAGTAGCCCTTCCACTCAATTTAATTTAGGTGGAGTAACCCTTCATGCAATGGGGGTTAGACTTCATAGGGATGATTAATCCACCATTAAGTATAGGGAATAAATGGGTTCTCATTACAAATGACTACTTCACCAGGTGTGTTAAAGCCATTGATTTGAATGAGGCTAATGAGGATGTAATTTTGGACTTATATGATAACATTGTGACCAAGTTTATTGTCCCAGCGACCGTAATTTTAGATAATGCATTAGCATTCCTTGGTATGAAGACAAGTGAGTGGGATATCAAACTATACATATAACTTATCACCTCTTCAAACTAATATCCTAAAGGAAATTGATTGGTAGAGTCCACAAACAAGAATTTGTTAATGATCATTAGGAGGACCATGGAAGAGAACCAAATAACATGGCACACTAAGCCAAGGACAACCTTATGGGCTGATAGAGTGAATCCTAAAGCTACCATTGGTAGTTATCTATATGTTTTTGTGTATAAAAAGGAAGTCAACTTGCCTATCTCCCTTGAGCTATTTGTATTAGATTTAACCCATCATCTTGAGTTTATGGAGGATGAGTCCATGAATGTGAGAATGATAGAGCTTATGGAGCTAGAATAAATCAAGGACCTTGCTATGAAGACTTTGGAATCACATCAAGCTTAGGTTAAAAAGACCTTTGAAAATATAGATTTAGAAAAGAGATTTAAGGAAAGGGACCTAGTCCTCAAATGGGACTCAAATAAGGCCAAACCAAGAAACCATACCAAGTTTGATAACTTATGGAGTGGTCCTTATTTGATCTATAAATGCAAGGAACATAATGATTTTTAGATTTCTCAACTAGATGGAGAGGTATTACCCATCCCATTCAATGGAATTAATTTAAATCTTTGTTATTTAATGAATTCTCATCCTTTGTAACATATTGTACATGTTAGATTAGCTTTTATGATTTCTTGTAAGTGCCTTTTGCACATTTTATTTCTATTATGTGTGTTTCCTTTTCACAAAGTGGTATGGGCACTTTGTTGTTCTATTTATTTTGATATTGTTTTTTCAAGAAAGGTTCTAGATAATGATAGCGTTTTTTTATCTTCATGATTAGTTAAGAGAAGACTTGGGACTTCATGTGCCCATTGGACTAGTCAAGGCAAAATGGACAAGGTTCTCAAGCATAATACGAATGCTTCCTTGTGAGTCACCAAATATGTTAGCCATTTTTAGCCCACATACCAAGCTTGTACCTAGATGGATCAAGTTACTAATGTATGAGCAAAGGAATATATGTTCTAGTTATAATGAGTGGACCAAAGAGATCATGTAGCTAACAAATCTTTTGAAACACTTTAATTTCACTTAAAGCGTAATTTTTCCAAATTTAGGAAAATAGATCTCCATGGTGGTAATAATGTTTAGGATTATGAAGAAAGTTTTACACAAGCCCCATGAGATCATTATATCTTTGTTAATTCATGAAAAATGTCAAGCATAAAATTAAGTGAGCCAGAACATCGTCAGGACATCACGTAGGAAGAAACATAATAGTTTACTTATGTATTTTATAAGTCCACATAGAAATCATTACTAGCCAAGATGTAGAATTGACATGGATTTATTCATGCTAGGAACATGCTTTAAAAGTTTAATGTCTACACGAGCTTTTTATCTCAAGTTATGAGCAATCAAATTTGGACCTACAAAATAAGACATTTGTACAGATCAAAATAAAGCTCAGATAATTAATTATTGAGGTCCAAAATTTGATGATCATACAGACATCAATAATGGTCATACAAAAATCAATGATAGCCATGAAAACATCAAATTATAAGAACATGGACATTAAAATTAAGACATAATAAATAGTTGTTGGGGTTCAAAAATATTAATGACTATCAGACGGATGTCAAATATGTTCTTGTGGACACCAAAGTTTGGTTTTGTGAGTTAGTTATTTGAGTTCAAATGGTGGGTCTTGATATATCTAATGATCATCATTGCTTCATACATATTAATCTAGTAATGCATGATCAAGTTAAAATTTCAAGGATCTTAGAGGCCACCACATGACATAAACACATAAGGTAGTAGACTAACAATAGGATCTTGAGATCAATACACTATTGACAAGCGGAATAAGCATGTTCAAGCTAACAAAAAATCAATAAATCATACTTGCTCATACATATTGATCCTAGAATGCATATAATGTCAACATGGTCAAAAATATGATAGTAGGGATCTGTGAGGCTAATGGGAATGAAGATAATTTGGAGTATTTTGAATGCCTTGGGCAATATTTGATAGACAAGATTGAACCTTAGAACTAATTTTTGATGGAAGAAAAAATAATTCTTGTAGTATTGTTCTACCACCATTAAATCTCATTAAAACACCATTAAAATTCCATAGACATTTAGTTAGGTATAAATAATATAAAGGGATGCCATTAAGATTAAATATAGACATTTAGTTTGAAGTTTTATGGCATACAGGGTCTATTTTGTGATTGTGTTCACCATTATTTAGAGGAAACCTATATATGAAGAAGTCCTTAGTTTTTGTAGATGGTCAAAGGAAAAAATAGGTATTTTGACCTAATGGAGATCAAAAAGGCTATGTAGTCTATAAGTCTACATTGATATATGTGACTATAGGAAAACCAGTAAAGGAGATTGGTTTTTTGTCTATAGAAAGGATCTGGTCTAGATTTGATCAAAGGTAGTTATTTGTGATTATTGAAGAAGCTCCTTATCCTTAAGAATGGAAATATTTTAGACAAAAAGACACCTAAAATATACAAAACCATGTTTTTATTAGACTCATGAGTATGAAGTTTTGTCCTCAAATGAGAGATGACATGAAGGATCAAAGAAAAAGTCTAGTGTTGGGAACAATATCTAGGGGTAATCAATGCATTCTCAGGGACTTATGGGGATTTTAAACTTGGTAATCCATGTGAAGTTTCCTGATTGATAAAAAAAACTTGAAAATATTTCATTAGCTAAGGATGGTGGTAGCTCAAGTTCAATTAATGACCTAGGATGATGTGTTCCCTCTTTGATGGCATGATCCCACATTCTCTCTCTCTCTCTCTCTCTCTCTCTCTCTCTCTCTCTCTCTCTCTCTCTCTCTCTCTCTCTCTCTCTCTCTCTCTCTCTCTCTCCTCCTATATATCTTGGTTTCATTCCCATGATGGGGGTTCTCAACTCTTAAAATATTTTCATTTTTTTCTCGGACAAGGATACTCATTGAGATTATTGAAAAAGTGTGATCATTTGATATGTCTAAACCCTATAAAAATATTATAATAACTACCTTTTAAAGTAATAGGATCAAATATTTACCTATCTCTTGTCTTTAATCAGTGCTTAGTATGCTTGTGTAGGGTGAATTTGTGAAGGAGATTCTTCCTAGTTTACTATCCTTCTATTTTCTTATTTTAAGGTATTTTTAAGGTAACTTATAGGTCTAAATTAGTGTTCTACTTGGAACCTCTTCTATGAAACATTTATGCAACTAGTGAGATTATGAGATTGAGTAAACCATAATTGTCTTTTGTTGATCTAGTGTGTGTTCTAGATTATATGAGTGCCCATTTTAACTTTGGTGCATCACATTTTAACCCTCTTAGGATCCTTTAAACCATTTATAACCCTTTTCTCAATTATTTATGTTAGTGTAGGTGAGCATCAAGTGGAATCTAGCCTTCTTCAACGGTCCAACCACACCATAGGTAACCCATAGCCTGGGGTTATTCCCATTATTTATTTCAATTAGAAGGAGCCTGAAAAACTCTCTCCAAGGGTGTAAATTGAGCCTATAGTAATTAGTTAAGATATTTGAATAGTGATATAGGTATTATGATTTAGTCAATGGGTGGCACCAAACTCCTTGATGCCTATAAAATTGTAATAAGAGCAAAAAATGGCCTAATTCAAGATGAAAAAATTTCCCTAAGGCCACTAATGCCTCTATTTCTATAAATACCTCCAACACAACCTATAATTTCTCTAATTCCCACCACAATCAAAACACTAGCTTTAATTCATGCTCGTACTGATGTTTTATATGAAGTTAAGTCACTACTTAAGAGCTTTTCCAATGAGTTAGTGGCAATGAAAAGGAAGCAATCCCATAACCACAAGCCTTATTGGTAGGCTAACCAAACATACCAACCCAATAGGAAGCCATACCAAGGAAATTCATAGCCAAAAAGTTAACATATTCAAGAAAAACCTCTAAATATCTATTTTCTACTTGCACTAGGTACTTATAAACTATTGGACCTATTCAAAACAACTTGGATCAGGAGTATAATTGGTCTTATCTTTGTGCTCAACCACATAATCAGAATACTTATCCTAATGGCATCATTAGTCAAGCCTTGATAGTGAAAATCATATAAAACATTCGAGAAAATTAAGAAGAAGCTAATTGCCAGGATCTAACAAGAACAATTGATTACTATTTTGCAAGCAACTAAACACAGAATTAATAAAAAGTAATAAGTAACTAGAAACTAGAATCAGCAAAGAACATGAGATACAAAAAACAATGAAAACGTGTATTAAACTTTTCCAAAAGGAAATACAATTGAAGAAATCTCTCTTTCTTCCACACCTCTCAGATGTACAGATCTCTTTCCCTCAAGAGTTCTCTCTCACAATTACAAACACAATTCAGCTACTTGAATTGATTTCTACATCATACAAGCTATGAAGATCTATCCCCATTATATAGAATTAGGGATCATGAGCTATGCATTCACAGCCATTAGATACACCTCCTAGTCAAAGGGTTCAAATCAGTCTTGCCAAAAATAGAAATGCAGACTTACAACTAACAGTTCAACTAATCATGCAAACAATCTGTTCATCCATGAAAATAGACTTTTTGGATGCACAAGTAATCGACGTCGGTCCCTACCTATCTACACATGACCGACGTTGACCAATCCATAACCGATGCCGATAGCTCCCAATCGACCCTTGACTAATGTTGGTCTCTCCTGACTGATGCCAGTGACTGTGTAACTCCAATAACCTACAATTTACTCATTTGGTGAAGCTTTTAGCTCCATAACTCAACAATCTCCCACTTGGAGATAAATAGCTACACTAATACCTATACAGCAACATCTTCTAGCTTCTCCATCTTCAAACTCAATCTTGAAGACCAACAAAATTTGAATGAATATTCAACTTCTCCTTTGTTACTAGCTTTGTTAACATATTAGCATGGTTCTTATCTGTATGGATCTTTTCTAGCTTCAACTCACCATCCTCCAATACCTATCTAATGAAGTGGTACCTAAGCTGTATATGTTTGGTTCTTGAATGAAAGGCTGAATTCTTTGCCAAATGAATTGCACTCTGACTATCAATGTATAATTTTCAACTCTCTTGCTCCTTTCCCAACTCTTCCATGAACTATGTCATCCATATCATCTCTTTGCTAGCCTCTGTGACTGCAATATATTATGCCTCTATAGTAGACAAGGCAACAACCTTCTACAACTTTGAAATCTAGCTAAATGTCATTCCACCAACAGTGAAAACATATCCTGTGGTGCTCCTCTTTCCATCTAAGTCACCTACCATATCTACATCTACATATCCATGTAGAGAAGTGTTTGACCCTCCATAGCATAAATGCCTACTGCTGGTCCCTCTCAGATATCTGAGAATCCACTGAACTGCTTTCCAGTGTTCCTTCCCTAAATTGGCCATAAACTTACTGACAACTCCCATTGCTTGGGGAATATCAGGTTTAGTACATACCATTGCATACATTAAGCTCCCAACTACAGAAGCATATGGAACTCTACTCATGTACTCTACCTCATCATGTGAATTAGGACACTGATCTTTGCTCAACTTGAAGTGTCCAGCCATAGGTGTACTCACTAGTTTTGCATCCTGCATATTGAACCTCTCCAACACCTTGTTTACATAATCCTCTTGAGACAAAATCAACCTATGATTTTTCCTGTCTCTCTTAATACTCATGCCAAGGATTTTCTTTGCTACTCCCAAATCCTTCATGGCAAATGTGTGAGCTAATTTTATCTTAAGCTCAAAAATACCCTGCATGTGTGAACCCGCAACAAACATATCATCTACATACAGCAATAAGATAATATATCTACCATTATCCAATCTCTTAAAATACACACAATGGTCAGATTGACATCTACTAAAACCATGCTCAGTCATAAACCTATCAAACCTCAAATACCATTGTCTAGGAGCTTGCTTAAGACCATATAAGCTTTTCTTCAACCTGCACACAAGCTTCTCCTTACCTTTGACCTCAAAACCCTCCGACTGATCTATATATATTTATTCATCCAAATCTCCATGAAGAAACGTTGTCTTAACATCAAGTTGCTCAAGAAGCAAATCCTCAATAGCAACTAAAGACAATACAGTCTGAATAGAAGTCATATTTACTACAGGAGAAAAAATTTCACCAAAATCAATACCTAGTTTTTCTGCAAATCCGTTTACTACCAATCTAGCCTTATGTCTCATCTATCCATTCTCACCTTCCTTTAACCTGTAAACCCATTTGTTTTTCAGTGCTCTCTTTCTAGCTAGAACCTCAACCAAATCCCACATTTGGTTCTCTTTCAAGGAATCAATCTCCTCATTCATGCCAAGCTCCGACTACTTCTGGGTTTCTACCTACATTGCTTCATCAAAACTCTCTGGTTCTCCACTATCAGTGAGCAATAAGTAGAATAATGAAGGGGAATATCGAATTAGAGGTTTACTTACCCTTTCTGACCTCCTTATGGGCATTTGAGACTCATTCATTGCTTGTTGTCTACCTAAATTCTCTATCAGTGACCGATCTTGATCATCTCTAGGCCTGTACCTGACCGATGTCAATTCCATCTGACCAACATCAGTTCTTATATGACTGACATCGGTCTCTGTCTGACTGACATCGGTTACTATCTGACCTATCTGACTGACATCGATTCCTACCTGATCGACATCGGTGTCTATGTTTTTCTAGAAGTGATTTCCCATGAGCTCATTTTGGATCACAATCTCATCTAAATCTCCATTGCCCTACTCAGAATCCTTCAGCTTCTTGAGTTGATCACTATACATCACCTTCTCATTGAAAACAACATCACAACTTCTAATTATTTTTTTAGTTCCTAGATTCCACAACCAGAATCTAAAATCTTCAGAGCCATAACCAATAAAAGTGCACCTCATAAACTTAGCATCCAGCTTCTTTCTATTTTCTTTATCAACGTGCATAAAATCTTCAGAACCAAAAACTCTAAGAAATGAAAGATCTACATTTTTACCTGTCCAAGCCTCTTCTAGAATTCCACCATCTAGAGTAGTAGAGGGTCCTCTGTTAATCAGGTAAACCATAGTGTCTACAGTTTCTACCCAAAACTATAAGGGCAAACCAGCATGCAACCTCATACTCCATGCATGCTCCAATATTGTTCTATTCATCATTTCAGCAACTCCATTTTTCTAAGGTGTCCTTGGAACTATCCTTTCTTTGCATATTCCATACATAGAATAGTAACTTCTAAACTTATTGCTGTAGTACTCACCACCATTGTCATATCTAAGGCACTTCAATCTCAAACCTGTTTCATTGTCAACCAAAGCTTTCCAATTCCTAAATGTGTCAAAAACATTATATTTCTTCTTTATGCAATAGACCCATACCTTTCTTGTAGCGTCATCAATGAAAGTAACATAATACTGTGATCCTCCAATAGAAGCTACCTGAGCTGGTCCCCACACGTCTGTGTGAACAAGCTCTAACTTGTGCTTCCTCTTTGTTGACCCAGTTTTGATAAATCTTACTCTCTTCTATTTTCCAAAAACACAATGCTCACAGAAATCTAGATCTATGCTTTTCAAATCTGAAAGCTTACCTTTTGACTTAAGAATTTTCATTCCCTTCTCACTCATGTGGCTGAGCCTACAGTGCCACAACTTTGCATCCACATCTGAAGTAGATAATATAGAAGGAGAATAATCAATAATACAATTACATATATAGAGAGTTCCTACTCTCTTACCTTTGACTAATACAAGTGCTCCTTTGGTAACCTTCCAAGATTTAGCTGTGAGAGTTATTATGCAACCCTCATCACCCAACTTTCTTACAAAAATTAGATTCAGCTTCAGGGCTGGGACATGCATGACATCCTTCAACACCCATGTGTTGCCATTTTGTAATTTCAACTGCACTTTTCCTTTTCCAACAATTTTACAAGGCTCATTATCCCCTAAATAAACTTTTCCAAAATCTCCTTGGACATAATCATTGAAAAATTCTCTATTTGTGGAAGCATGGAAAGAGGCCCCAGAATCTAAAACCCAAGATTTTATTTTATTATGCAAAGAAAGTGAAAGAGCATCTTGTGCAACAATACCTGAAACTTTTGATTCTTCATTACCTTCATGTTGATTCTCTTCATTAGCCTTCAACTAGCAATCTTTCTTTGCATGTACTCTCTTTCCACAATTCCAGCAGGTTATTTTTCTTTTTCCATTTCCAGATTTGGATCTATTGCTCATCTTTGACTTAGATCTTGATCTCCCTTGCTTGCTCTTCTCTCTTTGCCTTCCCCTACTTTCAATACTTAAAGCATTACCTGATGTTTCCCCTGTGCTTTTCCTATGAGTTTCTTCATTCAAGATTACACTAACAACATCATCTACTTTCAAGATATTTGTAGCAGATGTAGTATTACTAACTGCCATTACCAAACTATGCCAACTTTTTGGTAAAGAGCATAAGACTAAAAGAGCCTTAATTTCATCATCAAAAATTATTTTGACTGAATTTAATTGATTTACAATTCCATGGAAATCATTAAGATGATTAGATACAGATCCACCTTCCTGCATTTGCAAATAAATAATTGCTTCATAAGATATACCTTATTTGAAGTTGAGGGATTTTCATATAAATTTGCTAAATTATCCATTAACTCTACCATTGTCTTTGCCTGTGATAAATTGGAAATCATAGAAGATGCTAGACTCAATCTTATAGATCCAAGAGCCTTTCTATCAAGAACATTCCATTCTTCATCTTCCATATCTGTGGGCTTTCTATCAACCCCAGCCAATGGTAAATATAGATCTTTCTGATAAAAATAATCTTCTATCTGCATTCTCCATAATTGGTAATTCTTGCCATTAAACTTCTCCATTCTCAGTTTACTTTCTTCTGCCATTGCTTCTCCCACTCAAATAGAAACCCCTGTGAGTGACCTATAATCAACAAACACTAACCAGATCTGAAACACCTATTAGTCAACCTAGGCTCTGATACCACTGGTTAGGATCTAATAAGAAAAATTGATCACTATTGTGCAAGAAACTAAACACAAAATTAATCAAAATTAATAAGTAACTAGAAACTGGAATCAGCAAAGAACATGAGATACAAGAAACAATGAAAACTTGTATTAAACTCTTCCAAAAGGAAATACAATTGAAGAAATATCTCTTTCTTCCACACCTCTTAGATGTATAGATCTCTTTCCCTCAAGAGTTCTCTCTCACAATTACAAACATAATTCAGCTACTTGAATTGATTTCTACATCATATAAGCTATGAAGATCTATCCCCATTATATAGAATTAGGGATCATGAGCTATGCATTCACAGCCATTAGATACACCTCCTAATCAAAGGGTTCAAATTAGTCCTACCAAAAATAGAAATGCGGACTTACAACTAACAGTTCAACTAATCATGCAAACAATTTGTTCATCCACGAAAATAAACTTTTTAGATGCATAGGTAACTGACATTGGTCCCTACCTGTCTACACATGACCGACATCAGTCGATCCATAACCAATGCCGATAGCTCCCAGTCAACCCATGATCGATGTTGATCTCTCCTGACCGATGCCGGCAACTGTGTAACTCCAGCAACCATGTAATTTACTCATTTGGTGAAGCTTTTAGCTCCACAACTCAAAAAATAGCCAAAAAGTTAACATATTCAAGAAAAACCTCTAAATATCTATTTTCTACTTGCACCAAGTACTTATAAAGCTATTGGACCTATTCAAAACAAATTGGATCAGGAGTATAATTGGTCTTATCTTTGTGCTCAACCACATAATCAGAATACTTATCCTAATGGCATCATTAGTCAAGCCTTGATAGTGAAAATCATATAAAACATTCAAGAAAATTAAGAAGAAGATAATTACAAGTAGAAAGATACACAATAACCTTCTTAGAATGAGGCTACTCTTTTAAAATGGCAAGAGGACTTTTTGTGTTGTAAATTAGGAGGAAACACTATTTGATGGTGGTATTTTGGTGGCAGTAAATACATGATCAAATAAAAGGGCAATATACAGTGATTAACCCCTCAGGTTAGAATAAGCTTCAACTTCTAAAGTTTTAAAATAATATACAAAGCACAACATAGTATAGAGGCCACCCTTTGTGCCAATAGGCCAATCAAAATCAAAATTACTAACCCTAAACCTTGTGAAAGAAGACATAGCTCACATAAACGCACCAATGAAGGTTGGTAACATTCCTTTTAGTATTATTGAACTAATGAAGAGAAATAAATTTAATGTTACTATGTGGGAATCATTTTCTATTCCAACACAAAGGGACTTCCTATAGAAAGCTTTGAAAAAATTCCAAATAATAGACATAGTTCTGACAAAGGGACCTAAGCTAAAGTTAATTTGTGTCAACCACAATTTGATACCAAAGCAAGCAAAAATTGTAAGCCTCCTCCTTTCTACCTTTCACTCATAATTCATAAGCATCCTATCCATAATTACATGGTAAAATCAATGGTTAATAGTTATGTTATACCCAAGAAAATAGTTTATGCCTTTTGTATTAAGTATACACCTATCTCAAAAGGTGCGGTTTAATTGGTTGGGACTACGGTTCAAATTGTCTAGACTATAAAAGTTTTAAACCTTAAAATCTATGCATGTCCAAGTTTATCACTTTCTCAAGATATCTAAATTATTGATCTCCCCCTACTTTTCTATCTACTTTTCTTGAGACTTCATTACAAAAATGGGAGGGTATCTATTTACTGACTAGACCTACATGTTGCTTAGGATGAGATATGGAATGAGAGAATAATGAGAGCTGAGCCAATCACTAAAACCCATATTTATCCATACACTCTTATCCCTATGGGTATGAATTGACACACTGTAGGATCAGGAAGAAGAGCTTGATCATGCAGTTACAACACTTTTGGAAGATATCCTAGACACTCATCTAGATGAATGTGGATCAAATATCTAATTTTATCCTTATGACTATGTATAAGAATCTAGATTGGGTGCATATTTCATTCATGAAAATGATAAAATCATCCCAAATAGTGTAAACCCAGTTGAAGATCTCTAAGGAATGTATAAACTATTACTAGATGATTTAAGAAGTAGGAATGGTGTAGGTGCAGGTATTGTTTTGATCTCTCCATAAAAAGAGATTTATTTCTATTATTTTAGACTTTAGTTTAATTTAACTTACAATGTAGTTGAATATGAAGCATTGATTTTATGTCTTCAACTAGCCAAGGAAAGAGAGATAAAATTAATACAAGTATTTGGTGATAACTATTTTATTTTTGACCAAGTAGGATCCATAAGAATAACCAAGAATAACTTGATGACATATTAAAAATATAGCTTTTAGGACTTGTTAGAAGACTTTACCACTTTAAAAATTCAAGTGGTACTAATAACACATAAAAAAGACATTGATCATATGGTTTTGGTAGGCTATCAGTATAGCTTACCTAAAGAAATAAAAAAGAAAAATATCTATCATGTAAAGTTGGTAATAAGGCTATCTATTCTTGATAACACAACCAACTGGAAAGTCTTCAATAGTGATCATAAAATAATGAATTTTTTGAGAGAAGTTAAATTATATGATGAAAACCAATCAAGACTCAAAGATTAACATAGAGATCAAATCATTAAGTTGAAGACAAAAAAATTACCCATGGGCCTTATTACTTTAGAGAGTATCTTCAATTCAGATGATTAGCTGAAAGGTGAACATAAAAACATCATGGTCAGTGAAGAAGACTATGATCCAGTTTTCATTTTAGAGGGCAAACCATTTATGATTGGAAAGGTATGTAATGATTTTTTTAAAAATAATTTTATTGAATTGTTTCAAGAATTTGATGATAACTTCACTTGGAGTTATCAAGAACTAAGGGGGTTGAACTTAGATTATCCCAACACAAAATAGATGTTGACCCAAATACCAATTATATTAGATAGAAATAGAGATCAAACAATCCAAAAAAAGGAAACCTTGATGAAGAGTGAACTATCTAAAATTATAGAGGCTAATATCATTTTCCCTATCAAACACTTGTCTTGGGTTTCTAAATTAGTCCCTATAATGAAAAAGAATGGTGAAATTAGACTTTGTGTAGATTTTATAGAAGAATCCATAAAGGATCATTATCCCCTTCCACCCATAGAGAAAATTATTCAAACTATATTAGGATCTAAAAATTTTTCCTTTCTAGATGGTTATTCTAGATATAACCAAATCTTAATTCAAGAATTAGACCAGTTCAAGACTACCTTCATAAAATGGGGAACATATGCATATAATAATATGGATTTTGTCTGAATAATTTTGTTGCTAAGTATATACACATAATATTTTCAAACTTTTATTGATCAATAACACTTTTTATCTTGTAGGAACCTATTGAATCTCAATCTCTCTAAGTACACACCTTAATGGGTACATTGAGAAAGGGGTGGGTAGACCATTGGTGCTTCATAAAAAATTTGTCCCTTTTACCACTTACCATCTACACACTTGTCTCCTAAAACAATTTACCCCAATCTTATTCTTCTCTATTGTACCCATTCCAAATATTTATCATATCATAATCCTCCTTTTTCTTGCCTTGACTCCCTTTTGCTAATTAACTGTACTAGGTCGACTGGGTTGACCCTATACAATTTTGAGCCTATAATTACTATATAGGGTTGACTTGGTTGATCCTATACTATTTAAGGATATTTTTCACTTGGATATTTGTTAGCCCTTCATCTAACCTAGCTTGGGACCTAGTGATTTATCTCCCAAAAACATATAGGGTTGATTGGGTTGACCCTATATAGCTGACATATTGAGACTGATTTAGGGAAAGATCTACCTATATATATATAATTTCATTTCCAATATTTGAAAATAGAGAAGAAAATAAGAATAAGTATGAATGAACATCTATTTATTGACCATTCTACTTGAGGAATAAATCTTAGGGTTACATATTTTCTTTGGAGATATGGATCTTGTCTCATGGAGAAGTCTTTTGGATGCATTGATAGGTTGTGTATCCTAGAGTTTATTTGTGTTTTTTATCCTTACATACCATAATAATCTCTTGTGAAGCACCTTGGCCAAGGGAGAGATTGAGGCTCAATGGGTTCATCTTCAACGTAAGTACTCCTAACTTTATTTATCCTTTGTAAGAGTAGATAGATAATGTAGTTTTTCTCTCCCATGCATTAGGATTACGTTTACATTGACGTGAGTATATTTTTTCTATCCATGTTTAATTTAATTTAATTTATTTCTAACCCCCACTTTGTGCCATAAAATTTAGTGTGCACTAGATTATATTTACTTTCTTGTTCATTAGAATAGAGTGAAAATTAAACCTAGGAATCTTTTAGGGTTGTTATGTGATTGTGTTAGACTGTAAGCCTTGTAACCCTTCCTAGCATGGTGTATTATGACAAGTGATTTACTAATCAAGTCTAGTGGATCTCCATATTGGTCATGCTCCTGCTTAACAAATGTATTCCCAATTATAAGTGTAAGTATGCTTTATATTCTCTGATCCAAGATTGATTTATAGACATGATGCATTATGATTGCATCAATTTTGGTGAAATTAAGGTGACCTAATCTTTGTAGGATTTTTTCACCTTATTTCATTTTTTCATCATATATTTTACACACTAGGTCAACTACATCAACTCACCTCTAACTTCTATGCTTAGGTCTTTAGGTAAACGCTACTGGATTGATTCAAATGACCCAATGTAGGTTTTCATCTTTTTAGACATCTAGTTTAGACTACTAAGTTGACCCAATCGACCTTGTATATTTTTAGGCACTCAAAAATAGGTTTTTACAAATCTTGATCAGCCTAGTCGACCCAATTAGTAGAATTTTCAAGCATATATCTAGGTTTTTAAACAATAATATTCATTCTCTACATTTTTGATCCACCAAGGTTACTTTATTTATCTCTATCTCTTTTTTATAGTCTTTCCTTTTATATTTTGCATTCTTTAAAAATACCCCTACACAATCAACTGGATTGACCTTATTGACCCATTTCTATGTTCTGCATGTTATCTGGATAAATAGGTCAACTTTACTGACCCTATTCATTTTCAGACCTTGATTTCATAGTATAGGATCAACCCTGTTCACCTCATTCTGTATTCTGTGCATACACTATTGACTATATCAACATTGTACCTTGTTATAAAGTTGTAATTAACATTATATGCTAGTAATTCATTCACATTTTATTTTCTTATTTATTCATTACTTATAATAGATCACATAGCTTAATTAGGTGATTTTAACTTAATTATTTAGTTTCACTATTTTATATTTTATGCACACATGACCAAATCATAAAATTTAAACAAGTATTTTAACATTTATCTACACAAGGCCAACCTACTTGGATTTCATCACCAAGGGGAAGTTGACTTGATGTTCTGGTCAAGTATAAAGCATGGTTAATGGTATATTCTAGTTAATCACCCAAAACCCTTATCATTTTTTTGTGTTAAGTGAGGGGGTAGACCCTAATATCAATCCTATAACATTAACACTATAAATCCCTTTCATCCCAAACTACTTGAAACCATCCTTAGATTGCCTTCTAGTTCCTTGTTTATAGCCAACTTCCCATCACATTTAAAATAATATTATAATCATATAATAAACATTCAATTTGACCAATTAGTTAGCTATTTAATTTCCAAGTTGATTACTTTTTCTTTGCTCAATTGTATTTTGTATTACAATAATTTGCATTAGCCAACATTGGTGCAAAGTTTTGTGTTATGTGCCTCAGTTGGATTGGCCAAAGTTAATCTAATTTATTATTTGTTTCCATTTAATTATTTATTTTTACTTGCAAAATTTATCTTATTTTCATTCAAAATCTATTATAGGTTTCTTACATTTCCCTATCTTCTATACTAGGTCAACTTAGTCAACCTTGTACCTTTTTCTAGCCTTTATTCATTGTACTAGATCAACCTAGTTAACCATGTACTATTTATAGACCCTATTTACTCTTTTTATATCATTTGTTTATTGTGTTAGATTGACCCTGTTGACCCTATGCTATTTATAGACCCTATTTCTGTGCTAGGTCGACCTAGTCAACCTTTGTGTTATTTTTGTCATTTCTTATTTCCTTGAGTTTTCATCTCTCTTTCTTTCCCTTCATCATGGAATTTTTTCTTGATGATAATATTAAGTGATAGTGAACATACATGATGAATTTTACCAACCCTCATAGGGTCTCCCATAGATATATTAGGGTTCCTATCTTGGATGCTAGTAATATTCATATTACCACTCGCATAATGAACTATGGTACCCCTCCTAATACCTTTTTTGCAGCGTAATCCTCTCTTGTCATTAGAATACCAACCTAAATTAAACTATACCCCAAAAAATATCTTCTTTATCTTTAAATATCCTCAACATTGAGGAAAACATCCTTCTACTATTTACAATCTTATGATTAGTGGTCAGTCTAAAGAGTCTCATTCACCTGCTTTTACATTATCAATTGGATTTAGGGTTATTAATTTATTTAATTCTCAGCGTCTTCCTTCAATTATGACTCCTTCTCATAACATGAACTCTTCTTCTCTAGTTTCTTCCACATTCATGCTTATTATATCCATTTATATGATAGGTTCTACATCTAAGAGGATTTTCATAAGATCCATTATCCTTAATCCTTCCACTAGTGTATCATTTGCTACCCAAAGTAATCATGTTACTAGTGCTTATTCTTCTCAACCATTCACTATTCCATCTTTTTATACATAAGAAAAAAATTCCACTAGCACCTCACATTCTTATAATTCCTCTCAAGCTCCTATCAATACCAATAGTGGTACCCAAACCATGAATACCAACTATAATGCTTCTAAAAATGATAATCAAACACATCAACTATTGTTAAAAACACTCAATCAAATTAACGCCTTTCAAGATCATAACACAAATTAAATGATGAGAATGCAAAACCATATTCTCCATCTTTAAACTCATCTTCAACCAAAGGCTTGCAGCACATATAACTAGAATGTCCCCCCTCCTCCTCTTCAAAATTCTCAAGGTAATCTCATTTCTCAACCTCCTTTGGTCAACAAAACCATTAAGCATCTCCAAAATTAACCTATCACTACTCAAATTACTAAAATTTATATAAGAGGTATCACACCTACAATTTCTTATAATGGATCAACCAATCCCACCCTTCATCTTAAAACATTTGGAAATATTTATAAGGATTGGGTCAAATTTAACACCTTTACCACTACCAAACTCTTAGCCAAAACTCTCACAGGTGATTCCTTGGATTTGTAAAACAAACTTAGAACTCATTCCATTACTAGTTTGGAGGATTTAGTGAATGCTTTAGTTCAATAATTCTAAACTAGTGATCTTCTTGAAAACACTTTGGCCCACTTCATAGACTACAAACAACACGAAAACAAAACTGCTCAAGCCTTTGTTAAAATGTGGAAAACTTTGTCAAACAAATGTGAACATAACATGGTTGATGAAAATATTTTCCATCTCTTTACCAATGCCATTTTTCATAAACTTTAATATCGGGTCCACACTCTCTCTCCACATACATTGGAGGAGGCTATTGACCAAGCTAAATGACAAGATTTCCTAACACATTAATTCAAGCCACCATAACCTTATGTAGGTCCTCATCTCTTACTTAAGAACAAAAATATTAATATTACCAATGATGGTGTTACTTATTCTTATGAATCCATTGATAGTGTTCAAGTTGTTATTCCCAACCCTTTGTCATAACTATCTCCCCCTTTTAAAGAATATACCAATCTTCACTTATCTTCACCAAACAACATTAATGTTCATAAATATTTATCTTCATCTGAATTGATTAATAATCTACCTAGGATTATTCAAAGAGAACTTGACCCTACCCATCTTATGAAATCCTGGTATGATCCAAACAACTTTTATTGGTTTCATGCTAGTTGGGGTCATTCTCATGAGACTTGTTTAAAACTTCATAATTTAGATATGGGATTTATTTTTGGTCCTAATTTTGATCATGATTATATCATTCAAAATCATAAATAATCTTATGAAATTTATTATAAATACTATAGATCACATGATAAAATGCAAGCCTTAAACTAAGTCAATGTTCATTCGGCTATCTACAAAGACCCTCTTCCTAATCATCGACCTATCCAAGATAATCAAGACAAAGCCACCCCTTCCACAAATAATTTAAAAAGTCTTGTTGAACCAAATTCCAAAGAGAATGTGGTTAACATGACTAATATGCAAAGGGTGATTACTTTTATCTATTCACAACCTATCTACACTCCATCTAGAACATATCATGTTATCTAGGATTCTTCTCCAACTCATTTAAATGAGTAGGGGGAAGATGACCTTATTAATTTTGATGATCCAATTTTTGATTCTCCCCTAGATAAAACTTCCATTTATATTTTTACCACTCTTTCATCATCTTCTAACATTAATTATACTCAAATTTATACCAACACTTATTTTACCATTTCTCAAAATTAACTACTTCATCATCATAACATAATTTATAACCTTGTTTTACACCTTCTTACCAACATAAATTCTAATGCAATTCATATCTTCCTTTCAAGGACCTCCTTAATAATTATGTACCTATATCTAACAATATTCTTATGGGTTATGATGAGTGGGATCCCATTGTAGAACTCACTAATCTCCCATCCCAAATTTCATTCCTTGAGCTTATGAGGACTTTTACACATCATAGAAATAGTCTTATGAAACTATTATTTGAGATGAATATTCCTCATCCTCCCTTAGTAGGATGAGAAACAACTATATCTAGATATGAGGATAGTATATTACAATAATGTGAAGATATTTATATCAATGTTGATGAAAAAATGGACACTTCTCTTTCCTTAAAATTTCCTATAGCTTCTATGATTCCCGATGAGATTATACTGCATGTGGATGATCCTCCCTTATTAATTAGTGTTCAAATAGGTGATATCCAAGTTAAGTACGCATTGATTGACAAGGGTTATGGAAACTCCATTACCTCTCTTGACTTCATTAAGACCCTGGATATTTAGAATACAATCTCAATTCTACACACAACACCTAATAAGGATATGATAGAAGGAAAATGCCTCCTCTAGGTTGTGTGTGTCTTACCATTACCATCCTACCTATCAAAATTCATGTGAAGGTGATGATATTTAACTTTCCCCTTTCTTATAACATCTTTCTTTGTAATCTGCGGGCTCAATGTATAAGATCCATTATTTTTTCTACCTGCCAATGCATTAAATTCCCTCAAAATGGAGCCATTTCTAGGATTCAAGGTGACACTAACCCTTGGAATTTCAAAAAATTCCAAGATTGTGGTGTCTTCAAGATTCCTACTCTTGAACCTTTTCCTAGCATTCCATTCTATGAGTCTCAACATAATAATTTTCCATTTAATTCAACCCAAGGTTATAATGAACATCTTAAACTCATTATAAACATTCCTCCTAACCTCTTAGATTTTGATGATGATGGGCCCAATTAGATTAAAATACATATTAAAAAAAAATTATCTCTTGCCTCACCTTATATCATAAATTATTTCTTACTTATAGCCTCATTCTCAAAATCTTCTTTATGATGATATTCTCATAGTCTTGACCAAGAATCAACATTCTATTCACCACACTTCTTTGAACGACAAAGTCATCCCTACTTGTGTCATTGCTTTTCACACCCTAGATTACAATGATGGTTATTCCCTAGATTATCCATTTTTAGGTGGTCTTGTATAAGCCCATGATCCCAAGATTATCCATTATCATTATTTTTTACTTAAGTGTTTTCATGTATCTTCCTATCTTCCTTCATTTATAGTTCTTAATTTTAATATTTTTCCTCTTTATCATAGGGTAGATATGGCACCAACACCTCCATTTTTTTATGATCCTCATAGGAATATGCCCATGGATCATGCTATGATGGTGCCTTACCATTTTTCTAGGTACCATGATCATCGTAGTTGGTTTAATCCTGAGATAAGTGTGACCCTTGTTAGACCTTATATAGATCCCACTCCTCCCTCAATAGAGCCCTTATCAAATTCAATCCCACTCTCGCTATAGTTAAGCCCATTATTTCTCCTACTATAGTTGAGCTTGTTCATTCTCTTACTCTTGCTAAGCCTACCCCTACTTCTCACCCCATTGCTCCTTGAATAGAGCTTAGTTACATTCCTCTTCTATCATCACCTTCCCTTGGTGATGGTTTTATTCCCTTACTTCAGATGTTTTTATTGCCCACCAAATGGGCCAATAAGTCTTCTCCAAATTATTCCACTCTTATTACACCTCTTTCTATGAGTGATTCTCCTAAGACCACTCACAAGCATATTTTTTGCTTCCATGGGACAAATAAGCATTCTTCTACCCATTATTGCAAGTTACAATAGTATATTTATACTTTTCATCCTTATTCTCCTTCCTCATACAAAACCATACCTCCCTCAAAGGTTTTATTTGAATATATACCTAAGTATGGTGGGGTGTATTTTTTGTGACACTAATGTGGCCTCAACCACATCGATTGATATTGCATCCTTTAATAACACCTTAAGGATCACCTTATAGCTATTCCTAGACATTCTTCCATTAATACCATAGGTCATCCCCATAATAAGGCTTCTCTTTATTCTCCCATGGCTCCACCTCTAGTGGTTCCATCCCATGTTGTGGTCCCTTCATCACCTTTTTTGCCTTCACCCATGATTCCTTCACTGGTGGACCTTCTCTCACCCATGGATCCTTCTCCACTAGTGATTATTGAATCTCCTATAGATCCCATTCCCATGAATTCTCCTAAACATCCATTGCCTAATTTACCTCCATAGCACGATCCGTACATTATTCCTACTTTTTCAGTTGAGGAGATTAGAAGTGAAGTATTTTACCAATTTTCATTGAAGATTGATAAGACATTAGTTGTAGTTCGTATCTATCTTTATAGAGATTTATCTAATGTCTTAGCTAATGTGTGTGGGAATATTTATTAGTATTTATGAGCACATGCATGGCGATTTTCCATTTACATTTTTATTTGTTGTGCACTCCAATTTTATTTTCTATTATATCATTTGACTCTATGTCAAATTCATATATTTCTTATTTAGTGATTTTAACTTTTGTATTATACCTTGCTTATATTATCATTTATATTTGAATATGATTGTATTTATTTATCATTATTTTCTCTTTATTTATTTAATTTTTTCCAAAAATTCTCTTCTTGTGTCTTCATTATTGTTTGATTTTTTATCTCTATTTTTCATAGATAATAGTCACTATGACTTGGCTATATCAAACTTGTTTCCTTTTATCATGTTTTCTATTACCATGTGATCAGTCAGTTAAAAATTCATTTCAACATATCATTATACTTTCCTTATACCAATCTACCATTAGATCTCCTTTTCCCTTCTTCCATTTTTGAAAACTAAGCATATATATGGTTGAGACTTGAGGTCACATGCTAGTTCATTGTTAAGCTGAAGTGTCCTAGTTAGTCTTTGTCTTTAGTTACTTAGCAACCTTTAACCTTAACCTAAAGTTCATTCATGTGTATCATTACATATGTCATTATTGGTCATTACAAATCCATATGGAGGAGGAATATTCAAAAGCCATACAAATTTAAAATCCAAATCATTTAAAAAAAGGGCAATGATATAAAAGGAAAAAATATTTTTAAAAGTCAAATCATACTAAAAGATGTGATTCAAATAACATCTCCTTCTTCTGGTTAAATCTCAAACTCCATAGTTTTCCTCACAATAAAGCCAAGGTCCTTTCGGGTGTGGTAGGCTGGTAGATTGAAAGAGGATAATAATAAAAAAAATCTTGTAGTGCTACCTACTTTCTCACACAAGTACCCAATCTTCTCAATAGACTGACAACTATGTAAGGAGTCCTAAAGAATGAGGAACACATCATGGGAAGGTAGGTCCATTTTTCATTTTATTGTAATAATATACCTTCATGATTTGATCTTATTATCACACTTATTTGAATATAGATTTGTGTCTCTATAGAGAATAGTTATCCTTTGTACATTGATGGTCACTAGTCACTTAGTGTCCTCTCATGTCTTTAATATGCCTCTTGTCTCCTAAAGTATTCTCATAAGATTCCTAAGTCCTAATTTTTACACTAAATTTTTAATTATATATCCCTCATATTTATTCTTGAGAAATATTATTTTTTATACTAATCACTCCCCTTGGGATTTCATTTATGAGTTTCTTTGTAAGACCGTAGATAGGACCCAGTGTTCCTCACAAATTACCACCTTTTTTCTTCCTATTACCCACATCCTTTATTACCTAATTTTTCCTATTTATTCCACCCCCATGGTTTTCTCTTTTTGAGTTTCAATGTAAGACCATATATAGGACCCAACATTCCTCATAAAATTTTCCAATAATACAAGTCACAAACAAAATTACATGTGTCAAATATGAGATAAGATGTGATTGATTATGAAGTTACACATCATTGAAATGCTTCCCAACATGATTTAGTATGTTTTTATGCTTAATTCATTTCTCTTTTGCTGTTATTTTATTATTTTTCAAGTGAATGTAAGAATACAACCATTTCTTGAATTTTTCATACTTCCCAACTTGAATTAGTGTGATAAATTTAAGACCAATCTTTTGCCAATTTTTTTTTCTTGTATACTTCCCAACATGATTTTGTATAATTGATTATCTTAATTAATTTATTTTTATACCATTTTTTCCCTTTTACATACCTTCTATTTTATTACATTGATTTCATACTTCCCAATGCGATTTAGTATGACTTTACTTATTTTAGTTTGGTGCAAAAATATTTTAGTTTGATTTAAAAACATTTTCCTTTTTTTACCATTTTATTTTACCATCCCTTGGTTCTTTATACTTAGTAATTTTATTGTTATTACAAATTTACCAACTTGAAATAGTGTGTAGTACATTTTTGATTGTTAATATATTTACCAAGTCCTTTTTTTTAGTTTCTTTTTAACCATGTAAATGTTTTACATAATGCTACAAAATAAACATCATCTCATATATTTCCTATAACATATACAATAATAGATAAATACATGTGCTAGAAATAAATATATCTAAAGAATTCAAAAACACAACTATGATAACAAAAACATACACAATCAACATAAATATGCCAAAATGATACATCGTGTGTGTGTGTGTGTGTGTGTGTGTGTGTGTGTGTGTGTGTGTGTGTGTGTGTGTGTGTGTGTGTGTGTGTGTGTGTGTGTATCATTAATTTTTTATACAATAAGTACAACCATATACAATGCTCTAGCTCTATGGCTGGGCTCCATCCTGTCTACTTGTGGCCTATCCATGCTACCTAATGAGGCCTTAATTTGACTCCTATGAATAATACATTGTAAAGAGGCCATCTAAAACCTTAGTCCCTCCACATATCCTTGTAAGTTCACTATCTATGCTTGTGTCTGCACCAACTAGGTTAGGGTCATTATATGTGTCTATGCCATCTATGTCACTATAGTTAGATGCACAGCTCTCTCCTCTACCAGGGCCTACCATGCCCATATCTATCCTATACCCATCTATATTGGTGGTTAAACCCTTTCTCTCTATGCTTATATCTACCTTATTGCCTCCCCTACTAATGTGAACTAGCTCACCTAAGCTGGGGAAGATGGTACATTGGGGTCCTTTAACACAGTAGGGTCATACAGCTATAGAGTCTCATCCAAGATGTCATGGAGTGATACCTTCATAAAGGAACCCTATTTATCATCCTCATCCTTAGCTATCCTATAAAATCACACCCAAATAGATAATAAATCAATGTTATATCTCATAATATCTATCTATCTCTAGTCTTTATTTCATAATAAAAACTCAAGCAATAATTTAAACATCTTTATTACCTATCTATGACTTGACCACTATGGTCTCACCATCCAAATTACCTCTTAGCATAGTATCTCCATCTATATAACCTATTATCACCTTCTCTATAGGCTAACTCCTTATCTCAAATTTAATTTTCATGGCTTGTGTCTACCTTAGGCTATGCTTGAGTGACTTTTATATGATCTAGCTCTCCTCTGACTCACCTATTTGGTCATTAAGGATGGTGATAGTCTCCACTCTCTCATACTCTTCCTTCTTATATCAATGCCATATCTTTGATATTTGTTACTCATCTCATTGTAGAGCTAGTGGTGATAACACTAGTGCTACTACCTCTATGCGCCTCTCCTCCTGCTCTACTCCCTATTGTGCTCACCAAGTCTATGGTTAATCACAACATGGTTTGAGAATCAGCCTCATATCTAGTGGCCCTAGTCCCCTCCTCACCCATGGCTCTCTCACATGTTGAGCCCAATACTTGGGAGTCAATATTAGTGATGTTGGATGAGGTAATCCCATCTATCTTGGTACCCCTACTATCAAATGTTTATCTTTTCACTAGGTGTAGTGTTTGACCACCTTTATCCTCATTGTAGTTGGTGTAATTGTGTCCCAACTTGTCTATGTAGTCTCTATGTGCCCATATAGATACCACACTATGTCTTTACATCTCACCATCTATAACACTAACATGTGGGGCATGACCTACACTACCTAGTCCTCTCTCCATCTCCATACTCAATGTGACCTATCATTGGCTGCATGGGGAAACCCAGCTAGTCGATACATAGGAAACCTCTCACATAGCCAAGACATAAGTAGTATGATTAATCCTATTGACTTTTACCCTCTAACTAGAACCTCATATATATCATGTATGAGATAGACCCAAATAACATATATGAGATCATATAGTACTTCCTCCTCTATAATCATCCTTCTCAAGGCTACCATGAACAATGGTACCTTGCCATCTAACTTGTGACATAACACTCACTATGTCACAAGCCCTATCATAGCTTTTTAGATATCTATAATTTATGATACATATAAGTTGAACATTCTCACTCTCCTCCCCACCAATATCATCTCTAAGCCTATATCCCACATGGGTAAGGCTCTCCTCTTCTTCATGTTTTTTGGTATACATGTAGTCATTGGTATTTCGACTATCGATAGCCCTATGATGGAATGTACATCCTCAAGAGTGATAAATACCTATACCATGTCCCCATCCACCTCCCATCTAAAGGTGTTAGTCAATCATTCCCAACATCCCAAGAACATGACTAATAGGTTAGCACTTATGGGAATCCTACACATATTATTTATCCCTCTTAAGCATATACATACTATTATAGATTTATCTCCTATAGTTAGATGCTCTAGTAGATTTGGTATTCAATATGCATCTACCAATCTCTAGAATCTAGGTTATCCTTATAATTAGGAAATAACAAAATATGTATTAGATCTGCCATGTCATGTATAATCACAATACATTATTTTTACAATTTCAATAATAAATAATCCTAAACTACATTAATTTATTCATTTTTACCTATTTTTAGCCTACTTGGTCCTTTTAGCCCTTACTCATTTTGAGTCATTCCAGCCTTCTTTTAGACTTTTGCATGTATTTAAGTACCATTTTGGTTATTTGGTCAATCTAGTTTGACCAAAATTTCTCTATTTTGAGTTAGTTAATTTAAAAATCTATGTCAACCCTATTCTTTTCTACTCCCTAGCACTGTATTGTCATTTTGTACATTTTGGATCAATTGGAAAAATGTAGTAGGTTGATAGTTTGTTAAACATATAGGGTTGGCACATACTTACTAGGTTGGTAGTGTATACTTTGCTCATTTTTAGCCTACTAGGTCAATTAGCTTGACCCAATTATTTTTCACTATTGACCCCTTGCATTTTATTAAAAATGTGCCTTCTGGAAGTTTTCTCCCTAATTCCTTCAAACCCATTTCCTGTCTTAGTTTTTCCTACCTATAAAATATAATCTAGCTTCATTATAACATATAAAAATTCTAAAAATTATTTTTTTCCAAAAATACACTTAATTCATTAAATTACTCCAAAATTAACTTAAGATTCATAGTTACATACCTATAGTGCACTCACTATTGCTCATGAAGCTCCCACTCATCTAACTTACCATCTCCTCTTCATCCTAGATTATTTGGTCTTTAGATCTCTTTTTTCTCTCCTTCATAAGTTAAAATACCAAATGACTTATCTTTCCCCTATTTTAAAACACCTTTTCAGCAATTCAAATCTTTCAATTATTTTCAAGCATATTTTTAATTTTATCTATATCTTTATTTCTACTCATCCATTTTTAAAATCATAAAATACATTGGATTTGTGATGATGTAGAGAGTCATTTCCACTATCATATGCCTATATTCTATTTTTTTAATTTTTGGCTATTTTTTGCACTAACTTTTATAGTGTTGCCTAGTGTTTCTCACATTGGATGCCTTCAATTATCTTATAGTCTACTTATTTATCTAAAATACTAAGGTAAGTAAAGTTATGTGTTTTTCAAATCTATCCTTTCATTTATCTTATTTTATACTTACTACATTTTACTTAGCATTAGTGTTATGTGTTATCATGTTCTATTCTAAAGCACCATCATATGTTATACTTAGGTGACACGTGATGAGCTTTGAGTGGGGAATATGTATACACATTATATTTTAAAACTTTTATTGATTACTGACACTTTATATCTTGAAATAGCCCATCCAGTCTCAATCTCTCTGAGTGCATGCCTTAAAGAGTGCACTAGGAAATGGGTAGGTAGACCATTGGTGCTTCATAAGATTATTGTCCCTTTTTCCACTTTCCATATACACACTTGTATCCTAAAACCATTTACCATAAGATTATTATTCTCTATTTTACCCATTCCAAACATTTGTCATATCATTATACTCATTTTTCTTTCCTTAACCCTCTTTCACTAGTTGAATATACTAGGTCGACTAGGTCAACCTTGTACAATTTTCAGCCTTTGATTACTATACAGGGTCGATTGTCTCAACCCTGTACTATTTATATATATTTTTCACTAGGATATTTGTTAGCCCTTTAGTTGAATTAGCTCAAGACCTAGTGATTTATCTCCCAAAAACATACAGGGTTGATTGTGTCGACCTTGTATAGCTAACATATTCAGAAGGATTTAGAAAAAGGTTAAGACACACACACACACACACACACACACACACACACACACACACACACACACACACACACACACACACACACACACACAATCATTTCTAATCATTTGAAAATAGATAATTAAAGAAGAATAAGTGAAAATGAACATCTAGTTATTGACCATTTTACTTGAGGAATAAATCTTGGGGTTTCATACTTTCTTTGGAGATATGAATCTTATCTTATGGAGAATTATTTTGGATTAATTGATAGGTTATTTATCCTATAGCTTATTTGTCTTTGTTATTACTACATACCATAACAATATCTTGTGAATCACCTTGGCCAAGTGGAAGATTGAGGCTCAATGGGTTCATCTTGAAGGTAAGTATTCATAATTTTATTTCTCCTTTGTAAGAGTAGATAGATAATGTGGTTATGCTTATCTCCCATGCATTAGGTTTCCATATACATTGAATTGAGTATATGTATTTTATGCATGTTTAGTTTAGTTTATTTTATTTCTAACCCCCACTTTGTGACATAAGCTTTAGTGTGCACTACATTATATTTACTTTCTTGTTTATTAGAATAGAGTGAAAAGTAAACCTAGGACTCTTTTAGGGTTGTTGCATGATTGTGTTAGACTATAGGCCTTGGAAACCTTCTTTACATGGTGTATTATGACAAATGATCCCCTAATTGGGTATAGAGGATCCCCATATTCATCATGCTCCTAGTTAACAAATGCATTCCCAATCGGAAGTGTAGTTGTATTTTATCTTATTTGAGCCATGATTTATTTATAGACATGCTACATTTCTAATTGCATACACTAAATTTCAAAGAGCCATGGATATGGATTTTAGAGGTTTGATAAATGAGATGATCCTGGTATACTTAGATGACATCACCATTTATTCAAAACATGTTGATGCACACTTGGGTCACCTTAGGAATTTTTTCAAAAGGTGTAGAGAATTTAGAGTTTCCCTCAATCCAAAAAGTACCTTTTAATAGTTCATGAAGGGAAACTGCTAGGACACATTATTTCAAAAAAGGATCTTGTAATAGGCTCAAATATTATAAGTGATTTATCTACATTAGCACTTCCAAGCCATAAAAAGGGGTTAAACAATGTCTTATGAAATATCAACTTTGTAAGAATATTTGTTCCAAATTTTGCCTCTATGGCCAAGCCCCTTATTTCTATGCTTAAGAAGGGTATCAGTTTCAGCTAGACACAAGAAGGAAAAGATAGTTTTGAAGCCATCAAGCATGTTATTTCTTAGCCTTCTACTTTGGTCAACCCCAAATATGAGAGATAGTTCATTCTCTAGGATTTTAGAGGGGAAGGTAATATATCAACTATTAAACCCTGCATAATAAAGAATAATTGGAACAACCAATATCTTTCTTTAGTCAATCCTTGAAGGATTATGAAAAAAAGTATAGTTTTGTGGAGAAGAAAGTATATGTTGTAATTAAATCTCTCATAAAGTTCAAACATATGATCTATACTAACAAAATTCATTTTATTGTTAGTCACCAAAGTGTCAAATTATTCTTGTTGATCCAAGAAAAAAATAAAAAAAGGGATCCAACTTAAGACTACTTACGTGAATAACTAGATTATGATATTAAGACTAATAAAGTAGTATTTGATGTAGTGTATTCTCAAAGTACATCCCAATTAACCACTCTAAATCTATTCAAAAATTGGATTTGTGACATGATAATATTCCCATAATCTAACAAGTATCTGTATGATTTTCAATAGTCTAAGAAAAGCTATTTAAAACTCTAATATATTCTTTATGTTCTTATTAATGGAGTATTATTTAGGAAAGATATGAATGAAGTTATGCTAATGTGTGTCAAGAAAAATCAAGTCCAAAAGGTGCTAAATGAATTTCATTATGGTTAATCATATGGACACTTCTCAAAAATAGCCATTGCCATCAAACTAATGAGAGGGGATAATATTGGCCTCATATATTCAAAGATGCCCATCATTGGGTAAGGAATTGTGAAAAGTGTGCTTAATTTATAGGCAAATAAAGATTAGTATATCTCACTCTCAAACCTATCCAAGCTGACTAACCATTTTATCAATGGGGATTTGATTTCATTGGCATGATCAATCCACCATCAAGTGCAAACCATAAATGAGTACTTACAAAAATTGACTATTTTACTAGATGGATTGAAGCAGTTGCATTGAAAGATGCCATAGAGGCATCTATCTTGGAATTCATGGATGGCATTATCAAAAAAATTGGTGTTCCTTATACTATTATCTTAGATAATGCCAAAGCTCTTGTGGGCACTCAAATGAGTGAAAGGGTTGTAAGGCACAATGTATACCTGATTACTTCTTCCAATTATTACCCATAGGGTAATGGCTTGGCTGAGTTTATCGATAAAAATATCATAAGGATTATCAAAAGACATGGCATATACATTTAAAATTATTAATGTGTCTTGATAGGATCACTCCCAAGAGATCCATTGGTAATTCTCCATTCATGTTGGTATATGGAATCGAAGCTAGAGTTTTGCTATCAATTAAGTTACCATCTCTAAGAAATCAACCATCAGTTGGAATTGATTGATAATGATGAAATGATAGTGTGATTGGTGGAACTCATGTAACTATAAGTAATTAACTAGTCAATGAAAGTTCTAGAAGCAAATCAGGCTCAAACAAAGAAAATTTTCAAAAACAAATCATATGATAGGAGCTTCAATAAATGAGACATGGTTCTTAAATAGGATGTTAAAAGAGATAAAATAGGAAATCACACCAAGTTGATGTAATATGGAATGATCCATATATTATAACTCAGTTTAAAGGAGCAAATCCATTCCATCTATCCAAGATTGATGGATTATAACTACCTATCCTAGTCAATGGGATATACCTCAAATCTTGCCTTTGAGATTATAATTAATTCCAAAAAATATTATATATATTAGGGATAGTTATTTTTACTAATAAGTGATTTATCACAAGTCAACTCATTAGGATTTTTTTCATTAGTTTTTTCTATTTTTCCATGTTTCATTCTTGTTTAGGTAAATCCTAGTTTTTTTCTTTACTAGTTAAAGTGTGTAAAGCTTAAAATGACTCCATGCCCAAGGAACTAGAAGGATACTGGAAAGAATCTAATTAGTAGGTAATCACCCTATAAAGGTTTCTAAAAATATTGATATTTTTATCTCAAAAATGTCAAAATATCTAGTACCCTAAGGTAAACCCATTAATTTTTGTAAAAATTCCTTTAAATGACCTAGGAAACTCATTTCCCAAATCTTGGTAGAAACTGAACATCTAGGTGCAATTTTCAACTTGTAAACTTGAAAATTACATATAAACCTTTACTTCCCACTCTAACCATAGCCAATGGAAACTGAATATTGGAATGTAATTTGCAACTTGTAAACTTGAAAAATTACATCCCAGCCTCCACTTCTCGTACAACTCATGACCATCAAAAACTGAAACCCTACTTATAGTTTATAACTTACAAAGTTTCAAATTATAAATGGAGTTTCACTTTTTTCCAAACACCTTCCCTTTAGAAACTATAGATTCAAATGCAATTTACAACTTGTAAACTTGAAAATTACTTTCTAACCTCCACTTCCCATGCATCATTCCTAATAGAAACTAGAACTTCAATTGTAATTTGTAACTTACAAAGTTGAAAATTACAACTTGAGTTCTGCTTCCCATCAACTACCCTTCCTATAAAAATTGGAACCTTCGTTGCAATTTGAAACTTGAAAAGTTAAAAATTACACCTCAAGTTCTACTTTCCCATTTCTAATAAATCCAACTACCCAGTGGAAAGTAGAGGTCAAAGTGAAAATTTCAAATTTTTAAAACTAAAAAGTTATTCTTGAACTCTGATGTTCTAAGCCTCCCACCAACCACTAACTTAAGGGAATTTATTTTATAGGTTATATAAATGAAAATGGGTTTAATTTCAAATCATTGTTGAACTTACAAATCAGGAAATCAGAGCTCTACATGAAAACCATGACCCTATTATGGCATTGAATGATGCCATGCCTCAATCCACAACACCATTGCTTCCCCTACAAGGTATTCATAAATCCACTTGTGTTTTACTAGATACCTTTTTATCTATCAAAGATTTCTTAGGTTGTTTTTTGTGTTTTCTCCCATCTGGTAGAGATCTAGGATTCTTTTTCCTTTGCTCAACATCACTAGGATTTTAGTTTTTTCACTTGGTATCATCTCAAAAGTCTTTTGTTACCCATAATTTGATTACCCAAGTTATTTTGGAAACCTTCCAAATGTTTTCTAGCTATCAATAAACCTAGGATTTATTCAAATTCCATATAAAGTGATAAAATATTCCTTTGAAGATTCTTCACATAATCCTCATGGAATTTTCACTTGTCAAAGCAATTCCAAAACCCATAGAGTTTCCACCTATGTTTTCAACCCCACAACTCCATGGATAATCTTAGTGAATTTTTAAAATCTAAATCCTATCAAGGATCTTACTTGTAATTTTAATCCTAAAACCCATCAGAGTTATCACTGAACCTTGAAAGTGTATTTAGTAAACACAATCCTCATCAAAAAATTTACCTATGTTTTACATCCCCATAGCTCACCAACTCTATAGTAGGTTTCCCATACCAGATTCCTTAGAATCCATGTTTGGAAAAGAGATGAAATTCAAATCCAATGGACTTAGTGTCCCACTCATCTTGGAGTCCAACATGAATAAGATCATGGACATAGACCTAGTTCACATTGACCTAGGTGATTTATGGACTAGTGTGAATGTTGAATTCAAAAATGATTTGATTTAAATCATTTATGACTATGAACTACCTCAAACAACAAATTTCCCCTTGTTAGTGTATATACTTGAGCTTTTACTCACATTAGTGAATCACTATGATGTGGAGAAAAGAGAGGTATTAAATTACAAGGGGGAAAGGATTCTAAATTTGGAACCTAACTTTATAAACTTGGTGTTTCTAATTACCAAATATGAGAGTTATCTTCATATAACTCCTGAATCATCAAAGAATTTCTATCAGGACAATCACACTAGACATCTATGGGTAATCAATAAATAGTGGTTAAAGTCCCTAGTCTTACCTCTACAAGACTACCCAAAATAGTGACAAGGATAGACTTTAATGATGAAGTGGGTGATTTAATCATTCTCTTGCATAAATTCACTATAAACTTGGATGCCAATAACTTTTATGACTATATGTACTAATACATATGTGTAATCCACCAAAATAAGTAGTAAATCCACTAGGCATAGTTGATAGGTGACTCCATCCACAAGTAGTTGATGGAAGTCCAGAATATACAAAAGTTCTATATGACTTCATATATAATATACATATTAGAAAAGTGGAAAGCCTTCCCAATATTGAATAAAATAACTAAACAAGTAAACAAGGTATTCAATTATTACCCTGACTTTACTATCAAGGCAAGTAGGTGACACTTCAAAAAGGTAGATGATGCATTCATAAAATGCATCATAGTCATGTTTGATAAAGAGATGGAAAAGAAAATATTCTCTTATGCTATTTTTATTTTATGAGATTTCACCCTTATGGGTGATTTATTTAGGCTCCTCTACTCCCAATCATAATATGGGAACAACCCCAGGCTATGGCTAACCTATGATGGGACTAAACCTCTAGAGAAGGCTGACTTCCTCTTGATAGATCACCTAAACTAATGATGTCATAGGGAAAAGGGATCCTAAGAAGGATAATAGGTGATGCACCAAATAAAAATGTGAAACTCCCATAATATTGAATCCACACTATATCAACACACGATAATGCTATCTCACATAAACTCATAAACTAGCTGATTGCATAAGTTTTTCATGGACTAAGTTTAGGTAGAACACTGATCTAGACCTGCATTAACTTTAAAATACCTTAAAGGAGGTCATAAAAGAAGACAATGGATGAGGAATATTCTCCTTCACAATGTCGTTATGCACAACTCACTCAACATTGATCCAAGGCAATAGATAGGTAAAGAAAGCCTTTTATTACTTCAACAGGAAGATGAGCATATTTATCAATATTTCAAAGAGTCTCTTTCTCTTCAAAATCAAAGATTCCTTTTGGGAATCCAAAATTTGAGAGAGAGATAGAAAGAGAGAGAGAAGTTATAAATGGGAAATAATGGGTAATATAATGAAAGGGATAAGAGATAAGAGGGAACATATTAACCAAGAACAACTAATGAGATACCAAATTTTAATGAATGATCCACCACACTTAATCCAATCATGACTGATATTTCATCGATAAATTATCCTTCATTTGATCTAATAGTCTTTAAGATCTTCTCATTGGCTGAGAAATATACTAGAAGACAAAAATTTGTTTTAAAGATGATGGGTCATGATCTTACTAATAAATAGCAATCCTTAAAGGCTATAAGAAGAATTAAGTGTTCCACCATACTCTCCAATCCCAAAATTACTTTCCCTTGATCTTCCACACCACCTTCCACTTGATTTCATTGTAAGGACAAAGTCCTCATACCTTAAATCTAGATAAAGCCATGCTATGTCTACTTTGAGAGGCTATAGGTACTTGTTTGTTGAATATATGACCATGCCAAAGGATGAGACATTTCTCCATAACCATATATCTTCCCCTATATCAATATCTAAGCATAGGTCTATTATATATTGAAAAATCATCAAATTTATTAGTTTTTATATAGTCATTATATTGATGAAGATCTATAATTTGTATAGATTTATTCTAGACTATATTAGGTTTTTACAAACCTATCCTATATTTGAGATTTAATAGAAATATATCCCCTTTTAAACATTGCTCTAGTTTGACCTAGGTCACATGTTTGACCTCTAATTGAGGTCTCATGTCTTTGACTTTTAATATCATCTATCAATTTTCTTTTACATAATAGATCATGCACCATCAATTTGCTTAGACCCACTGACATCATCTAGTTGCCACTTGATGTTAGATCTTTGATCTAATCAAATTTAGACTGTTAATCTTGTTCTAGGCACTTTTTGACTCTTTGACCTTAGATGCATTGTTGATCTACTTTTGCATGGTTCAAATGTGTACCATTGATTTACCTGGTAGTTATTATGGTCATGACACTTGGAAACAATGCATTTGTATTCAAGATTCATTGAATTGTTGACCTTTTTATCACCATTGATCTTTGATACATGATTCAATGTTCTTCATTTGATCTTTGGGACCCATTGATGTTGCCCTCATCTACTCACCACTAGATATTTTGTTATGATTGAATACTAACTATTGATTTTGTTCTAAGTACTTTCTAACTTATTGATTGCCCATGTATCATTGATCTATGATCCAATCAAGTGATATCTTGACACCTATCTAATATGTGTTCATCTTTGGAATATTTGAATTCAAATTGTTATTTCATGAGGCTTGAACTTGATGTTTGTGTGCACATCCCACTTTGTAAGTTCAACTTTAAAGACCTATATCTTTAGATAGTAATCTCATCAAGATAAAATTTTTGTAGATCATGTTTATGGGACAAAAATAATCATGTCCATGTATTACTTTAGCTCTAGTTGACCTCCCAAGTGTATTTATTGAATGTGTAACTATATTGACCTATCCATTTTTACATGATGTGTGATGATGGTCTGGTTCCTCAAAGCTTTCTTTTGCCATCTTTTGATCATTTATGGGTTAATAACACTACTCATCTTATCTATCCAAGTAAAAACTTGGTATGTGGTCCAAAATTGGCCAACATCTTTGGAAACTCATAGCGAAGCATGATTACTATGCTCAAAAACCCAAAATAATTGCCTTGTTTGATCCATTAAGCATGGAGTCACAAGTCTTTGCTCTTAGCTAACATGAAATGATGTAAGGTTGCACCTATAGATAAATTTATCTTAAATAAATAGTAACAACAAGAAATAAAACAAACAAAGTGCCCAAGGCACTTTGGAAAAGGAAACACATAATAAGAAAGGAATATGTACAAGGAACTTAGAGTAAAACGTAAAAACTACTCTAATATATACAAGACCTTTTCAAAACTGATCCTCTAGATCAAAAGGAAAAATCCTTGATTAACCTTTATGTGATGAATAAAGATATGAAATAAGCTGACTTTTAGACCTTTACTTTGTTGAACTCAGTTACTTCATGATTTTCAATCCTTTTAGCATGTTCTCTAATAGATGAAATGAGATAAATATGTCCTCAATTTAGACATACTCTTCCTCTAATTCAAGACTTGTTTGGTGCTAGACTATAAGAACACTTAAAACCTTCTCACCTAATGGCACTTTTGTACATGAAGGATGGTTGTCTTGTTCTAAGCAAAAGAGATCTAGTTCATCCTAAGAGGCATATTCTTCTTGATCACTTGGGAGAATGCCAACCTTAACACCATCCCTACAATGCTTACCTTGAAATAACATGGAAGATCGCAAACCCATCCAAGGCCCAAAATGTCATGTTTTTATGGCTCTAGATCTAACCATTATTATTCATATTTGAAGACATTATTACTACCTTTGATGGATAATTCATTTTGAGACTGGTCAGATTCTTTGACCTGATTGGCAAGTTCACTTTCATGTTCTAGAAGAGGAATAAGCTAGTTTAGAACCTATACCTACTCTATGAAGTCATGGTACAACTATTTCCATATTTAATTTTGATCCCATTCCTCCTTGATAGTACATTCCACCTCATGCATAGCTATAAAAGAATATTCAATATGTTTCTCTTCATTCAAGAAGGTTAAATTTATCTTGTGTTCACCAAGGGGAGTCTATATGGTGATTTCCTCCTCATAGTCACTCATGACACCTTCTTTATCAGTTATAACTTGAGATATTTACTCTTCATGTAATTCCCTCAAGATGTGTTATTTTTCAATAAAGGGTAAGGTGGAAGGTTGATGGATAGGCTCATGGGTTTGAGGTGAAGGATGATATATGATGAGGAGATGATGAGTTGGAGATGGAGTATGAGGTAAGATGGATGGTTCATGTATGGTTCTAGGAATTGTGAGAACCTTCTTACAAATTAAAACCTTGAGAATGGTTGACTCTTGAATAAACTCATGTAGGGAAATTGAATTGAGTTTAGAAATGGAAGGAACATTTTCTTGATCAGTTATAGATTAAGCTCTTTCCTCTTTATTTGCTTCCCATAAAATGGGCTCTTTCTCAAGGAAAGGTGGGATATAAGGTTAAGGTTTTCTTGGATTGGTTTTCTTGATTTTCCCACCTCACCAATCTATCTATCCACCATTGGATTAAAGTCTTCATTTCATAAAAAGCATAATTGATATCACCATATTGGACTTCTTCTCCAACAAACACCCACTTACCTATTAGCATTTAAACTAACTTCATCATCATCTCTATGAGATGAAAAGGGATCACATCAATTTCTTTGTTCCATTTTCTCATCATATTTTCTTATTTTAGCATATTTAGCCTAAATTCTAACAAGGATGTGGTAGTAGAAACATATTTTTGATAAGGTTGTCTAGAGGGGTAAGTAGCTTGATATGAAGAATAGATAAGCTCATTTTATGGATGATAATAATCATTGGATTCTTGATAGGGGTCATAATAACATTGGTAGGCTTAATTTGGTTGATGATATGGCTCACCAACCTATTTAAGATAGAATTCTACCCCAAACCTAGTCATAGAGACTCATAAAAGATACTAGATAAAGATAAAACTTGCTTGGAGGCTTACTTGGACTACTGTAACAAGTTGAAATCTTGTATTTTCCATTGATGTTTGCACACTTACTTCCAAAGGCTAATTGGATGAAGATAACACCAAAACTCTTCACCAGTGAACAATGTTGTAAGTCCCACTAGGTGTGACAAAAACTATTGTGATGTGATAGTTCACCTTTATGGGGGAGTTATTTAATATCTTCCACTCCCAATCATAATATGGAAATAACCCCAGGCTATGGGTAACCTATGATGAGGTTGAACCTATAGAGAAGGCCAACTTCCTCTTGATGGATCACCTAAAATAATTATGTCATAAGGAAAAGGGTTAGAAAGGGGAAAAGAGCTCCTAAGAAGGATAAAACATGATGCACCAAATAAAAATGGAAAACTCCCATAAGCTTAAACCCACACTAGATCAACACAAGACAATGCTAACTCACACAACCTCAGAGACTAGCTGATTGCATACGTGTTTCATGGACTAAATTTAGGCAAGACACTGATGCAAACATGAAATAGCTTGAAAACACCCTAAAGGAGGTTAGAAAGGAGGAAAACATACAAATAATATTCTCCTTCATAATGCCATGATACACAACTCACTCAACACTGATCCAAGGAAAGAGATGGGCAAATAAAGTCTTTTATTGCATAAAGAGGTAGTTATTAAAAATTAGTGATAGGATTTAGCCTTATCAAGATGAGCATATTTTGAAATATCTCAGAGAGTCCCCTACTCTTCAAAATCAAATATTCCTTTTGGGAATCCAAAATATATGAGAGAGAGAGAGAGAGAGAGAGAGAGAGAGAGAGAGAGAGAGAGAGAGAGAGAGAGAGAGAGAGAGAGAGAGAGAGAGAGAGAGAGAGAGAGAGAGAGAGAGAGAGAGAGAGAGAGAGAGAGAGAGATATTACAAATGGGAAAGAAGGGTAATATAGAGAAAGGGAGAAGAGAGAAGAGGTATCATGTTAAATAATAACAATAAATTAAATTCCATCTTTCAATGAATGATCCACCGTAATTAATCCAATTAGGACTGATCCTTCATCAATAAATTAGCCTTCATTTTCTTAAACAGTCTTCAAGCTCTTCTCATTCACTAGGAAATACACTAGAAGTTAAGAATTTGTTTTGAAGATGATGGGTCATGATCTTACCAAGAAAGGTAAATCCTTAAAATCTCTAAGAAGAATTAAATGATCTAATGTACTCTTCAATCCCCAAATTCCTTTGCTTTGATATTCTATTCCACCTTACACTTGCTTTCACTATAAGGATAAAGTCCTCATACCTTGAATCCAGATAGAGCAATGCCATATCTACTTTGAGTGGCTATAGGTACTTATTTGTTAACTATATAACCATGTCAAAGGATGAGACATTTATCCATAACCATACATCTACCCCTCTTTCAATATCTAAGTATAGATCTATTATAGATTGAAAACCAATCTAATTTATTAGTTTTTATATAGTTATTATATCGATGAAGATTTATAAGTAACATAGATTTGTTCTAGACTATATTAGGTTTCAAAAAACACATCCTATATCTAAGATTTAATGGTAATATAACCCCTTTGAAACGTTACTCTGGTTTGACCTAGGTTACATTTTTGACCTCTACTCGAAGTCTCATGTCTTCAAATTTTTATATCATCCCTCGATCTTATTTTATATGATGGACTCACTAATGTCATTAAGTTGTCTCTCATAATTAGATATGATTGATCACTAGCCATTGATCTTATTATAGTCACTTTTTGAATCTTTGATCTTATTCACACTATTCATCTAATTTTGCATGTTTCAAATGCATACCATTGATTTACCTAGTAGTTACCATGGTTGTGACACTTAGCAACTACACATTTGTATTTATGATTCATTATATTGTTAACATTTTTATCTCTTTTGACATTTGATGCATGATTTAATTCACTCCATTATATATTCAAGACCCACTAACATCATCCTTTCCCACTCACCACTAGATCTTTTGATTTGATCAAACATCAACCATTGATCTTGTTCTAAGCACTTTTTGACTTATTGATTGCCTATGTGTCATAGATATATGATTCGATCAAGAGAGATATGGATACATATCAAATTTGTTTTCATATTTGGAACAGTTTATTTTAAATGGTTATTTCATGAGGCATGAACTTGATGTTTACATTCATGTCTCAGTCTACAAGTTCAACTTTAAAGACCTATATCTTGAGGTAACAAACTCATCAAGATACAAAATTTGTAGAGAATGTTTATGAGACCAAAATAATCGTGTTCATGAATTATTTTGGCTTTAGTCTACATCCCAAGTGAATTTATTAAACATGCAACTAGACTAACCTATCTATTTCTGCATGATGTGTGATGATGGTCTTATTCCTCAAAGATTGGTTTCTCCATCTTTTGATCATTTATGGGTTAGGAACTATGCTCAGCTTCTCTATCTAAGCATAATCTTGCTATGTGGGCCAAAATTGGCCAACATATTCATACATCAGATCTTATTTCATTCATAAATTAGAGATCTTATTTCATTCAATTCCCCACATATTCATACATTAGAGTAGGAGGATTCAATGGTTATCCTTACACCCTTCCAAGGTATGTAAGTGACAAATGGGATTTAATATAACTTGTGAGGCAACTTGTAAAAACTCACAAATTATTATCAAGCAAACACAAGGAAAGAATCGATTTTCACAATATTATAGGGAGCTATATGATCCCTTCCTTACCTAAATTCAAGTGTACAAAAGCTGAAATGACTCAGATGACCTTGAGGGATCTAGAGGTAAGGCCATTTTATGATGTAAATATCAATTTTTTTAATATTACATTGGGGATCACAACATATTCCCATGTTCCATAATATGAAGAGTATTGGGAGTACCTCCAAGATGAATACAAAGTGAGACTAAAGGATTGTTCTAGGATGATCCTAGATATGATTTAAGACCAAAGGATTATTCTAGGATGACCCTAGATACTTTATTAATACTCTCACACTATCTATCCTAGCTTTTGGGATAACTAATGATTCATTTTCATCTCCTATCACCTTTCCCATTTCATCAACCCTGAGTGTCCTCATAACTTTGATTGATTTAGTCATGGCTCTAGATTTCACTCTCCCATAGGTTCCCATTTTTCAACTCCCTATGCCTACCCCTCCACTAGTTTCAATTACATCTCCCACACACCTGGTAGCCACATCTATTTTCACTGCACCTATTTCTCCCATTTCCATAATAACCCTAACCCCCATAAATGAGTTAGAGATAGAGAAAATAATTGATATAAATGTGTCCACTCAACCCATATATGGGGAAGAGGTTTCTAAAACATCAACTAAACACTAAGTAACCATATTAGTGAAGAATAAAATACTCATCACCATAACCACTAGTGTAATAATTTTAGCTATAGACTCATAGTTGGGAGTGCCACGTCAATAGGATGCCACTTTAAGTTGGCTAGTGTAATAAGTGGGGAAGAAATGGAAGTAGATGGTGTCCCTAAGAACACTTAATTTTGGCCTTACAAAGGCGTCAAAGATATCAAAATAAAATCCTAGGACAATATCAATAATATTATATGATTTAGTATGGGATAAGTATGTAGAGATTGTAGTCCCTCCACTAGACAAACAAAAGGAACATCTAGTGGTGGGGTATTATCAAATATCAAAAGTTCACCTTGGTCATCCTACAAGAGAGGGATTGAAACATTATGTTTAATCAAGTACTAAATCTCTTTTTGAGAAAATGGATAGTGAAAATGTCATAAAAGATGAATTGAAGAATAAGGTTAAATAATTAAAAATTGCACTAAATAAGTTCATTGAGCCCAATGCCCAACCAACATAATCTATTACTCAAATCACAAATAGAGAAACACTTGATTATATAATAGAGATTGGTAGCATGGAAAGAGATACAAAGTACTAGGAAGAGGATCTCATTTTAAAGGGAAACAAACTCATTGAATTATAAATGGACTACTACAAATCTCTAAAATATGTATGAGCAACTTTAAGGGATCAAATAAGCAAATATTAGGTAGAGATAGAAAATTTGAACCTATTGTACCCAAAGTTGCAAGATATGGACATGATTGAAATTGATACCCTTAATGAAAAAAATATATTGAAAAATGATGTAGAGCATAAGGAATTATATAAAGCAGTTAATTTTAGAATAAGAATACTCACTGAGAGTATTAATAAAGCTGAGGTTACACATGATAAGGTCACAAATTTGATCTTTGACATTGAAGATTTTCTTAATAAATTATCATGCCAAGTAATAGATGGTCAATACCATATCTTTTAAATATAGGAAGTTTAAGAAAATTTCAAAGGAGTGGTTGAAGGAGAGTCAACATAGGACACAACATTCAACTTGAGCTCCATCCATAATTTTATTAGGTGCCAGAATACACTAGATCTAATGGGGAAAGAAACTAAGTATAAATGGATACATAAAGGGAACTTTCTAAGATAATTATAGAATGTGAAATAATCCACCTATATTCATTTGGTCTTGATGAAGATTATATCCTAGATATCTTTAAATTTTTTGATGTTTATATTGAGAAGACACATGCAAAGAGGGATAAAGAGTATTTAGAAGTTATGGTTGTAGATTAATTGTTTCAATCAAATACATAATTTATATTTTATTTCCTTGTTATAAAAAAATATAGTAAAGTTATAGATTTTGAATTTCAACTATCATTTTGACAACTCTTTTTGAGAAAGATCCACTTGTAATTTCCATGTTCATTTTTGACAAGTTGAAAAGTTGTAAAAAGCAAACTTGTAAATTGCACTTTCCTTTTTGACAAGTCTAGTTGCTTAATTTTAAAAAATCATATTTTAAATTGTATTTCTAATTTTGTGAAAATTTGATGAATTAAAAATTTGTAAATGTCCCAATTGAAAAATACAAGTTATGTTTTACAAAAAGTAACCTAGGATATCAAAAAGTTATCTATTATTCTAAGTTTGAGTTCATTTTTCGGTACCTCATTACATGTAGAATATAGAAAAACTCAACTGAATATTATGAAGGCATTATAGGAAGATTCATCAAGATATCCCATGCCTATATCAATTTTTTAGAATGCCCATTAGTTGCATGCTCCTTTTTCTGATTGTTTGCTTTACCAAGGATGTTATTCTAGCTGAAGATTATACCCCCTTGCATCGAGTTTTCATATTTTACTTTCTCTTGAAATGGGTGTGGAATTTTTGATAACTATATCTTTTTCATGGGAAAATTTTGTATAAATATGGGTATTATGGCATAGACCATTTATCTTTTTGGGCCTATAATAATTATTCTACATTTTAAACAATTTGTCTACATGTTTTAACTTGGAGAATGAGAATAAAGTTGAAGATTTACCTTTTTTGTGTATGTTATAGTTATGTATGCAAGGATTTTTATGAAAATTTTGGATGATTTTATTCTTATTTTAGTCACAAAATTTCATATGTGGTATTATTTTTCCCTTTTGAGAGATTGTTTGATTTGATTGGCTTGTTACACATTCAAAATTAACCTGATATGGCATGGAATTTGCTTGGTACATGGTTTTATATGAAATGGTTATGTCATGTAATTGGCTTAGTACATGGTTTAAAATTAATCAAATTTGTATTGGAATGGATTGGTTTATAAATGGGGTCAAAACTGACCTAATGTGAACAAATGATTCCAAACTAGATTTAGGCCCAAATGGAATTGATTTGAATGGTTTTCAATTGGAAAATATAATGGTAAAAAATGAGACTAAAATGAAGTCAAATGGATTTAGAACTTAGGATCAATTTGGCACCAAAAAATATATGTTTAAATTGGAAATGAAATGGGTAATGTAATGATATCAATTGAGACAAGATTCTATTTCAAGTGGTAATCATAACATTTTGAGAAATGGTTAAGTGTGAATTGGTAATGTGGGCAACATAATACCTCAATGTGTAAATAGGTGACAATGTGTTTTGGACTATTTATAACTTGATGTACTTGTTTTTTACGATGTGTTTTTGAAATGTAACAAATTTTTGATAAAAATTACTCAAGTAATCATGGCTTACTCTAGAAATTGGTACATGTTTAGGGGAAAATCACTAATCCTTTTGATATACTTTCTTTTGAGAGGATTAAAAAGTTAATTTTTATTTAAATAATTATAAACAATTATTGTTAGGGTTTTACCCCCTTCTCTCAAAAGTTCATAACAAAAAGTCAATCTTCAGAGATTGTTAACCTTTACACTCCTGCATCAATGAGAATTATATGGAAAATTGGCTTTTAGTCTATAGTTTTTATGTGAAAAACTAGATGATATTGATATACCTTGTGGTAAATGGGTGATTTATAATAATCCATCAATTATATGATAGATTTTATGGGCCATTCACCAAAGAGTCTAGTCCCTTTGTGACCACTTCAACTATAAGGGTCTTAGTGGAGTACTACTAGTGCAATTAAGCTATGAGGAACCACCAACTAAAATAGCATTCACGTAACCCCAATTTGTATATCCCATTAAATAATAGGGCTGATACAATTATAGGATGTCACTTCCTAGTTTAACATACCCCTAAATACTAGTCGAAAGGTGATAAAACCCACACCATGAAGTAAAAAATAAAAAAAATGGAAAAATACATTTTGTCTTTGATTCTTAAGACCCCATGAATGGGAAAGAGAAGAGCATATCAAAAAATGGATCTTTCAGGTATAATCTCAAATAAATAAACCAATATGTTTTTGATCACCTAGGCTCCCTAAAGTGGGTATGGGAGAGCATGGGCATAATTATTTACAACGAATAATGAAAAATAAATAACTTAAACAAAAAGTGAATGAAAATTCTCTTAGGAGCATATAGGTAATGTGATTTGTTCTTTATTAAGCACTAAATCAAAGTTATGAATCAAGTTTGGTTTAATTATATGTAAAACAAATTAAAAATATGTCAAAACCTATAAAACAAGTGATTAGTAATTCAGACAATAGCTTTGAATCTTCAATGAATTTTATTTCTACTATTTTAAGGTCTCAAGAAATTTAACACAGGGTAACTTCATCATTTAATAGAGTGACTTTACTATTTAGTAGGGTAACCTCACCATTTAATAGGGTAATCCTACTATTTTGTAATGAACCCAATATATAACTTTTGTGACATCACCAATTAACAAGATTACCTCGTTGATTATTGGATGAGTTCACCATTTCAATAAAAACACAACAAAAAACAAAGTCTAACTTTCATAATTCTATCATTTTCCTTTTGATTTCATTGATTTTTTATCAAGTTCACCATTTCCAAGATGATTTCACTATTTTCAAGGGATGTAACTTCCCATTTATCCTTTCCACTTCACTAAAGTATAGTTGAGTTCAAAGTTGAGTAGGGTGACCTCATCGATGAATAAGGAAACTTCACCATTTATGTTAAAAACATAGAGAGTAATAAAAATCATATTTTACATTTATTAGGGTGAGTTCATTGATTATTTGATCAAGTTCACTGGTCCATAGGGTGACTTCACTAATTCACAAAGTGACTCCATTGAATTGCAAAAAAACCATGGGAAATTTAGAAGAAAAATAAGGAAATCAACACCAAAATATGGTTTGATTACTTGATCAAGTTCACTGGTCCATAGGGTGACTTCACTAATTCACAAAGTGACTTCATTGAATTGCAAAAAAAACCATGGGAAATTTAGAAGAAAAAGAAGGAAATCAACACCAAAATATGGTTTAGAAGACTAATAAGGGTCTCAAGGAGGTTTTTGATATGCATGGTCTCACTGATCATGAAAAATGTATAATAGGATTGTAAAATAGGTTAGTACATAAAATTAATGGTAAGCATGAAGAACAAACCTATTGATCATGCTCCCTTGAGTGGGCTAGATCTATGATATTAAGAAATAAACTAGAAAGAATGGTAAGATATACCTTCCCAATATGAATCTCCTTCAAGATCGGTCAATAATAATTTTATTTCATAGATACAAATATCAAGGTCTTTGGTAATGAAGTTAGGAAAGTGCTTCCATTATCTCGTCATGCACCATTTGGTTTGGTTTGTGAATGAATGTGGAAGAATGGTTGAATCTTCTAGGTTGAATTTTGCATTATGTATTTGGATAAAAAAACTTGGTATATTATTTGTGGTGGCCTTATTATTTATATCTTAGTTGAAATGATATTGACCATCTATCTCAAGATCAAGATGTGTGGCCCAAGATTGATTCAATATTGGAGGCCAAATGCATTAAAATTGGTAATTAATATTGAATTAATTAGGCATGGATTCCAAAATCATATATTTTATTACATTCATTCCTTATTTCTTGACAAATTTTATGATGACATCATCATCCATTATATTTATTGTGGTGTCATGATCCACTTAGCCACATGTCATGAGATTTGAGGAATAAATCCAGTTAGTGAATTTATAAAATATGAAATTCCAAAAGCTACGAATTTTAATATTAGAATAATAGTAGGCTAATTAAATTAATGAAAATTGGTATGATTTTTTAAATTCAAAGAATCATTCAATGCAATTGATCCCAAAATGTCTCTTACATAGTCATAATTTGACTCATAATGAATTGAGGATGAAAATTGTGTATAGTTCATTGACCTAATTATGGATGCCCTAATATATTTTAGAAAATTCACACCAAGTGTATATAATAATTTGGGTGTTTTGATTATTTGTGTGTTAATGATAGAAATAATTCTAATTATAATTTCAACAAGAGAGTGCTGAGAATTGAGTGTCTATAGAGAGCATTGATTGGATGATATATCCCATAGCATTTTATCATAATACCATGTTGGTATTTAATATATTCCACATTCTTCCTCTGATAGGATATGGGTTCCTATAATTATAAATTCAATTGAGCAACATAGGGATTCGAGAGTATAAATCATGAGATTCTAATATATAGATCATCTAGTGGAAGTTGTGATTGGACAACAGGTCTTAAGACCGTATAATTATTTGTGTCATAATGAGATAATGATACTCATGAGATGAATTAAATTTAGTTAAATTCCATTACAAATATAAATAATAGTACCTGTGAATACTTCACAAGTAATAACCACAGGGTTATGAGGGCATGAGACCTACCACATCATCACCAACTTTAACAAATAAGAGTTAGCATATAAATTATAATTATAAAAAATTAAAGAGTTTAAAGGGGACTAGCTCTATTATAATAAAATAACCCACAAAAATCATTAAGTGATACATTAATAAAAATGGGGCCTCTAAAAACTATATCATAAAAACCTAAGGGTAAAGTTCTATTAACCACCAATTATTATGATTGGGCCCAACCTTTTTATACAATTAACACATGGATTTAAGGTCTTGATTTTTTTCTTTATAAATCATATGAATTTAATGGGTCCCATTTTTTTAAATGAAAAGTGGCATGTTGCTGACATCAAATGGTGACTATGCATGGAAAACATTATCTGAGTGTTTAGAACGAATTTTTTTTGGTTTCTCCTTAGGAAAATCAAATAGATAATGGGAAAAATACATGTTATCAAATAAAAATTGAGTATTTGAGTCTACTTTATAGTTTAACATACTAATTTTCAATCTCTCCAAGAAGTCAACTTGTGTGAAAAAGTGATTAACATATTTTACCTTCTGAGGTTTTCAGTAACTTTGGTAATTCAAACTTCTTAACAATGATGCATTTTATTCATGATGGATAGGGGTATAAGGATTAGGAATTTATCTAATACTAGATAATCACATATATAATTGATATATATAATTGATACACACACACACACACACACACACACACACACACACACACACACACACACACACACACACACACACACACACACACACACACACACACACACACACACACACACACACATTTAGATCCACTCTAGGCCTTTCTCCATTGCCATCTACGTAGGAAACCCTGTGACAGAGGTTGCCCAAATCACCCTTTCTTGGGATACAACTTGTAAAATTTTTATTAAGACCCTCATATTTCCTATTGATTTCACATTTAATTCCATTTTATAAATTAGGGTTTGGAACCAATGTATCTAAGGTAAATGATAAGTTTAGTAAATTTGTGTCACCAAATATCACTCTTCTACTATTTACATAGACCTCAAGGTAGAATATTAATGTGTTTTAAAGTGAAGTGTTTAATCACATTAGTAATAAAATTGTTCTTAATTTACATACTAAATATTGAAAGAATGAATTAATTTATTTTTAATAGTTTGAAATGATATACTATGTTATGTTAATTTCCAAAGTAAGAAAATAAAATTTCATAGTTATTGACTCTTAGACATTGCATTCAATGCATTATAATTAGTTGTAAGCGGCCTAATTGGAGGGCCCAAGGGCAAAGAAATATAGGCTTAACCAATTTAACATTTTGATGGTAATAACTGAGCCTAATTCTTAATACTATAACAATGATTTTAACTAAAGGATAACCATATAGAATAAAAAACCAACCACAAAATAAAGTGAAGAAAACAAAATGATGAAAAAAAATAATTAATGCAAGGAGAAAGAAAATAAATCTACTTTGAAACTAATCATATACTAATCCTAATATAGAACATAAAGTCATTTCAAGACAACTTTAAAAGTCACAACTAAGAATTAGTGCTTTAATAAAAATCCATTCACCAATAAAGAGAGACTATTTCCTTATATATCCTTCAACCTGAAGGCATTTCTTCCCAATATCAGTGATCTGATACTAATACAATGAGGATCCAATTTTCAATGATGTAATTTATTTTTATGAGCTTTATCCCATAATGGGACTAGGTCAGATATCCTAAGAGATTTCATTTTGGATTTATTATCAAACCATTTTTTGATAATGTATTGATGCTTTCTAAAGTTTTAGAAGGATTTTTCATGTGCATCTTTGATTTAAACAATGTATAGTAATATTTAGTTCACTTTCTTGTTTCCTCAAATGTATTATCTCATGAATTTATATGTAAGAATCCTAAGTTTGATAGGGAATATTATTTCCTATCCATCTACCAAGAGGAAGGGTGAACTCTTGAGGTCAAGTTTATATTTAGTTTAATCAGTCCAAAGTGCATGCATCAATAATGAGTGTTAATCCCCAAACCATTTATTAAATAAATATTGATTGCACCCACAAAATTATTATTATTGGAATTAGATATCCCTTTCCCTTATAGGTAGTAATTAGATTATTAATTCAAGATGATGATGTTTCCATAGGACCACTTTGTGATTTATTATGATTGGAATGCAAGTCCATTATGATTGAATAAAAAGACCAGTGTACCAAATTGGGTGACAATACTTTACTCTAGAAATTTGATCAATTCATTAGCTATATTTTTATGGTAGAAATAGATTTAGTCCATATCATGTAATAGTCAATAGTTTTTATTATAAAATTATGACCAACTAAAGATTTAGGATTGATAACTCAAAAATAATCTAGCCTTATTGAATAAAGAGACATCCATTAATCTTAGTTTGGAGTGGCATCACAACATGAACTTTTATTTTAGAGAAATTTTGGAATTAATGGAAATTTTGGACATGATCATGTTCATCCTTAAAGATGATGTGCCTATAGTACCTAGATCAAAATATTTTATGAGCTATTATAGTTCCTGAAGGATGCTCACTACCAAGCCTTTCATAAAAGTTAGTCATAGCATCCTAATTTTATTTCCTTAACAAGAACCATAAATATATCCATTCATAATTATTAAAATAGATAACTAATTGTTTCAACATTTAATGTAGTGAATTTATCTGGAGATATCTCCTTTTTTCTCTACTCAATCTTAGAGGTGATTCTTTATATAGAAAATAGTGAATGATTGGGTCATACCAGTCTTAGTTTATCATAAATCCTTGATAAATTATACCATAATGATTATAGGATAGACTTATATGTTCAAATGTATGAGATAATAACCTCTCACCATATTTGTGGGTTTAATATCAAAAATTTAATCCTATAGTTTATTCATCCATCTGCCTCTATGTTCACCCAAATAAATCTACCCAAGAATGAGTTTTAAGTCTAGATCTAACACTATGGTGTGAGTATTATTTTGAAGGATGTAGTTGATACATAGACATGCCTATCTAGGGTTAAATATTTAAATTATTTATCCTTAAATTTATTTATAATAATGGATATGGGGTGTTATTATCTATTGACATTTTATGTGAACACATCGACTTATGTATGCTTAAAGGAAAATAAGTAGAGATAAAAATCATTTGTATAGTTTGGGTTGATTAGGATTACTACCTTCATGACAGTATTATCAATGTGTTATAAGGTTACTTTGGATTGAGGAGTCCTCTCAAAATTTTCTTCATATTTCAATGTAGTATTTAAATGTTTAATGATCTTAGCAAAACCAAAAGTAAAATTTCAAACAAAGTTAATCTTTCTAGACAAAGATTTCAATTATTTTTTGCTATTTAGAGGATGTATCTTAGAAATTTCACTACCTCATTGAATGTAAATGGAGATACCTTGTTTTATCACAATATGTCCAATAATATTACCTTTTATGACCCTAAAGAATATTTTATTTAGATTTATGGAGATATCATACCTTCTACACCTTTCAAATACTTTCTACAGATGATGAATGTGATCAAGCCCATGTTTAAAAAAAATAATTAGGTCATCCATATATATTATTATGAATTACCAATAAAACCTTAAAAATGAAAATACATGGCCCTATAAAAATTATACCCTTATTTTATCAAGCTAAAAGGCATTCTCTTGTGGTGAAAGTAGTCTTGACCCTATCTTCTTGGTTTACTAAGACTTGATTATATCCCTAACATCCATCCAAAAAGGACATATGTCAAAATATCTAGTACACTAAGGGAAACCCATTAATTTTTTGGAAAAAGTCCTTAAAATGACCCAGGACACTCATTTCCCAAAGCCTGATAGAAGTTAGAGATATGGATTTGAATTGCAACTTACATCTAGACCTCTACTTCCCACTTTAATCATAGCCAAAGTAAATTGGAGATTGGAATGCAATTTTCAACTTGAAAACTTAAAAATCAATTCCCAACCTCCACTTCCCACATAACTCATAACCATAAAAAACTAGAACCCTACTCGTAATTTACAACTTGTATAATTACAAATTACAAATGGAGATGTAATTTCCATCAAACACCTTCCCCATAAAAACTAGAGATTTCAATGAAATTTTTAACTTAAAAAATTGTAAATTTATTTCCAAACTCTGCTTTCCATGCAACACTCCTACTGAAAACTAGAACTTTAGTTATAATTTGTAACTTATAAAGTTGTAAATTACAACTAGAGTTTCGCTTCCTACCGACTACCCTTCCTACAAAAACTAGAACCCTAATTGTAAATTACAACATGAAAAGTTTCAAATTGCACCTTGAGTTTTGCTTTCCCATTTCCAATGAACCCAACTACCTAGCAAAAAGTGGAGATCAATGTGCAAATTGTAAATTGTCAAAATTACAAAATTATTCTTGGAATTTGAAGTTTGGAGCCTCCCACCAACCATTGAATTAAGAGAATTTATTATAGAGGTTACATAAATCAAAATGGGGTTAATTTCAAATCATTGTTGAAATTTTGAATCAAGAAATCATAGCTCTACATAAGAACCATGACCAGGACCCTATTATGACATTGACCAATACCACACCTTAAGACATGACTCCATTACTTCCCCATGCATGGTATTTATAAATCCCCCTATATTTTCTTAGATAAATTTTTCTCTATCAAATATTTCTTAGGTTATTTTCATGTTTTATCCTATATGGTATAAATTTAGGATTCTTTTTCCTTTGCTCAACATCACTAGGGTTTAAGTTTGTTCACTTGGTATCATCTCAAAAGCATTTAGTTATCCACCGTTTGATTACCCAAGTTCTTATGTAAACCTTCCACACATTTTCTATCATTTAAGAAACCTAGGGTTTTTTAAAATTGTGTACAAACTAGTAGCATATTCATTTAAAGATTCTTCACATAGTCCCCATAGACTTTTCACTTGTCAAAATAATTCAAAAACCTACAAAGTTTCTTCCTATATTTGCAAGCCCATAACTTCATAGATAATCCTAGTTCATTTTATAACTCCAAATCCCACCAAGGATCTTACTTGAAATTTCAAGCCTAAAACCCATCAGAGTTTTCACCAGACCTTGCAAGTGTATTTAGAAAACATAATATTTGTTAAAACTTTTACTTATGTTTTTCACCTCAAAAGCCTACCAAATCTATAGTTGGTTTTCCCACATCAGATTCCCTAAAATCCATGTGTGGAATAGAGATGAAATTCAAATCCAATGGACCTAGTGTCCCACTCAGCTTGGAATCCAACATGAATGAGATCATGGACACATACCTAGCTCATATTGACCTAGGTTATTATTAAACTAAGGTGAATGCTAAACTTAAAAATGACTATATTCAGAGCATTTATGAATGTGGACTGCCTTAAGAAATAACTTTATCCTTATCAGTACAAATCCTATAGATTATTATCACATTGAAAAAGAACTATTATGTAGAGAAGAGAGAGGCATTAAATGACAAAGGGGAAAGGATTCTAACCCTGAAACCTGACTTCATAGACTTAGTGTTCTTGATTACCAAATATGATTTTTATCTTGATATAACTTTTGAATCATCAAATAAGTTCTATCGAGATAATATCAATGGATGTCTAAGGGTAATCAATAAATATCAACTAAAATTCCCTAGGCCTACCTCTAGAAGACTACCCAAAAAACTTGCATAGAGTCACTATAAACCCCAATGCTAAGATATTTTAAGATTATATGTACTAATACATATAGGTAATCGAACAAAATAAGTAGTACATCCACTAGGCGTAATTGATAAGTGAATCCATCCACAAGCAGTTGATATAAGTCTAGAATATAAGTCCTATATGACTTCATATATAGTCTACATATTATCAAAGGGTATAGCCTTCCCAAGATTAAAAATAGTATCTATCCAAGTAAAAAAGGTTTTCAATTAATAACCTAACCTCACTCTTGAGGAAAGTAGGCAACACTTCATAAGGTAAATGATGCATTCATATACTACATCATAGTCATGTTTGATAAAGAGATGGAAAATAAAAGATTTTATAGATGCTACTAATTTAGAGATCAAAAATTGGGGATCCTATTTCATTCAATTCTCCACATACCCATACATAAGAGTAAGAGGATTTAGTGGTTGTCCTTACACCCTCACAAGGTATGTAAGTGACAAATGGGATTTAATGGAACTTGTGAGGCAACTTATATAAACTCACAAACTATTTTCAAACAAACACAAGGAAGGAATCCATTTACCCATTACTATAGGGAGGTATAAATGCCCTTCCTTATCTAAAGCTAGGTGTGCAAATGATTAAATGAATTAGATGATCTTGAGGGCTCTAGAGGCAAGGCCATTTTATGATATAAATAGAAAAATTACTAGTGCATTTGAGATCACAACATATTCCCATGTTCCTTATTATGAAGATTACTAGGAAGACCTACAAGATGAAGAAGTGATATTGAAGGATTAATCTAGGATGATCCTAGATCAAATCAAGGATTTTCACATGGCACCATTCCTTGACAACTTGGTATATGATGAATCTCCATTAGAAAAGGTATACTATGATAACAATATCTTTACTCAACCCCTTCCATTAGTTAGGTTGTCCATTTATAAGTCCTCATTAATGGATATAACCACAAATGTAATAAATATAGCAATAAACTAGTCTAAAAGCAAAGTAGTCAAGGTGACCAAGGAAATAGTGAGGATTAGTAAGAAGTTAAGAGAGCTCAAGGAGAAGGGAGTACCACCAATAATTTTTTTTATAGTAGTAGAACTCAAATAAAATAAGTAGATAGGCCAATGATATCTCACAAGATAAAATATAAGAAAAAAAATAAGAAAGGATAATCTAGTAGCCAAGGATTAGTTACAAATCAATCCATAGTAATATCAACTAAAGACATAGGTACCCCTAAATAAAAATTAGTTTTTATTCCTATCTCTATCATAGTTTCTACTTCTATCTCTATCATAACTTCTCCTATCTTTGTCATTCCATTAGATTCAACACCTCCTCCTCTTGTCTCCACTCCCTTATCACCTCAAGAAATTTCCACCTACATTTCCACCATCTAACATGTGATAGTAATTCCATTACTGATATTTCAATCAACTCAATTAGAAGCTTAGGTTTCACTTCCACTCCATTCTTCCACAATTCCTCCCTCTTCCATAATTTTTCTCCCCTCTTCCATAATTTATTCTATCTCATCCCTAATAAACAAAAACATCCCATTAATCACTAACACTAGACATTAGTATATAGGTATGGATTCATTAATCTTGACTACAATCCTGCAAGCCATCCCAAGCAATGGGATAACAAATGCTTCATTTTTATCTCATATCACCTTTCCCATTTCATAAACGTAGATTATCTCCATAAATTTGATTGAATCATTCATGGCTCTAGATTTCACACTCCCATAGGTTCTCCTTTTTCATCTCCCTATGTCTACCCATCCATTGGTGTCACTTCCATCTCCCACACCCTTGATAGGCACATGCATTTCCATTGCACCCATTTCTCCCATTTCCAAAATAACCCTAAACCCCACAAAGGAGGTAGAGATAGAGAAAATAATTGATAAAAATGTCACCACTCAACCCATATATGGGGAAGAGATTGCCAAAACATTAATTTAAGACTTAACAACCATATCAGTGAAGGATACAACATTGATCACTATAACCACTAGTGTAGCAACTTCAGCTATAGATTCACATTTGGTAGTCCCAGGACAATAAGATGCCACTCCTAATTGGCTATTACAATTAGTGGGGACAAAATGGAAGTAGATGGTGTCCCCAATCACACTTGATTTTAGCCTTATAGAGGAATCAAAAAGATCAAAGTTAGCTCCCATAACCATATCAAGAATACTATATGATTTTGTAGGGTAGAAATATGTAGAGATTACAGTCCCCCCACTAGACAAACAAAAAGAAGATCTAGTGGTGGGGGATAACCAACTATCAAAATTTCACCTTGGTCATCCTACAAGATAGGTATTGAAACATTATATTTAATCAATCATTAACTCTCTTTTCAAGAAAATGGATGGTAACAAGGTCTTAAACGATGAATTAAAGAATAAGGTTGAATAATTAGCAAATTCACTAAAAATTTTCATTAACCCCACTGCCCAACCAACATAATCTATTACTTAGATCATAGATAGATAAAAAATTGATGTGGTATTCAAGATTTGTAACATGGGAAAAACTATAAAGGACTAGGTAGGATTTCATTTCAAAGGGAAATAGAGTCATCAAATTATCAATGGACTACTAAAAATCTCTGAAGGATAGATGGGTAACTTTGAAGGATTAAATAAGCAAATATCAGGAAGATATAGAAAGGTTGAACCTATTCTAACCAAATTTTAAAGCTATGGACATGATTAAAACTGATACCAATATTACATAAAATATATTAAAAAATGTAGAGCATGAGGAATTAGATAGATCAGCTAATTTCAAAACAAGAATACTCATAGTGAGTATTAATAAAGCTAAGGTTACACATGACAAAGTCATAGATTTGATCTTTGACACTAAGTTTATTCTTAATAAATTGCCATGCCAAGCGATAGATCATCAAGACTAGATCCTTTCAGTATAATAATTTTAAGACAAGTTCAATGGAGTGGTCAAAGGAGAGTCAACATGGGACATAACATTTAACTTGAGATCCATCCACTTTTTTATTAGGTACCATAATACATTGGATCAAATGAAGAAAGAAACGTAAGTATAAATGGATAAACAAAGGGGACTCTCTGACACAACTATATAATGTGAAATAAACCACCTATATTCATTTGGTTCTAATGAAGATCATATCCTAGAGATCTTCAAAAAAATTTATGCTTATATTGAGAAGACACAAGAAAAGAAGGACAAAGAGTCTTCAAAAGTTATGGTTGTAAATTAATTATTTTAATCAAATACATTCTATATATTATATTTCCTTTTTGTAAAAAATATTGTAAAGTTACAAATTTTGAATTGCAACTATCATTTTGATAGTTCTTTTTGAGAAAGAGCCACTTGTAATTTCCATATTCCTTTTTGAAATTTTAAAAGTTGTAAAAATCAAACTTGTAAAGTGCACTTTCCTTTTTGACAAGTTTGATTTGCTTAACTACATAAAATCATATTATAAATTACATTTCCAGTTTTGTCAATATTGGATGACTTAAAAAGTTGTAAAAGTCCCAATTGAAAAATACAAGTTAGATTTTGCAAAAAGTAACCTAGGATATCTAAAAGCTATCTATTTTTCTAAGTTTGAGTTCATTTTTTGATGCCTCATTGGATGGAGAATATACAATAGATCAACTAAAGATTATAAAGGCATTGCATGAAGATTCAACAAGTTATCCAATGCCTATAGTAGTTTTTTGGAATCCCTAATAGTTGCATGTTCCTTTTCTCAGTCATTTACTTTGCTAAGGATGTCATTCTAGATGAAGATCATGCCCCCTTGCATGGAGTTTTCAGATTTTACTTGATCTTGAATTAGGCATGGATTTTTTGATAACTACATCTCTTCTATGAGAATATTTTTTATAAATATGGGTACTATGGTGTAGACCATTTATATTTTTTGTTGTTATAATAATTATTCTACATTTTGAACAATTTGCCTACATGTTGTAACTTAGAGAATGAGACTAAATTGGAGATTTACCTTTATTTTCTATGTTATCTTTATGTATACAAGGTTTTTTTATCAAATTTGTGGATTCTTTTATTCGTATTTTAGTCACAAAATTTTAGTTGTGGTATTATTTTTCCCTTTTGAGAGATTATTTGATTAAAAATAAAGAATCTTATCCCTTATATGAGAAATACCCAATATTACCTTTGGTTTTACATTTTATTGAGTTCATACTCCAATAAATTTCAATATTTTTTGATGTGTTCATTCAAAGCAATCATTAAAATCTACTACAAATATTTGGTGCAATCAACATTTCTAGTTGTTTAAATTCATTTCTAAGATTTCTTTTCTCATAGTTAAACCCTAGTTTAGAAGTAAGTCATTAAGAAGCAAAATTTATACATAAACTAGTAGTTTATCAATTTCACCAAATTTAGTGAAGGGAATTTAACCTTATTCAGAGGTTTACCTCAATTCACCAAGGACCTATAGCTTGGAGGTGATCCCATTGTATTATTAGATTTTTGTAAAACACACTACAACACAAAGACAAGTGCAAAATATATGTGATAATAGGAGTCTTAAAAAAATTAGATTAATTAATATAAATAGGTAAAAAGGTAATTATCTTTTTCCAATGATATATTTTAGTATTTAAAATTAACATAGATCCTAATCTCTCCAATTTTCTTATTAATAGAGACTAGGTTGGAAACCCAAATAGAATAAAGCATAGGGAATATGATCTTAATAGAGATAAATTTATGAAAATCCTTGTGAATGGGAAACACTAATGTCACATTTTATCCCACTCTACAAAAATTATTTAAGTATTAGTAATGGATATGAAACTAATGATTTATAGTTTTGATTTTCATATTAAATCTAGATGTTTATATTGTATGATTGGCAATCATATTATTTAATTTTCATGATCAGTTACATTGAGAGGACATTTTCATATGTTTATGAATGTATTATGATCATGTTTTACTATGATTTAATTTGAAAATTGATTTTCATTACAATAATTCATTGGTAACTATATATTATGAGTAGTTGATTATTTTTTATAAGCTCAGACTAACTACCTTTTGTTTGAATGAGTTGTTTGTAGGATTGTCCCACCCTCATAGAATGGTAAAAAGGGAAAGTATCATATGGGATGAAGATGTAGATATCAATGATCAGGATAAAGAGAACTAAACCAAACATGTATACACACACACACCACACACATGTTTTTTTCGATGAAAAGAATGGAAATAATTATTCTACCAATATTTTGAGTTTTGGTTTCATTATTTGACTTTGTAGATAGTAAGGCATGTTTTTATTTGTTTTGAGTGGTTATTTGTTTTGATGATTTAATTAGCATAATATGTATATTTTGTATTGGTAGATATGTTTCCATTAACACTCGATATGAATTAGATTATGATGAATTGTGTGAGGTAAATCATTTATGTGTTTTACCACTTAGGAGAGTATTGGGTGTTTATTGATATTTTTAATTGTTTACTTTATTCCCATTTTTTATGATAAAGCAGGGGGGGTGGGGTAAAATTGGGTAAAATCACCTAAAATAATTTAATTAAATAACTTTAGATTTTCTTTGGTTAATGCTTATTAGTAAATTGGCACAAATTAAAAGGGAATAAATTAGGTTTATTTATGTTATTTTTGACTTGCCCATTTTTTCAATGATGAAGAAGTAGCATGTGGTAGCCATGCTAGAAATTAGGGAACAAGACTATGAATTTACAAGCATAGTATGTAGATCAGGTGAGAGTAAAGGGAGTTCATAATGAAGCACTTGTAGTTTAGTAGGGGAGGTGATTGGCCATGAAAAATGTGGGTGGAGTTTGGAAAAATAATAATAATAAGGAAAAAGATGAGAATAAAAACATGATAATGAGGAGAACATAACTTGGCAGAAAGAAGGAAAAACCACCATTTCACACAATTAAATGACATCTATTATAGAACCAGGTTGATTGAACTTAAAGTTTGTAATTTTGGTTTGACTACAAACATAGTTAA